>VZTA01012712.1:7762-131781 GCA_013398855.1 Mohoua ochrocephala | reverse complement strand
TTTTTTTTTTTTTTTTGGTATCAAGTGAAATACATTATTCTCATAATCTTGTAAATTGGCTATTTCATATTCAAGATGTCTTTTTCCCCTCTCATTAAACTTGGCAAAGTCCCTGACCTTTGTTGCGGATTATGTACATGCAAACTTTCAGAAACAAAACCGTTTTAAGTTATTCGAGTGTCAAAGTGTGTCAGGACCAGTTTAACACGATAAAAACTCTGCTGCTGTTCTTGAATAACCACGTTTCTTTAACCTCTGAAAAAAAGAAAAAGACTTTTCTAGACTGAGAAACGTAAGAAGAGTTCAATTGAGTAATTGAGAAATTAGTGCGTGAGAAAGGGCAGGGCTGTGAGGTCTCTGCTAATTGGAATCACTCGTATTAGTAATGATAAAAATGGCACATGGCATTGGAGCAGTTACAGCAGTGATACAGGCCTGCTCCTGTCTGGCTTCTCGGGTGATTTTAGGAAATGGATATTTTGAGTATGTTTCAATCTCTGCATAATCTAAAATTATTACAGGTCGAAGAAGTAATAATTTTAATACATACTCTTTTTCTAGAGGAAGACTCAGTTAATCTGTTTTTTAATGGCTTTAACCTTTGTGATGGTTGTAGGGTGTTCTTCCACAAATTCCAGATGTCTTCAAGGGAGGCCCTGTGCAATTTAGTGAGATAACAAAATATAAATCATGGGCATGGGTAGCTACCAGCTGAGGACTGTGAGCTGTCTCCAGGCCCTGTGAATCATCTGGCTTTTGCCTTCTGCGTGACTGTCCCTTGGCTCTCTGTAACATTTTGCCCCAGCCTTTCTGACTTGAGACTGCAGCATGGAGGGATAGACTTTCAAAACTGTATTTCCCCTCACTGCTTCACTTTTGAAAGCTGAAGGAAGGACCCACAAACTGTCCTGGAAAATGGGTTGTCAAGTGAACTACCACCTTGTGTTGTCTGCTTTGCACCTGTGGTTGGAGAGGACATTCCTCCTGCAGGTGGTGGGAGGGAGGCTTCTTTATCTCCGTGGAGCTCAGCAATGGAGCTCCACATTTATGCCCAGACCTCACACTGGCATTCCTGTTGGGTCCCCCATACCAGGAGGCTGCTGCCATCTCGTTTCTCCATTTGTCCAGCACTCCCAGCCTCAAAGGCAAGCAAAAGCCCCATTCGCTTCCCTTTCTCAAGATTAATCAGGGTTTGGAACTCAATGACAATATAGGACTGTCTTTTCCTAAACTCCTCATTTCAGCTGTTCTTTCCACAAAATTAATGGTTCCTGACCACATGTGCTGTGATTGTTGGTGTCTGAGACAAGTGAGGGGGAGATTTCCTCACTCTTTGCCAGCTCTCTGAATCTCTACTGCTTCGAAAGCTGTGCCCATTAACAGTGCTGTTTCCTGAGCCTCTCCCAGCATTTTGGGGAGAAAACCCACCATGTATAATTAAGGAAAGCATAATGACCACACTGGCAAAAATAAATAAGTAACTGATAATCTAGGTATTGCAATTAAAAATGCTCCTCTGGTAGTTTGTTTAGAGATGATAACACCACCTTCTTTTGTTTTCAGGTGTGGCTCGATCTTTTGAAGCCTGTTATGAAACAGATTAGAAGTAAGTACTTCCTTGTTGACATTTCTTTCCTCAGTCTGAGAGTGCTTGAATAAATTAGGACTCTGTCGGTTGCAATCTTTATATTCTCAACCTTCTGCACTAAATTTTGTTGGAATTATTTTTTATTTCTGGCCTGTCCTTAGAAAGATGTACCTGTGAAGTTATGTCACATGAGCATATGAAGGGGCTGACCCCACCCCATGGAAGGCTGGGGTTTAGGCAGTCACTAGAAGAGGCGCTGGTGCCAGTGGAGGGAACCATTTTGTAGAGAAAAAGAGTGCAGTCAAAGAAGGACTAAAGGAACGTACATTGCTGACTGGTAGTAGCAGGAATCAGAGTAGAAGAAAAAGAACAGGAAGGCTTTATTACTGGAAAGGAGCTGGCAGATGTATTACAATTGTGTGGGGCATTGCTGCAGAAACTGGGACTGTCGGAGACCGAGAGGAGGAAACAGTTGGGATTTGGGAAGTTATAGTGGGTGTTGGGAAAGAGCAGGAAGTTGTAAATAGCCACCAGCTCTGGAAAGAGTAGAAGCGAGCAGGAAAGGTTCTGGTTATTTTGTTTCTCTGTCAAATATCCGCCAAGTTCTTAATTTACTGAGCTTTGCCATTGAGATTCTGCTTTTCTGGTCATATTAGTCTGAGTGTATGCTCTGGCATCTCTCCCTCTCACAAGACAGGGATGCATTGGTCCTTCTGTCACTGGTCATACTTGTAAGAGTTGGAATGAATGTGCTGTTCCTAAAACAGAAATAGTAATTTGCTAGTGGACTTAAAAAGTAGAGTGTATTTTAGCTCGCTGCTGTTCTGAAGCAGGGGAAGTAGATACACATATATTGTATTGGGTCAACTGATGTAATTACTAAAAACACGCTTGGTTTTGGCAGAGTAGCCCTTGACCCAGTTACTGTTCTCTTTTATTGTGTGTAAATTTTATTTGGGCAGTCTCCAAATATCCTGCATACTAACAAAGGACAAGAGGTTAGCATGTCTGTATGCACTGCAGGTTACGTGAATCATCCCTTGTACATCACTGTGCATATTTGGCCAGCATGTTATTGATGTTTGTTAACTTCCTTTGGCATTTTCCCTAGGACCGAAGCACGTTGTTGTAAAATTTGTGGTAAAATTCTTCCCACCTGACCACGCTCAGCTGCAGGAGGAACTGACAAGGTTAGTAGCTGCGTGACTATTTCTTCTAGTTAAATCTCTGATGGGCAGAGGGGAGAGAACATGGAACTTGAGATGACTGGGTGAGGCTTGATGACAGCCTCTTACTTTTAGCTTGGTGTTATCTGTCCCAGCCTTGAATGCACCTGTAAAAATGGGCCCTAAGATTCAGCTGCAGTCTGTGCTGAGAGGTTCTGCAAAGTACAGGAGTCCTTTGCCTCCTTGGATATGGAGTCCTGGGAGAGCTTTACTAACCCCAAGAGAGGTCAGTTTGGCAACAGAGTTCTCTATTTGGCACGATCAAGTCATGTATTGGCACCCTGGGGTACCCCTCTGCCAAGGGACATGTGTGACTGTGCACCCTCATTTGGGAGAGAGCTGTTTCGTGTGAATTGCCAATTTGCAGCAGCACTGGACCCTGTCTGTACAGCCAACACAAGTGCCAAAGGTTTGCACAGGGGGAAGTGTGACTTCGGAGATGGAGAAATGCAAAGGAGAAGGGATAAAATGAAAAATAAGAATGTAGAGAAAGACGTGCACATATGCAGACAGAGTACCTTAAATACTAATGCTTAAATGCTTTTCGGTGCATTTCAAAAAACTTCATTGAAGCTTTGAATTTCACACTGCACTGGCACAAAGAGTCCTGTTTTTCTGTGAGTAAATTTGTGTATGAGGGACCTGTTAAGGTTCTTTCTCACTAGCAGGTCCTTCTTTTATGGTCAGAAGCGCTGTTTTGTTGCAATGTTTCTTCACTGCAACTTTTCACTCTTTTTCTGGTGTACGGTATTATTAGTTTTTAATTAATGTTTCCATTCAGATTCAGAATTTTCACTATTAGTTTTTATTTTCAACCTTCTCACAAGACAAAGTCCTCTTTTGCAAAGAGCTCTGGTTTCCTGATGACTTGTATTATAAAGAACAAGTCCACTTCTGTGATGTTCACTGTTTATCTTTGTCATGTTTTATTTTGGTAATAGAGCATTGGAATAAAAAAAAAAATAAATTATTGATAACGCTTGATGGCCTGGAAAAAGAAAAGTAGAAATGTGGGGTAGGAAGAAGGAGTATTTACTTGGTAAAGACTAAAGAATAAAAGAAAGAGTAAAAGGAAAAAAGGGATGAATGAAAACTCACAATGTGATGTTATTAATGAAACATTTCTGTTTCTGAATAGATATTTTGCGTATCAGTTTCTTAGTATGAGAACTGTAAATTAATTTTTGGTGATCTCTCTCTCTGTACCTGGAGATGTGTCTCTTACTCCTAATGACTTTTTATGGTTAGATTTTAAATATGTATGCTAAGGGACTTGAATCTATACACACAGCAGTGTGTAGGATGTGAAAGCATATCCACAGGGAACTGCTTCATCACTTGAAGAAGAAGAGACTATAAGATTTTTGTGCTGTGTTCCTCTACCAGGGTGAATTTTGTATGGGTAGACAGATGTCTGCAGGTTTCAAAAGGACGTTATGTAGATCTGCTGCATTATTTCAGTTTGTACATACCCAGTGCTTTTCCATACTCCTCAAATCAGCTTGCCCTTTTCATTTAACGTAGCTACATCTTCTCATTCAGAAACTGACTGTTCAAATGAGAACTTTTCTCCAAACCTATTAAAATCTGGTCTTATTAAAATTATTGAGATCCTAGTATGAGTTTTCCAGAGGAGCTGCAGTCTTTGGAAGGCTTGTTAAGGTGTGTCTCACCACTTCATACCAGCTGTAGGAGAAATGCCCATTGCTAGGTTTTTTTTTTTTTTGGAGGGAAGAATTGGATACTGAGTGGAACTAAGCCATTCCAGTTTCTGTTGAAGCTAAAAGAAATTTAAATGTTGAAATGATGTCTTGGACTTCTGTTGTCTCAGCATTTAAACTGGCAGTGTAGAATTGCCCTGCGTGGCTGGAATGGTTTGGAGGCAAAGGGCTGGTACATGGACAGTGCAGATGTCAGGGCCACAAAGGTATCAGAGCTAGCTAGCTAGAGTTGTTGGATCAACATTTTGTGCCTCATTCCCAAGCGAGTGCCAAGGTGGAAGTTTAGAGTTCACTTTGCATTCTACAAGAACCAGCTGATAACTCTAAATCACTGGTTTATCTGTCCTTCTTTTGTGGTTAGAAGCTGCTGCATTATCTCTTGCTGAGTACTTAATAGCTGTCACATTTGCTAGCACTGTCATATCTCATTGCTCTGGTCCCAAGGGAGGGAGGAAGAGGGAAAAAGAGAGATATCTTGGTTCTTCAAAGCAGCCACCATGTACACCTCTAATGGCAGTAATACAGTATCTGTTGTGGTTTATTTAGCCTCCAAACTTAGGTAATTCAGATTACTTCCGTGGATTCCAAAAAGTGAGGGGAATGTGTGGTCAAAGCCAGAGCTGGTGTACTTTCCCCTCTTTCCCTTCTGCTTTGTGTAACTCTTTGTTCACTTTTGTTTTGCAGGTACCTATTTGCATTGCAAGTGAAGCAGGACCTGGCACAGGGAAGGCTAACATGTAATGATACCAGCACTGCCCTCCTAATCTCACATATAGTACAGTGTAAGTTCCCTTTTTCCTTCTTTCTGGACGGATAAACAGGATGATTGGTTGGACATGCTTTGCAGGGTTACTTGTTGGTAGCTGCTGTAGGGGCAGGTTCAAGCCATATGGATGGACAGTTTATTGTACTTCTGTATAATGGCATTCAAATAGGATAATTGACTATTTCAGATAAAGAAGAGTTTCTGGTCACTGGATTTGAATTTTCAAAGCATTTGATAGGCTGCCAAAGATCGTTTAAAAAGTAGACTTTGCAGGCAGTGGCAAACATGTTGAAATCCTGTTTTATTATACTTTGCATCGTGTCAGCAGGGTATTCAAATTCCTGGAGATCTGTATGCTGTCTAGAGAATGTAGTAAATAAACATGCTTAGAATGCCAGACTAAATCACAGTCCTAAGAGGAAACTGATAGGGAAGAAAAGAAAACAATACATTTTAAGCCCTTTTTTTTTAATTGCAAAGTATGCACAGCAGCACCGTCCAGAAGAATCATACATTAATTTTGTTCATGACATCAAAGCTTCTTTTAGCTTCCACATCACTTGAAAAACAGTATATGTTTTCCCTTTCAAGACTTTATGGATACTCATCTTGAGACTAACATTAGGAAAAACCACTTAGCAGCAAGTGTAATGGTTGTAATATACATTGTTTTGAATGGTCTTTGTACAGTTCAGTATTGTGTACTTCCACTGTAGTGCTGTTGTATGGAAGCTACAGTCAGCAAAGACATTTGGAAGCTCTTTGAAGGTGAACAGATAAATCTATGTCATAGTCTGTTAGAGTGTTAGGGCAGTTTCTCATCAACTGCTGTTGGAAAGGCAGGTGTTTTGTGGTTCTACTTGCTATGGTCACCATTGACCAGTGTGACTGAGTAGCAGTAAGAAGCTGTGAAATTCTGTAGTCCTCATACCATTTTAAAATTGATATTTTGGCGGCACAGACTTAAAAAAAGAAAATCCTTGACTAGTGATATTTTTGTCTTAGTTTTTCCTGTTACGGTGTCCAGCAATCCAGCTGTATTTCTTTTCTCGGTTAAGCTAGTTCTAACTTTCTTTCATCTCAGGCAATAAAAAAAATCTTGATAATTTGGGGAAACTGAGTCTCATTTGCTACACTGCATTCTAGGAGTCTGAATTTTCCTACTAAATGTCTGTGCGCCAAAGAAAGATGTTGAGGAGTGGACACCGTGATGCATGTGTCTCTCTTCATTTGAAATATTGCTTTATGATCATATTCTCTTGAGCAGTTGCACTTTCTGTGCATTGTTTTCCTTATGATCTCTGCTTAGATCCTATTCCGTGTCTTACTTGGACCTTTTTAATTGCTCAAGTTCTTCACTGAGCTGTCTACAGCTCTGGAATCCAAACTGCTCAGAGTGCAACTGCTAGCTTGTTTTCCTAAAGCAACAGTGTAAGAGGATAAAATACAGGTTGTCCTTTCACCTTTACAAGGTGTCTGTGTCCCTCTGCTCCACAGTCAAACTCAAATTTAATTCCATGCTTTTTCAAAATTCCTCCATTATACCCTTGACACACCTATACAGGCTGGTGAGAAGCACTCGTTTCCAAGGTGTGCAGAGTGGCAAATTATCACCATTGCTCTTGTGCTGCTGAGAGGCGTTATATTGCTGCATTAAATAATTTTCCCCAGTTTTCTTGAAGTCATCATGGTGCATTTGCAGCTTCTGTCCCTTTCACTTGGGACCTTAAGGTGCAGAGTGGTTCTGAACTGAGATTTTAGGGATCGAGTAGTACTCTCCTTAAGCAGAGAGCAAAGTAAGCTACTTTTGTACTGGAAAACTGAATCTTTTCATTGTGTCAGAAGAGGGAGAAGAGATTCATCATGCAGAAGGGAAACAGTGTTCACAGAATCTGAACTGCCATTTTGGGCAGAGGGATGTTGTGCCTCATGGTGCACCTGCACCCTCTCCCTTTTTTGCGTAGCAGTGTTTGCTAGAAACCTCTGCTAGAAGTTTGCAATTGTCCTTTTTGTTTGTCCATCTTGTATCTCATGAACGTTTTTCTGTGAAAATTTTCTCTGCTAAGAGTCCATAGCTGTATCTTACCCACATGGCTGTCTTTATTTATTTTGTCCCTAGCTTATTTTTCAGTAGCAAAAGAAATATTATGTATTTGTCTGCAACAAAAATCAAAGTAAACAGATGATAAGAGTAATGGTATCGAAGGGGAAAGATTGAGAATGCAGGTTAGCTGTTGTATGTCTTACTAATGCTGTGCCAATGAGCAGTTTCCATGGGGAATATCTGATTCCAGGAGGCCCGTATATTATGTATGCAAGCTTATGTCAATGTTATAGGCTGTTACTTTTCATAAAATCATAATATGACAGCAAATAGGTTTCTGCTAAATTAGCATGTATATTACAGAATGAATTTGTATTTAACACATTCAATTCAAAAATACCTTAAAAGCGTTGTAAAAAGTGTTACAAGTGAGAGGACACTTGGGTACTGCAAATGATGCAGTACAGTGAGTGTGTGAAGTATGAAGATGGACTGACCATGAGCCAGAGTGTGCCCAGGTGGCCAAGAAGGCCAGTGTCATCCTGGCCTGTATCAAGAATAGTGTGGCCAGCAGGAGCAGGGCAGTGATTGTCTGTCCCCCTCAGCACTGGTGAGGCCCCACCTCAAATCCTGAGTTCAGTTTTGTGTCCCTCAGAAAGACACTGAGGTGCTGGAGTGTGTCCAGAGAAGGTCGAGGAAGCTGGGGAAGGTTCTGGAGCACAAGTCTTAATAGGAACAGCTGAGGGAGCTGAGGTTGCTTAGCCTGGAGAAAAGGAGGATTGGGGGGGGACTTATTGCTCTCTACAATTGCCTGAAAGGAGGGTGTAGCCAGGTGGGGGTCGGCCTCTTCTCCCAGGTAACAAGTGCTAACACAATAGGAAATGGCCTCAAGTTGTACCAGGGAAGGTTTGGATTGGATACTAGGAAAAATTTCTTCATGGAAAGAAGAAATTCAAGCATTGGAACAGGTTTCCCCAGGAAGTGATGGAGTCACCATCACTGGAGGTATCTAAAAGAAGTGTAGATGTGGCACTCAGGGACATGGTTACTGGTGGACTTGACAGTGCTGGGTTAGAAGTTGGACTCAATGATCTTAGGGGTCTTTTCCAAATGAAGCAATTCTATGATTCTGTGGTAGGAGGAAAAGAGCTGAAATACAAAGCCTTAGACATAGCAGAAGTGCTAATGCAGACAGGATACAGCGTGTATGCACTTGCAAGGTGAGAGAAAAAACATCAGCAGTGTAAGTCAGTCTTTGGCTAAATCACATGAAAGATTTTAAAGAATAGTTACATGTGAGGCTGACAATATTTACAATATCACTTCCTCTCATTCTCAATGGGGTGCTACTAGAAAGTCATTTAAGGTGGAAAAGGAGGGTAAAGGGGGAAGTAAAAGCTTGTTGAGTATGAGGTCAGAGAGAACAAATTCAGAAGTAACTTAAAAGCCAGGAAGACAATTTTGATAATGGATAATGGATTAGCAGTTGAAAAATGCTGAGAACATTTTAGAAATCATGTAGAGGTGGAAAAAGAGTCTTCTGTACTGTTGACTCTGAAGAAAGCCCTACAGGAGGTACGTTAAGCTCATCTATGTACACAGACATAGGAGTTTTGAACTGCATTTTGAAGAGTCCAGGCCCGTGTTATTTGAGGTGTTGCAAGCTTAGGTGGGTTTATGGCTTCATTAAAGAACAGAAACTTGCCTTTTATTTGAGTTAGGATTAAAAACAGACCCTGGAGGTTTGTGGGTCTGGGATGAGTAAAATTGGAAGGAGAGAGCTGTTTCTGAGATGGGGACAAGCGGGACAATTTTAAAAAGGGAAATTCTCAGAGGTTCTGTAGTATTTCTACTGTTTTAGGGAATGATTGAGAGCCAATGGGGTGAATGAGGGGGTGGAAATCAGACAGTCTCAGTTTTCAACTCTTTTCTACCTCTGACCTTCAAAGTAAAAAATGTCATCATGTGTCTGCAGGCAGTTTGGGTCAAAAAAGCTACTACTCTGTCATTCACAGATGCTTTGGTTCCTCATTTTCAGTGCCTACACAAGGCTATTGCTTCCCCTCTGTGTTTAAGGCGCATCTGTTCCCAGTTTGTCAGAAATACGGTGTTTTAAATGTGATCTGAAACCTTTCCTTTTTCTGAACATACTTAATTTGAACAGAACTGGATTAAGGGTTCATTTACAAGGGCGAAACTGAGGCGAGGATGAAGCAGATGTATCTGAGCTCGGGTCTGTCACATCCTAGGTCAGCTGTGCAGCAACGTGTCTGACCGCAACCTGCATTTAATTTGAGGGCACTGTCTTTTAATTTCCCTGGCGTTGCCAAGGTAGCAGCCTCTGTTGCAGCGATGTTGCAATTACTCCATCAGGTTTGCAGGCAGAAGCTGCTATGCCTGTTCAGTGAAAAATCTAATAGCAAGACTTTCAGAGACATTCCGAGAATAGCAGGCAACAAGATAGTAATTTGGCACCCACAGATAGATTGCCTGCCCCTCACCCCCACACCTGCCAAAAAAAGGAAATTTCACTGAATGGGCTGCAAAATGGAAGGTGGGTGTGCCATACTGTTGCACACACAGTGTTGAATAACTGCAGCAGATGGGAGCAGCTTTGAGGAGGAGGAAGACAGAATGTGTCTCAAACTGCTGCAGAATTAGAGGAAGACAAACGTTTCATAATCCCTTGAGGTGGATTACAAGCCTGTGTTCAAACAAGCAAACAGAATCATCTTTCTGACTTTCTCTCAAAGGTTACCATGTGGGACATGGGTCTGGAGAGGAAGCTAGTGCTTGGCTGCTCCATGGAGAGGCACCATGAGACAGTGTGAGAGAGATGGATGAGTTCTGCTCAGTTAGTGCTGCCCTCCCTGTTACCCCTGTCCTTATCCCCCACACAAGTCAAGGTAGCACTGATGGCTTCATCTCTTCAGCTGACATCCAAGAGCTTACTTGGTTGTGGTAGTTGGGAGAAATCCTTGGGCTTCTTCTCGCATATCAAGTACTAACACAGAAGAGAAGAGAGTAATGTGCGGAAGATAACGTGGTGGGAATCTGAATCATTAAACCATGACACAGGTTGCAAGGAACTGTGTTTGCTTCTCTGCCCTCTTCCCAGCTGTCCGGGTCTTTTGGATCGGCCAGATTATTCAGGTGTAATGTAGTCTTTTAACAGACTTCTCTTAAAATTCTCCACAGCTGAGATTGGGGATTTTGATGAAACCATAGATCGTGAACACTTAGCGAAGAACAAGTATATACCTCATCAAGAAGCACTAGAAGACAAAATCATGGAATTTCACCGTAACCACATGTAAGACTTTTTTGGTTTTGTTACTGGCCTTTTTTTCCTGCAGAGTAGTTCTAACTGTGAGTGTATGCTAGATCTGAAGTACAAAAGAGGTTTGGACCTCTGAGTTTCTCAAAGGTTGCTTCTCAAAAACTGTTAAAGCCTGTGAACTTTCTGAAGGTTACTCCTGCCTTTTTCCCATCATCATAACAAGATGTTTAAAGCGCAATTGATTCGATATTCATTCAAGCATGCTGTTATTTTACAGTCTATTTCATACAAAATGCTTCACTGCTGATTTTGTGCATGCAGGTATGATTGCAAATCACGACCGATCAGTCAGGCACTTCTGACAGTAGTCTTTTGTTTTCAAGGACACTGAATGTTGCCTTTCAACCTTTCCATGCTGTATTTTGAGATAGGTTGAAGAAGGGGTTTAGTGATAGTTTTGGGAAAAGCACAGAGTACTTACAGAATTAGGGATTTAGAGGAACAGAATTCGAGATGATGCAAATTGGTATCTTAATGTATGGAGAAAAGACCTGTACTAGGAAGATGATGAACAGGAGTACCAATAAGGCATAGAGAAGTATTTTTTAGCTGTCAAGAACACTTCAAGACGTGAACAGTTCCATTTTGGAGTTAGGTTGAATAATAGGTGAGTGGTAGTGATTTCTATGGCAGCAATAATCAAAGCTTTGCGTAACTTCATCACAATTAATGCGGTGCTTATGGCTTCCCGAGATTTATGGTAAGGTTTTCTTGCCTTCTGTTTTACTTCATTTTGGTATTACATTCCCTTTTACAATGAATAGCATCATTACACACTTCCAGTCATGATTTTTTTTTTTAGGAATATGGTATGTTTTCCAGTGGAAGAAACAAAGGGAGGTAGTAAATTCTGTTAGAGCAAATGGTTTAAAATCTAGCTGTATCAGGTGTCTCAGAATTGCAGCAATCAAAATTTGTAATAATCTGTGAGATCTGTGTGTTCTTTGATATTTGTTTAGACTAAGTTGTTGTTCTAGCTAGTACAAGTCTGGGGACATAGAAAAACCATACAGATATTATACCTCTGACAGTTTTCTGTCTCTTTGATCGAATGTCTCTTTGTTCTCTGGAGGACCTCTTGATCTCTATTAAAAGGTGTGACAAGCTTGTGAGTGTTCTCTGTTTTCTTTCTCAAGGGGACAGACACCAGCAGAGTCTGACTTCCAGCTTTTGGAGATTGCCCGTCGGCTGGAGATGTACGGGATACGCTTGCATCCAGCCAAGGACAGGGAGGGGACAAAAATCAACCTGGCTGTTGCCAACACAGGCATTCTGGTGTTTCAGGTTAGAGCTGCTCGGGACGTGATTTTGTACTCCATAAAGCAGAGAGATTCCTGACAGCAGTAAGAATTCAGGAACCCAGCCATGCCTACAAGTATTCAGTTGGGAAAATGCAGGAACTTCCAGAATTTTTTCTAAGAATGATCTTAAACCTGTTACAGCTGCATTAGGTCCTTCCCTTCCAGGGCCTCCTCCCTTATGTGAATGGGCAGTGTAGAGCTCCATCTGCATCCACAATGTGCTGTTCAAGGTGCAAACTGAGCCGTGGCTCACAGTTTGCAGGTTGGTCATGCTGGCTTCTCCTACATGAGGGAGCAGGTGGGTCTTGCAGGCATGGTGCGTATTAAATGGGTGAGAAGCAGAGACAAATAAAACAGCAGACAGCTGGAGTCCATGCAGAAGGATGAAGGCAGTAAACGTAAGCTCTCTGCAGTGTTACTTTGTCAGAGTTCTTACAATTTTCTTGACCAGCCTTGGCCATTGTACCTTTGCTGAATCTATGAATCTTACTTCTTTCCCTTAAAGATCCAGAGTGTTTTCCTTCTATTTCTTTCCTCTCCTTTCCTACCTCAGACAGTCTAGTAAATATTCATGAAGCATCGTTAGTAAATTTATCAGATTCTCATTCTGCAGTTCCCCTTAGATAAATAACAAATTGGGCTCTTACAATTGTGAAGCTACAGGTAGTCAGCTGGTGTCAGCTGCTTTCACTTTAGATGCTTGCCTCACTCTGTGTTAAAAACAGTAAGTAAGCTGTTCTTTAAAATGTCCCTTTTTACAATTGTCAGAAAAGACTATTCATTTTGACTGTTTGACTATAATTAAAATACTAGTGTTTCCAGCCTTACAAAGCACTTCGAGTCCTTTCATAAAGAAAAGTAACAGCAACAAACAAACCCAGAAATGTCTGACCCAAATGCTCTGAGATCAGAGTTAAAAATACCCAACCAACCAAAAAGAGGCAGCAAATTAAAAAGATCCCTGATCAACTAAATGAGTTGGTAGTAGAACCCCAAAACTGAAGCATAGGATGAAGGATGAGAACACTAGGACGTTGTTAGAAATGCACATAACTCCAGCAATTGTATGTTCAGGCCCTTCCCCTGCTCCCCCACAGCATTCTCATCAGCTGAATTAATGAATTGCCAAGCCTTATAAATTAAGACTGTCTTCAAGGTGAAAGTATGTGTCCACACAAAGCAGCATGGACATCAGAGTTCCAGCAGACAACTGGGATCCTTCCGTAAAGTGTAGCTGCAGGTTGATGGCCCAAGGCTTGATTTGTCAGGGTCTGAAGTCATCTCTTCTTGACCTAATGTGTTTGGGACTTTCAAAACAGTTTTGTTTTGTTTTTGAAGTTTCTGAAAAGCTTGTGAATTTTACTGGGTCAAGCTCCAAGACTGAATGCTGAAAAGGAAGTCGGGCCCTGACCTGCTGGAGTCTGCCCAGCAATTGGCGTCTGTCAGTAGTCTTAGGACTTCCTTCAACCACTTCATAGGTCAAGGGCTAAGTTCTTATTTTTATTTTGGTTATAACTGATAGAAATTGAAAATGAGGATCTCATTAGAATGACCCCAATGAAAATTAAAGTTCGCTCACAAATGTCATAAGCTGTAGTCAGACTTATTTTAAGGTCTGCCATTTATTTAGAAATCAGTGTCAGTGCTGCTGATTATTTTAAGTAGATTAATTATGTGATTCTTAGACAGCTGGTTGACTTAGCAGAGATCATTTACACTGTCATTACTCCTGCAGCTGTCTGGTGATGGCACCCAAGTCAACGTGGGTTTCTGCATTTAGCAATCCTGTAGTAGTTCTCTGAAACTTCTGTGCTGTGCTCGAGGAATGTTTGTGTTGAAGTCTTCATTGAACAAACTGCTGTAATGAATATTTTGAAATAACACCTCCACTACCTGCTGACATAGATTAAGAATGAAATTTCTGGAGGGTAGGGGCTAATGATGTAGTGGCTGGGAGTTGGAGTATTACGAAGATAATTTCCTTCATGCTGTTTGCTTATGGTATTGGTTGCTTTTTCCCAGAAAATCATTTTGTGGCTCTTCAGAAACAAGTGATTTGTTTAGATTGCTTTTGCTTCTGGTGCTCCCTATGAAAGGTCAAAATACGCACAGTATTTCGTACTTCCAGTACAAAACTTGCAGTTGCTTTTTTTTCCACAGTTAAACAATATTTAAAGGGGTATTTGTTTTGCCCTGCAGACACACAAAGAGGGAGGAAATGTACCTCATCAGAGTGACATGTGTCTGGCTTCCCTGCATTCTCTGTTACTGGTGGAAATAGAGCGAGTCACCTTTGGAAGGTGATTTAGTCCACGGAAAAACTTGAGTCTGCATAGTGGCACAAGATAGCAAAATCTGGTCCACCCTGTCTTGTGATACTGGGTTGGATATTTTCACAATAATTCACTATATTCTGTATTGCAAGAGTTTAACCATAAGTGCCTGCCTTCAGTCATGGCGCCAGATGTTTATGGTTTGCATTATCAGAGGATGAATTGTAAGAAATACCATCATTTCAAGTTAAGTGAACAGATGATTAATTTATGACAAGCTTCTTTAGTGGTTTAGATTTTTCCATTTGGATCTGGAATGATTAAATCCAGCTGGCTTTGTTCTCTGTAGGGTCACACCAAGATCAATGCCTTCAACTGGGCTAAGGTTCGAAAGCTGAGCTTCAAGAGGAAACGTTTTCTTATCAAACTACGGCCTGATGTGAATGTAAGTCCTTGTTAGGAATTGATGAAGTTGACAGAAGGTTATTTGGTAAATTTCTACTCACAGATCACACGTGGTTTTTATCACCTCATGAATATTTTAATTGCTTATGTTCACTGTTGGTACTGTGCACATCAACCTGGCATCTCTGGTGAGCAGTCCTAGCAAAGGACATGTAAACTGAATCAATCATGATAGAATGTCCCAGAGTCATCTTCTGGTTGTGACTTTGTTATTGTATCAATTCTAAAGGTACAGCATGTAATCAACTTTTTTCTCATTAACATTCAAACCACTGCTTTATCTCTGTCATATTTGTCAGTGAAAGGAAGTTTGAGCAATAGCTTTGATGCTGACAGGCAGACAAAGTGATGTCTCAAAGTTGGAAGGTTAGGGCCTGTTAAGCCTGAAAGCCAGTAGGTTGGGAAGAAGCTTTTTTTTTTTTTTTTAAATTTTTAGTGTAGCACCTGATTTGTCAATGCATTTCTCTGATCTATGTTGCTTACCGGCTTACATTGCAAATGCTATCCCAATTTTCAGAGTTCATTCCAGGACACCCTGGAATTCCTTATGGCCAGTCGAGATTTTTGCAAGTCTTTCTGGAAGATCTGTGTGGAGCATCATGCCTTTTTCAGGCTTTTTGAGGAACCTAAACCAAAGCCTAAACCTGTTCTTTTTTCTAGAGGTTCTTCATTTAGGTTCAGGTAAGACACGCATTCTTTCCACCTTTGTTGCCTCTCCATTTCAAAATCACATCCATAATGGTCTAGGATTAAACCTGTTATTTTCAGCTCACCTATTTTACGTTGTAGTTTGCTCCTTTATATTTTCCATTGCATCTTCTCAGCCAAAACAGTGCAAAGAACACTGTAGGGGAAAACCCTGCATTAATTTTGTACTAGCTATTGCAAAGTAGCTTTCTGGAGGTAAAGTATAAAGTATATAGGGTGCAGATGGCTTTGCATAAGAAAATTCACCTGTGTCCTAAGCAACACTAGCTAGCAATTTTTTGGGACTCTTTGAAACCTCTGCTCCTAGGATGGGGCCTTTCCTGTGTATCAGAGTAGAGGTTTGTATTTTTGTTTTATGTCCCTGTGGTAAAACCCATCTCTATGCAGTTAAAAGCAACAAGTTGTCTTTATGCTGAGGCCTTTGTGCTGGCAAAGGATTTATGGGAGATGGCCAGCTCTGCTAAGACCAAGTCTACCTGCGATATTGTTAGAACTGTAGGAAAGCTTTTAATAGTTGGGTTATTGTGTTGGGCCTTTTTTTTCCCTTACATTGGCAGAAGCATCATTGTAGATATTGCATTGTGTATGCCAGGGGGAAATCCTTTTATTCATACAGTTTTTTTTGTTTGTGAGGCTGATACAAGCTGAACAGCCAGAAACGCTTTTTGCTGAGATGAACGATGCACTCTGGATGCCTTGCACAAGAACATAGGGTGTATATAGCCATTCTACCTCTCCTCCCACTTTGTTTGCTGCCTGCAAAGTAAATTAATTGAGATGGAAGGACCTATGTTGGGTAAACAAGCTATAACTTGTTACGTTTCTGCCTGAGTAGGTAGAAAACCGTAGGTGCATTCAACTTACCTCAGGCTTTGGAAAGCAGGTTTTGGCTACATCCTCCACTTACTGTGATCTGTGTTACAGCATTCAGGACCTTTTTCCAGGCCCTGAAAGCCTCTAATGAATTGGAAGAATTTGGCTCCCAACTGAGCATTCTTGAGGTGTGGGTTTCCTGTGCTGCTCTCAGTTTGCTTTGGAGTTTATAGCGTTGCACAATAGACAGTGCTGGCCTTTCTCACTACTTCACACCCTGTAGCAGAAGGGGAGAAGGGATTTCCAGCCTAAATCTCTGCAGAAAAGGTGTGTTCTGTAGTAGCAACTAAGAAATGAAGTGCATGTCAGGGGGTTTCATCTCGGTTCCAGGGTTTGCTGATATCAGATAAGGCTGGTATTTGGCTGAAAAGGGTTCAAGAATATATTCATTAATGAGAGGAAAGCTTAACCCCTGCTTCACTTTCCATTGTAGCGACTTCCCAGTAATGTAGGACTCTATAGGGCTCACACAACTGAATTTAAGCAGTTCTGAAACAGCAAAAAAAAGGAGGCAAGTGACATACAAAATGGTAAAAATCTGTGTGTATCTGACCAGGTCCCCTTCTGTATGATCTTAACATGAGTTTCTGCTGATAGTGACAAATACTTTTCTGGTTGCTGTGGCTTTATCTGCAGGCCAAAAAACATGTTTATGATGACCAGGTGGTATATTTTATTAAATACTTTAACTCTGGTTTTCTTCCAGTGGTCGGACTCAGAAGCAAGTTCTTGACTATGTTAAGGAAGGAGGGCACAAAAAAGTGCAGTTTGAAAGGTGAGAGGAAATAAATCAATTATCCCAATATGTTATAATCTAAGAAAAGTCATGATTTCCAGTTAGTTATAATCTGAGATCTTGGCACCAGTCCAAAGAAAAAATTCCTTCTCTGCTGGTTTGACAGTTTATCACATGTGTAATATCCCCGTGGTGCTGAATGTTTTGGCAGAAGTTTCATAATTTATAGTGCACTCAAAATCAGTAGTCTTCAATCTGTTTTTCAGCCATGAGCGTCCTACTGTCACAGGTAACTTTCTCCCAATTTGATTTGCACCCTCTTTGCTGGGATGTGGTTAATGTATGTGAACAGACGTATCCGGCTCAAAATAAAACTGAAAGTAAGAAAAAGTACAGCCAAGCTCAAGGGAGAGGTCTCCAGGGAAACTGAAACCCTTCCAGCTTGCTAGAGCCAGTTCTGTCTGAACTCATCATGCTCATGGTGAGCTGAAAGTAATGGCCAAAATGCCACAAAGACGGTGACAACAGTTCATTGCTTATGATTCATGCGTACCTGATAGACCATTTTTGCTTCAGTGCCTCTCCCTTTTCTTATAGTGGTACGTTTGCAACACATAGCACATTTAAGTTTTACAGAAAGGAGGAATGTTAATCTGTTTTGGAGCAAACTTTTATAAAAGCTGTTATTCAAAGGTTTTGTTATAAAAGAGACATGTCTCTTGATTCCTGTTTGTAGAAAAAAAAACCTGAAACAGCTCTTTATGTGATTTTCCTTTTATCTCCAGGAAACACAGCAAGATTCATTCCATCAGGAGTCTGACTGCACAGCCTTCAGAACAGCATACAGAGGTGCCAAAACAAGTCAGTGATGTTGATGAAACCCTGGAAATGAAATCCTTTTAAACATTTCTTGTTAGATTACCCTCCACTGATTGCTGTTTTGAAACCCTAGGAGCATAGTTTTCTGCTCGCTTACCATTTAACTGGGAGCTAAGGAGCCCTGGGTGTCATAAGCTTTAAGTTCTGTAGAGTGAAGCAGCATTGCTTACAGACAACCAGACGAATATAAATAGGGAGCTTGTCTGAGCTGTACTAACGACCATCTGAAAAATTGCAGCCCTCAGTGTTGCTGCCAGGGTCCTAGGTTGTAGCTGGCTATTCCATCTGGGGAAAGTGTAATTACTTTTCTTCGCTGGGAGGTCTTGGCCGCCCGTTTCAAGGTGTTGGGTTAGTATTAACCAGGTATTAAACCAGGGAGGAGAACAGTTAATTCCTCAGAAGAATTGCAGCTCTGGCCTTCTAAGCCGTTATCTCTGGTAGATACCAAATGTATTTATCTTGCATTGATGGCTGCTGTGTGTTAGGAGTTCACAAGTCCGAAAGCCCAACAGTGGCGAGTCTGCAGCAGCTGCAAGTTCCCAGGTCCAGCTGGTTGTAAGGCTGAGCATGTATTCACACATGCAGTGCATCTACGCACAGCCACACAGTCAGCCACAGAGAAAACAGCACTCCCACAAGCACAGACAGTGCCAGTGGCCTCTCCCTCTTCCACTCTTTGGCTCTGGTCTCTCCAGTTGCTGGCATCCCAAACACACCAAACATATGGGCTGATGGCTCTCCTGGGACAGCCTTCAGAGGAGACAGGTCAGGAAGCTGCATTTTCCTGACTCGGTTGCTGTGGTGTCTCCCCCCTCCAGTTTCTCTGTGCTCATCTGTGTCTGTGGAGGTGAACCTTTGATCACATAACCTTATGTTAGGTAGAGCCTAAATGTCAGGAGCAAGCTACTAGGTTCATGCATTTAGGAATGCTACCTGAACCTTCACCTTCCATGCATCACTTCCTTTTGATATTCACAGGCTCTCTCCTTTCTGCAAATTTAGGAACTTCAGAGAATTTTGTTGTAGATGGAGCCCATTTCAAATAGCCTGTAGCGTTTTAATATTGCTAAGACAAGCTCAGGTAGATGGAGCATGGCTGCTGGGCAGATGTGTGCAGAAAAGCCAGTCTAAGAACTAGTGGCAGGTATGCTCCAGGGAATGAATATAGGGGGCTCAAAAGCCCACACATGACTTTTTTAGTGTCTCTAAGCAGGCTGTGCAGAATGTGTCTTGTGTTTTTATCTTTTTCTCCAACTTCTCAGGGTAGTGTGAACAGGTTGATGTTCTTAGAGTGTTAATGGCTGCCTTAGAGCATGGAAACACCTCAAATACCCCTTTTTACATTACCACTGCATTCTGTCTGCCTTCTCTTTCCTTGTTTAGCCTATGTATTTTTTCTGTTCTTCAAGATCAGAAACCTCTTTTTTTAATTCTAATTAATTTGAGGCTTGGGTTACCTCTTCTGTTTTCAAGAGACTCCTATGTTGCTGCAGACTCAGTGCAAAATTCTTGTGCGTAATTACACGTAGCCTTTTCCCTCTGGCTCCCGTCCCTCCCAAACCTCTCCCCTCCCACTCTCCCTCCCCTTTTGTCTTTTCCTTTGTCTCCCCTTGCCTTCCCTCTATTATCGTTCCAGAGTGCTAGAGCCTATGGAGACAGCAATGATGCTGCAGCAGTGCAGAGCTGCCGGCAAGGAAAGGAGGTGAAAGCTTCAACAGAAGACACTGGACAGCACAAGAGCCCTTCCTTGAAGAAGAGTCCAAAGGAAGGCAGGAAGGTGGATGGAGCAGTGGTCTCAACAGTGGAGGAAGAAGAGGAGCCTGCTAAGGATAGGATGCAGCAGAACAGACCTCAGTCACAGCAGCCAAGCACAGGTCCAGCTTCCAGGGCTGCTCATGGCAGCAGCACCTCCATTCCTTTCATTGACTGCAGTGATGTAGATAGCGAGTATGATCTCCTCAGAGGACAAATAACCCGGTCATATTCCCAAACAAATGACAATTATGAGGGTGATTTGACCAGTGGTGCCTATATTCACTACAGAGATGAAAATCGCAATAGAGCTAGATATAGGGATTCCTCAGCTTCTCTAAAGTCTTCCCAGTATCTCTCTGAAGAGTACCTTGATGATAACACAGCTAATCTCTCCTTCTACACTGGGGGAAGCCCCAGGATGCCAAGGCATAGCTCTCTGGTTGATGAAATGTTCAGAGGCCCGGGGAGCCGTAGTCCGCTGGCCACTCCGTTGCCTCCCAGTAGCAAGGAGTCAAGCACTAACATGAGCCTGAGTAGAACTGGCTCTCAGGGTTACGTCTCAGAAAATGGGCACGACTGCAGGGCGAGGACTGGGGAGGAGGACAGCCATGCCACTAACTGCCACGGGTATTGCAGGTATTCTCCAGGTTCTCAGCGGCCTCGTGCGCAGAAAATCCCAAATCTCTGCAATAAGTCGGTTACAGATCCATTTATCCTAAGCCAGATATCCTCGACCCCTGGGCAGGAGTACAGATCAGAGAGATACTGCAAAGGAGGTGGGGTGGCTAAGATGTCCTCTCCAGAAGGCAAAATGATGGCCAATGGCATGCCAGCCGGGGCACAGTCGAAGCAGAGCCCAGTCATGCAGTCGCTGCGTGCCAGTGGCATGATGGATCACATGGCTGCAATCCAGATGATGGAGGGCTCCACCAGCAGTGGGACGGAATCCAGTGATTCCGACTCAGAAGTCATTAACCCCTTCACTCACCCCCTGGTGTTTGGAAACCCTGTTGTGCTGAGCTCCTCTCCCATGCCTAGAAATAAATACTCCTTTGGAAGCCTTCAGCTTGATGAGGAGGCAGAGGAGGATGTGTCTGTCGGCCTCAGTGATGAAGATGGTGTTCAGGTCTTCAGCTGCTAGGGACCAGGGTGTATGAGACCAGGGGATGCTGTGATTGCTCACTGGAGTGGTTGCATCTCCTGGGGCTCGTGATGAGTGGCTGGTAATAATTTCAGTGCATGGGCTATTTCAGACATTATCATTGTACAGGGAAAGGATGCTAGAACACATTAGTAAGTCTCAGTGATGCTTAACAGTTTGCCTCTCCTCCGAAAGGCAGGAGGAGAGGAAAATTATTTAGGAAATTATTTAGGTACCTCTGTAAGACTTTATACACTCACCTCTTCTTTGTATGAAGTCATGTTTTAAGTATATGTTGTAGCTTCTTTGATATTTGACTAGTTATTTTGACAAAACAAACAATCAAATCAAGTAGGTACACTGTGCTCTTTTGTATGTCTATTACAATCCTTCTTCTCTCCCATATAAGGAGAGCAACTTATGAGTGCCTCAACAGAGTTAGGAGAAAAAAAAAACAAACTTGCGGCCAAATGCAGGCAGCTTGATATTCAAGACCAAGACTTGTTGAAATCTTGAAATATGCTGGAAAATTTTTTCATAGCAAGAATGTGTCTGGTCTACTCATCTTCATAACTCATTTTATAATCTGATGAACTGAGGGTACAAACCAGACATGTATAAAATGACAGTATTGTCAGGAAAAATGACGGTATTGTCTTTTTCTTCAGTGAGTTCAACAGGCTGATTTGGTGGTGGAGGTTTTGAAACTCCAAACTCTTCCTTGAGCAAGAAAGAGAACAGGATGAAAGATATAATTCGAGCGAAAAAAACTTTGATCAAAACAGCTCTAACGAAGAGTGGTATGAGTATTACTTGCAAGGCAACCCTTTCTATCCTTTATCAGTTTAATATAGAGATATATTGCAAGAAATTTTTTAATCGCTTATACTTTCAGTGAAATTATTATAGAGACATCAAAGTTCTGTGGTGGGTGGTTTGGAGATGGTGGCTGTTTAATTTTATTTTTTGCTTTGATCACAAAAAATCTTTATCTGTGCAGGATCCAATTACTCTGTCGTAGGCTACTTTTTGAGTAGTGCCACCTCAGAAATTTCTCATCCACAAGAGAATGATAGGAGTAACTGTTCCAGGCTGATTGTCTTCTCTTCTATCCACAGAGTGGATATGGACAGAAGGACAGAGAGACTAATTCTGTGTATGCTTCCTTCTTCACAGGCTAAAAGTATTGAGAATTAAGGTATCCTGATAAAATCTGATTTTAGTTTCTCCAAGTTAATTAAGAAAATCCAGATGAAGGGTCCTCTGTATGGAAAGTGTCCTACAGTTACTAGATCTGGGAGACAAGATGTGCTCTTTATGATTGGCCTTATTTTTAACTTTTATATATTTTTCTTGTGGAAGAATGGAAATAAATCCCGGAATTTTAAGTGATGAACGACAGTATTGATTGAACTGCAGGTCACTTCGAGTGATCTGCACCATGCACTACATGCATGTAGCAATGATGAATCCGCTCACTTAAGTACTGGTGAAAAAGTGACAGGACTTTGTAAATTTAGACAATATAAAATTTTCGAGATTGTTTTTACAAAAATTATAAAATAAAAAGTCTTTTTAATTTTTCTAATGCCTTGGTCTATGCACACTTTAACAGAGTTTAATCTGAGTGAAGGATATTTAAAAATATACCTACAGTAGTTAGGCGTGTGTTGTTATATACTTTACTGTTTTGCAAGTAAAATATATCTTTGTGTAAATATAAGTATTAACTCTCTCATCTCCTTTAGTGTGTTGGTTTCCTTAGAGATTAGATACCTCATCCTTGAACAGGAATGATTTAAAGCATCTCTTTAGATACTGGTATTTTGGGGACAGGGAATACTCTCATTTATTCCTGTAGTTAAAAGCATGAGTCTACAAACGGTGAGATTGACAGTTAGGGAAAAGCTTGTATATGATTCTAAAAGAGGATGGTTTGTGTTTTGGATTTAGAATAGCTGTAAGATAATTGCCTTGAAGTTCACAATATATAAGATGAAATAAATATAAGTAGTTGAAGCTCGCATCAGCAGATAGTGTGAGCATGGGGAGGTGGGTGCATGACTCTCCTTTTGATTTATTTTTTATTGCCTGTGCAGCAAAAGTACCAGTAGGTATAAAGTAAAGTAATAGCAGTTTGGACAGATGAATTAATTGCTTCATTAGCCAGTAAAATTAGAGTTCAGTTAATGGATTTTCAACAAAAGAAGGATTTTCAGTCATTTCTGCTGCTTAAGAAAAGTGAATAGATTTCACATTCTTTGGATATAAGTGAATATAAAATTTTATAAGTAGTGTTTTGCATCCTTTCAGATACTGTTTCCAGGCCTGATTCTTCTCTCATATGCCTACAAATATATTGAATTTGTAACTTTTTAAGAACAGACCTGCTGGGTAACTGGATTTAGTCTAGTTGCTAATAAAGTATCTCAACAGCTTTTCTTTTCCCACTTCAATACTATCCTCAAAAATGCAATATGAGGATTTCTCTCTGTTTTCTGTCATCTGACATTTTTTCAGCTGTGAATGTTTAAGTTGCTGTTTCAACACATGGAATTCTTCCAGTCAGAAGAAGCAAAGTTTATAAATTATATCGGAAATAATTTCATTTAGGATTAATTACTTCGGCAGCATTCTAATGGCAGCGAAGCTCCGTTTAATATCAGTAGACAAGCTTTTAATTAAAAACAGTCTGTGGGCCAAATTCCTCCACCAGACATGTGGTTCATATCTGAGCCCTTGCCAAGAATGGTGAAGTGAGAAAGCAATTTCAATCCGACGTTTTCATACAGGATCAGGTCCCTTAGAATTCTTCTGGGAATTTGTTTCTGTGGGACAATCAGAAGGACCTTGCAGAAAAGAACAGAAACCTTTAGGGTAAGACTGCAAATGAGATGAGATGGAGGAATTCTCGTCCTGGCTCACAAAGTGCTCCTGGTAAGAGGAGCTTGTCGGTTTAGTTAGTTGTTGCAAGCATTTATTAATCTGAATACACTGGACAACAGCAGTGATCTAAGCATACCTTTGTCTCAAGTATAGCAGGTAGTTACAGACAGGGTAACTAACAGATTCTCCCACCAGTTCCAGTGGATTTTGGAATGTGGCTGATGGTACTTTTGATTCACCGTTCTAAAATTTTTATTGTCAATAATGAGCTTTCAGTCCCATGCTCATCAAGTGCCCAGATGTCCTTAGGCAGTTGCTACAAATGAGGCAGCTGAATCCCAGCGAGATGGAGCAGCTATGTCTGGTCTGAATGGTGTAGTCCTGAATCATCCATCTCCTGTCTTTCCAGAGGGTGTGGAGGAAGCCTCTTGTTGGGTTGATGAATCAGCTCTGTCCAAGTAGTTGGATAAATGTGGAGATGAGTTGCAAAAGCAGTTAGGGGTTTGTCCATAATAACGTGCAGATCTAGGTGATCTCTGGATAAAAGGCCCTCTGATTCATTCTTTGCTATTCCAACTACTTGACCACATTCAGCCGTCCTCTGCAATGGCAGTAGAAAGGTCATGTCAGACAATTTTAAGTTTTCTCCTACTCAGCAGCAGCTCAAACTTGTGCTGTCCTCTTGGGATCTTCTGGACTTTTTTTTTTTTTCATGGCAGCCTTTCCTAGAATCTAGTTTTCCTCAGTGACCCAGGATATCAGATCTGTCAATAAATAGGTGAAGGAAAGATGGAGAGTGGGAAGTTGTTGTAGGAGCCGAGACCTGCATGGGGTATTGCAGGTATGGAACTTTGAATAATTGATATCCGAATGGCCTAGACTGCACTGTTTTCAGTTTAAGTCCATATCCCCTAGCAAACATCCTCCTTGTGCATGACAGAGAGGAGTGTCCTCTGAAGATGATTTTCACCGAGTGTTGCCATTTCACCCATGGCTCATAGCCTGCCTAACAGGCACCATCCCACTAACCATTGCAGTGCACGCTAAATGCAAATTATATCAAAGGAAAACTGGAAGAGAAATTCCCGTAGGTGAAAAACGTCAACATGTAACTGAAAGTTTTTAGGTTGGCTGTATTTGCTTTTACTTTATGTGAGCTATACAGAGCTGAGTTACAGGCAGATGAGCATAATGAAAGAATTACGTGTCAATAATTTGAAAAATCATACCAGTCTATTAGTTTTCTTCGAGATTAAAGGGCATGCAAAACTAGAAAGAATTTTCCCTGCAGAGCAGCATTGGTAATGCTGAATGTAATCAGTAGAACCCAATAAAGAGTGAAAAAACAATGGGTTTTGAATTAGTTCACTAAATGGGGCTAGTATTGCTAGACCAGACTGCTTCAGGACCTGTATTTTCTCCCCTGACTATTTGTAGGACAGGTTTTTGTTTGCAGTGAGGCTATTAGTTGAAGCAGCTCTGTTCATTCTGAAGCAGGAGCATTCATGCCAGAAGTTCCTGTTCTGACCTCTTTATCTGTACATGCAAGTTCTTGGTGGTGACCAGAGAAAGCCAAATAGAAAATGGGTGAGACAGATCTAAAAGCTGTTTATAGACCCTCTTTTTCTTCACCAAGAAGCAGATGTTTTAAATTCTGTCATCTTCAGTCCCACGATAAACACACAAACACAGAGACTCTGTAATCACTTGAAGTTTCTTCTGGGGAGCTCCAGGGTCAGGAAGACAAGGAAAAGAGAGGAATAGAAAACATCTTAAGCACACAAAAAATATCTAGCCCTATTTATTTACAGTTCCCTTTGCCATAATGTGCTTTCCACTCTTTTTCTGAGAGTTTAAAGTCCCGGTAGTTTTATAGGGTACTCGCTGATCAGTTGAACTGATGAAGCAGACCCAATTTTGAATTTTGGTAAAACCAGTGACTCAGATCTCATCAGTGTGATCCATATGCAATTAGCATGAACTGTGGCTATTTCTGGAACAGTTTTTTAACAGAAAAAAAGGATGCCTGACCTATAAATTCTGTCAAATTCCATGTTTGTTTAACTAATCTCATTTGTCTTAATGAGCTGTTAGACTGCTGTCAGAGGTGACTTTAGAATGAGATTTTAATTGCTGCAATTTAACTTCTAATGATTAAAAACAGATTACCAATCCAAGTTTTTCCTGACTTCCACACATGTTTGAGGAAGTTGGGTGTCACAGCCTTGTGCACAGAAATGTGGACCACTGGAGAATCCCTGTCATTCAGCAGCATGGTTGTCACCAGCTGGAAAGGGCAGTGAGTGTGAAGGAAAGAGGATCTCTGTTCAAGCATGTAATAAGGTGAAGGAAGCCAAAATCCCTTTTAGTCTTCCAATAATGCTTCTCTTTCTCTCTCTCTGAGTAGTGTAGTTTCTTAAGGCAGCTTCTGTATACTTTAGCTCATCTCTTTCCTCTGCATTTAGGGGATCAGTCCTCTTCCCCATAAAAAATAAGAGAAACTCGAAATATATGAGGGCAATTGAATCTTCTGGAACAATTTTTAATATGTAGGCCTTTCTTTTGTTAGCTGCTGTCAGACACAAGTGGTAGGAGAAGAGTCCTTTTGTCAGAAATCCAGCTGCTTGTTGGTGTCTTCTACTTGATGATGATGGTTGTGGGTCTTCTGGTGGTAAGTGGCAGATGCACAGTGTTAACATCATGAGGACCCAAAGCTTAGACTGGTGTGAAACTCTTCTCAAATGTGAGTAGCAGCAGACTCTGGTTTCAGTCAGTCAAGCTACATTAGGAGAAATTTTTGCCCGTACTGTCAGGTTCTGGAAAGGAAGGAAATTTAAGTCCTAGGAAACTGACATTAGCAAAATCTTTCCTCTTCTGTTTCAGTAGTTTCTATAGTTACTGAAATACGCCTAGACAAAGGCACATATCTTAGTTACTTATTTGTAAGGGAAATAATTGTTGTGCAACATGTGCATCCTGAGCCAAGGTATTTTCTGTGTTCCTCCCTGTGGTTAGGCTGTGTGGTGCCATTGATATTTTAACATACAGAATTTCTACTTAAAAATCAAAGGCATCATGTGAACAAAAATCCTAGTTTGGGTGACATGTAGCAGTTTTACAGAGTATTTTGTCTTTTGTTCTAATTCTGTGTTCTGTAAAGAGCATGTAGAAGAAGCTTGGTTTATGTTGTTTGTTATTAAAAGCAGTGAGCACTTTCTTTTAAATGTTACGAGATCTGGAAAGCCTGTGTGCCTGGCTGAGCTGTGTATTCACAGGCATGTTTTTCACGAGTATGTGTGTAAATAATGGTGGTGTTATTACAGTAAAAGGGGTAAAGACCTTAGGATCATAAATTTGCATGACATAATGGTAACTAGTTTGCTCAAGAATGGTTAGAGTTTTTAAGATGTAATTTTCGTTGATTTTTTTTTTGGTGAAGTTTTGGCCCCTGGAAACCATAAAAATCTACAGTTCACGCTGATAAAAATCAAGTCTAAAGGCAGTAATGATACAGCTGTCACTGACTGAGCATGGAAGGTTGAAGGAAAATGACTGCTTTCTGATTCAAGAGCTTTCAAGCTTGTTAAAATTAGATTAGATGCTTTCTTTTAAATGCTGCAAATCTTGTTTTGAGAAGAGAACAGGCTTTTCCTTTGATGGTTTTCAGCAAGATCAGAGGTAGTTCTTTCTGTTTAGTTCAGAGAATGTTAGAGCTCATGCCTGTTGCTTTTCCATGAGGCATTTAAAAATATTTGATTAGCTGAATCCTTATATTTCCCTTTTCCTGCTAAAAAAATCACCTGGACCCACTAACAAAAGTTCATAAGCTTGGCAGTGTTTCACTTACCCAGCCCTTTCCTGATTTCTGTGCGTGCACATGCATAGATTTTTTTAAAAATAAATCTCAATGGCAAAAATTAGTTTTTAAAATTGGCAATGCTGGGGACTTCATTCTCATTTTTGTCATTTGTTTAATACCTTTTAAAGAGAAACATTTTTTGTTTCATTGTATGCACTGTTTTGTCAGCATGTACCTCTCTGGGAGAAAAAGCCTTTTCGATGTTCTGTCTATCCTCAAAGCATGGTGTATCTTCTGTTCCTTGCGTTGTTTGGAGCACTGTCTCAATGTCCCTTTACTGCAGAAATGCCTATTTTGTATTGGGAGTACCTAATTCCTCCTATTACAGTGATCCTGCCTCACGGAGCACTCCTCGCCTCAGAATTAATGAAAACCCTCACTGTGACTCTCAGGTTGAGAAACCACGCCGTGTTGAGGGGCAAAAGAGAAGAGGGAAGCGAGGGGAGAAGGTCTCTTTTCCAGGTTTGGGTTTGGGCTCCATTGAGCACAGTCAGATTGCCCTTCATTTCCTAATGAAGGCTGCACCCCGCAATCAAGGCCGTCTGCCGTGGCTCGTGAGCAGGATCACTGCAGTCCTGGGGAGATGTCTTGTTGGAATGGACAGTATCTGTGGCATAAGCTTACATGGGGGCTGAAGGTTTCCGATTCTATTGTCGCACTGTGTCACGTTGGTTTAAAGGCAAACAAAGGCAAACTAACCCTAACCCTGGGTCCGACAGGAAAACCTTCTATAGGTTGCTCTATTTCTGTCTGGAGAGATCAAGGCTAGACAAAGGACTGATGCCCAGTGACCTTGTATTGTTCCCAGACTGTAATGCTCACGCTTTGTTCTGAAGCTGCGAGTATGCCCTGATGTAGGCCAGCAGCAGTTACTGTCTGATTTCACACTCACCGCTGTCTAATACTGCAGTACACCAATAAAGCATGGACCTTTACCAGCTGGGGAGGTTGCTGGCTACTAAACCAACACCGAGCTTGATGAGACTATAAGCATGTCGAGCCATTTAACTGTGTATGCATGGAATTAATTTTTTTATTATTATTTTTAGTTTCACCTGTACCTGAAGGCTTTTACTCATTCTAACTGGTATTTTGCTGTAAAACTGTCACTGGTTTAATTGTTCTGTCCGATTGCTGGCTGATGCTTTGTCCTAAATACGAGGAAATTGGTTCATGAGAAGGTGCACCATTTTCCCAAATTCTGCTCACTGCCATGGGCACGCATTTTGAAGCTGTGAAGTCAAAGTGAACCTTTCTCCCTGTCAAGTTCCTCCTCAAGCCAGGCAGAGTTAGTGGTCGTGTGTGACATTGGATTTCTTCAAGAGTTTGTTTTTAATTCCTGTTCCTCCTCAAAATCTTTGGTACTGCATTCAGGGATGTTTGTACATGAATTTATGGCTGTTGTGTAACTACTTTTCAAACTAACAAACTGTACCCACTGCTCCAGCTTGATTCATGTAATGGGGAAGAGAAGTGCAGCTTGATGAACTGGTTCCCCTCAGGCTTTTGTGGAAGTCAGTAGGATTTATTTCTTGCACTGAGGGAGAACACAGCAGAATCTCCATCCCATAACTCTTCAGCAGCAAAACTGTGCCTGGTTCACAGCTGGAGAGAGAAGGGATGGACACCATTATTAAGCTATTCTTCAATCTAAGGTACTTTGGTGATTGGTGAAGTGCATATGAAAACTCTTGCTACTTCATCTGGTGCTATCTCTCCCCCACACCATTTTGTACTATGCATCTTCTCTGACCAAAACCTTTAGATACACGTTAGAGCTATGCAACCACTGTGAAAATGGAAAATTGAGCCAGACTGTGTGGCCACAGCAGTGGCAGCTCTGTCAGATGCTTTCTTGTTAAAGAGCCTTCATAAGTGGTAAGCTCCGTAATGCCAAGGAGAAAGGGGAAACAACTTGGGTTTCATCTGCCAGAGTGGAGTTTAGAAAACACTGATCTGACCTTAAAGCTGAGTAGCTGGGATGTGGATGTCACAAGCCTCCCCTGACTGCAGAGCAGGCCGTGGAGCAGGAGTAAGGGGGAATAAGCCCTGCGACATTCCAGGTATTGAGAAAGGTGCTTTTCTGGCTCTTAACATGTTTTTAATTTCTAATAATAATAATAACAATATTGAGAACAATAAAACTCTTAAGAGTTGACTTGATGAGATCTTAAGCGGTACATGAAATTTTCCAGCAGAATTTCAGTCACTTTTAATAACGGTTGATGTTTTCTCTCAGTTTCCATAATTGAGTCATTTTCACTTCTTGGTATGCCACAGAGAAGGAACATTCCCATGAGCATCTTAACACTGCTCTACTCTTCCTCTCTGTTAAAAAACAGTGTGTATGGATGGGAACTGTTTCTTTTGAAGCAGATGCAGAACACTAAATGGCCTGAGTTTGTTATTCAGCAGTTTCAGGAGAAAAGGAATGGAGGCAGAGTATCTTCAGGATACACCGAGTCCCATTTGCCTCCCTCATAAAGAGGGGAGCTCCCTCGTGTTAGGTTAAAGTTTCTAACCAGGGATTTCAAGTCAACTTATGCTGCCTAGGTAGTCAACAAAGAAAGAGGCAGCAGGCAGTTCAGGTCACTTATGATGGGAATTGACCTCTGGGAGAGACTTTCTTCATCAGCTGGAAAGTACTGATTTTAACTGTTTTTCCTTTGATATGAGCCATGTTTTAAAGCAGTATCACTCAGCCCAGCACCACACAGGCACCACCCTCAGTCCTTATGGGTTCACATCTGTGTGTGACAGCAGCCTAGAGTAACGCAGGTACAATGAGTGGGATGGGTCACGGCTGGTGGCTGAGGGCAGAGCCCAGCCTGTCCCTCTCTGGCAGGGCACCCACAGCTTGCCAGCACTCCGTGCCTTCCCACCACCAAATTGCAGCAAGCAACTGATGTGTATTTTGACAAAGGTATAGCTATTAAGTATTTGATTCTAGCTGCTGGCTTCTTTTTGTGTAGCACATGGAATATGAATGTTGGTGGGGAGCGATTTGAGACACGTGTAAAACTAGGAAGGTAACCCATAATTTCATGTCCTGTGGCCATGTACAATGCCACTGATGTTTCATAGATTTTTTTTTTTTCCCCAAGTTAGATTTCAATCAAGTTTTGCTGCTTTTGTCACCTTCCCTCCTGTAGCACTTTTCTCCAGGGTCTGGGGAAGACTGGCTCAGTGGAACTGAGAACCACTCCAGGTATTTTGGCCGTTGATGGGCCAATCTGGCATACCATGATAAAGTGCATTCTCATTATTTGCCACTGTCATCAACCAGTGTCGGTTTCTCAGCTTAAACCCATGCTTAGAAAATAATTGAAGCACATTCATATTAATTCCTACCCACTCCTCCAAGGATATAATTTTAATATATACTTAAACAATCCTTACATAAATATTCTTTTGTACTTTCTCTTGGTTTGTGTGTATACAGCTGACTCAGTTAAATTTGAAAGATGGCCCAAATCTGAATCTAAATAAAAAATCACTTGAAGTATGAGAAAAAACAATTCCATGTTACCAGCTGCAAACCATTTAGGCCTCCGGTGTGCAGTAGCATTTGCTATCTGGCAAATGACACGCTAATAATTGCCTGTCAATCAATGAATCCTTTAGGGTGCATTGTAAGGGATTTCAGTATGTTGTAAATAAGATTGGTCTTCTCCCTTCTGCTTCTGTTTATATTCTGCAGTATGTAGTTGATGAGTAGAGCCTGTGTGAATATACTCTTCTGTGGCAGGAGATCAGATGAAACACTTTGTTAATTCAGGTTATTTATTCCTCACCTCTGTGAAAAAGACAAAGTTGCTTTGCAGCACTGCCATGAGCCATCATCATGATGCATGTCCTGATCGATTGGTGATGGTTGAGGGAAAAACCTCCATTTTCATTTCTTCATGGCTTACTGACTTTCTCGCACCAAAAAGGATTTGTTTCCCACATTTCCCAGAGCAACATCCAATGTGTTGATATTTATGTCTGTGTTGGTTGTAATTAGGCCCCAGAATGTACTAATGTAAGAACATTTTGAGGCCCTTTTGTAATGTAGCCACTTTCCTATAACTAGTTTTAATTTTCGCTTGTTCAGTGTATTGGCAGGTGGGGTCTGAGCTCTTGCTTGTAGGTGGTGGTGGTGGTTGGATTTGGTCACTGCTCACACCCACGTTGGTACCAAAAGGGAGGATGCAGCGTTCCAGCTTGCTGCAAAATAACTTTGAGAATGTCAGCGATGCGTTGATGTGCAAAGTCTTTAATCAGTGGGGTGTGTACGCAGTGCTGTGAGCCACCGGGCACATTTTTTGTGATGCTTTCCATAATACTTTTCCCAAGTTATGTCTTCCAACTGTAAGATAGGGCGTCTTTCTAATTCGTTGTCCTTTTGATATTTTGTAGTTTGAAATACTTGAGTTGTACTGATAAAAGTTCCATCAGAACTTAGATCTAGGACTATAGATAGGTAGGTAGATATGTCAATATATCTATATCTATCTATCACAGATAGGTGCTGTTTAACTTCTAGACTACAATGCTGTGAACTTCTCACAGAGGTGCAAATCATTTATTCGCTGTCATATGACAGGCATAGTGCCAGAATTTCTTTGTTTCCACATTTGAGGTGATATCACTTTTCTTATGTCTTTTGTAATGTAGTTAAGTACTTTTAACCTTACAGCCTTGCTATTAATCTGTTTCACTATTTCTCAATGATGAATTCCATTTCTTTGGAAAATACTGTATGCAGTTGTGTGCTAGTGTCAATAAAATTGACATTTGTGTAACAAGCTGTGGCATTTTCTCAAATTTCACTGAACATTGATTTAGTGTGAAAATGTTGGTAAATCCTTTCTTGCTAGCTGTAATAATACAGACCTTTATTTCAGACAAATACTGCTTTGACTTTGATTTATAATAGGCTACATAACTGTCATGATTACGTAAACTGATAACTGTGCTGTTTTTTCCTTCTCTTTTCAAAGGAATGATTTATAAACGTGAACTGGTTTGGAACTGGAAAACATTCATGTTCTAGCAATAAATCTTGAGTTCTTCCAGAAAATAAATAGGTTTTACTACTGGCCTAATTATATTTCTTTTATATTATATTTACTAGAGCATCTCAGCTCTGTTTTTTAGCCACAGGAACCTATCATAATTTAGGGAGGACATAAACCCATGATAGTAAATTGTATTTGACCCTTATTATATACAGCAATGTATATGTGTTTTACATTTAATCTTAGACAGCCTGTTAGCTGTGGTAGTCAAGAGCTTGTCACTTTTTTTTGGTTGGATTTTAATGTACGATGCCAAAATGGCACAGACTGTAAATGTTCTTCCACATGACAGATTCTTCTTCTAAAACAGGTTTAGATTTTCAGACGTATGGAGGAGGGGATAACTGGGAGAACACTCGGCATTTTTTGGCAAACTTTCTTTCTGTGCAGTCATTAATCTGGCTGCTTCCCAGAAGACAAAATGCTAATTTCAGTAATATTTAATGTAGTGTATATGAATCCATGGAAGTGTAATTAATTGTCTAATTCTTTAATATTTTTAATCCAAAATGAAACGGGACCGTACATCTGTGAAAATCTGAAATTGTCATGCTTTGTGCATTAAAAGTATTGCTTTTCTTGTGTAAATGTAATGCTAGCATTTCCATCCCAAACAATCAGAGGAGCATGGAAAGACTTACAAGGTATAATATGCATACTCGTGTTGTGTGTAGAAATTGGGGAACCAGTAGTTTTCTCCCTTCATGTTAGATCTGACTGGTCCTAGCAGCAACACTGCTGTAGAAAGTCATCCTTTTTCTCTAGACTTCAACTAGATAAATATGTACTAACTTGTGTCCTGTAGTTGTCTATGAAGTACTGATTTGAGTGTTTGAAGTTCTGCTTTGCTGGAAGGAATGGCACTCCCGGGACGATTCCTGTATTGTTGTATTTATTCTCTTCTATAGAGTGGATTACAATGATGAACTTTTTAATATTAAGTTGATGTTTAGAATCATAGAATGGCCTGGGTTGGAAGGGACTTTAAAGACCACCTAGCTCCAACCCCCCTGCCGTGGGCAGGAGCACCTTTCACTAAACCAAGTTTCTGAGAGCTCCATCCAGCCTGGCCTTGAACGCTTCCGGGGATGGGACATCCACAGCTTCCCTGAGCAAACTGTTCCAGTGCCTCACCACTCTGACTGTAAAGAATTGCAGCTCAGTCATCTGTGCCTTGATCCCTTCCCCACAGAGGTAGTCATTTCAGCCAGTTTTATCAGCTAAAAGACACTTAACCAGTCCCATGGTGAATGCAAGTGGATGCAGTTCCTCTCTCTGGCTTCAAGGCCATTTGGGCTAGTTTGAGGACCCTGATGGCTGTGTCTTGTAGCATAATTTCCCATGCTGCAATTTAAGATCGTAACTCCTTGTGGTACTTTCTTGAGAAAGCTTGTCCTGATTGATTTCTCTTTTATCATTTTTCTTAGCAGGTTCTCTGACTGGCAGCCCTCACCTTTCAGAGCTTTCCATCAATTCCCAAGGAGGACCATCAGTGGCAAATATGACTTTGTCTCCAAACTTGAGCCCTGATGCCAAGCAGTCCTCTCCCTTGGTCAGCCCTTTGCTGAATGACCCGTCATGCATCAGGGCTGATGAGGAGGAAGAGGTCAAAAGAAAGGTAAGGCAAATGAAGTTGGCCTTGTCTCTCTTCTCTCTGATGTGTTGTGATAAATCTGGGCCATTCCTGTTGGTTGCAACCTCAGGAGCTTGTTCGGTCAGGGTCACCTGTAAATCTAACTTGCTTTTAAGGAGTGGAGTTTGGTAGTTTGTTGTAACAAAACAGTCAGCTCCATTGCTGGAGAGAAAATTTCCAGGTGACAGAAAGAAAAGGAATAGTGTTGAGCCTGTTGTGGGAGTGTCCAAGCCAGGCTCTCTGGTCTGTCTCTGCTGGGAGCACCACTGGGAGCATCTGGTTGTGGGAGTAGAAAATGCTCTCTTTGAGCCACAGCCTGCAGCGTTCAGCTGGGAGAGTTTGGCTTTGGCTCAGACCCATCACTGGAGCAAAACCATAAGGGAGCATCGCATCCAAAACTGCTTTCTGAAGATAAAGTGTCTGTCTGAGCCAGGGTGTTCTGGGTGCCTGCTGGCTCTTCCCTCCTCTGCTGCTGGGTGAGAGGGAATTGCTTTTGTCCTTCTGTGGCCTGTTTTTTCTCCTCAGCTTGGAGTGTCTCAGGAGGAAGAAAGCAACTCCGATGGCTTTGCTGGAAAGTGGGAGTTTGTGCAAGGAAGATCTCTGTTCGCACTGTGGGTAGTTAGCGAGATATGTGAAAGAAATTAGAGAAGAAGAAAAGCTGAGGATCAGTGAACAGAGTCAGGACTCTGTGCCAGTCCAAGATAGAGCAGCCAGTGGCTGCTGTGTGTACCAGCTGATGATGGTTCCCGTGGGGTTGCATTCTGACTAGGAAATGCCCACACAGACTCCCTTCGCGGGGCATTCACAGCGTTTCCACTGCATCGTTTGTCTTCAGGGAGGAAACAAAGGAAAAAGATCTATGGATGTTTTTTCCTTAATTTTTGCTTCCTGAGTAACACGGAGGAAGATCAGCTGGGTTCCTTTGGCTCTTCAGAATTAAGAAATTTCAAATCTGTAGCTTAGTCTAAAATCCTTCACTTTTCCCACTGTTAGGTTATCCAGCCTGGGAAAATCTTACAGGTTTGAATTTTTTTGAAAGTATTTTTCCTGTGGATTATCATCCTGATTATAAAACTTAAAATAATCAGACACAAATTTTTGTCGTTTTGTCAAATTTGACATTTGATTCAAATGGTCATCTAGCCTGCAAAGGATTTCTTCATAAAGTTCACAACATGTCCTGCTCCAGGAAAAGACCGAAAGGAACATCAGCACCCCAAAGCTGTAGAAATCGTGTTGGCAGAAAAAAGAAATCTCTCAAGAACCCGTAGAAAGTGCTTGTTCTCTTCTGTTTGCGAGAAAGGGTTGTTTTTAGGGCTTCAGGGCTTAGGAACATTCAAGCATGAGTCACGGTATAACCATAAGCAAGGGTCACCGGTTTGTAACTCTCTTCGTGATTTATTATCTACAGTTTTTTTTTCCTCCATAAAAGCAGAGGAAAACCTAATGTGCTTGCCCTTCACAGAGGTTCCCAACTGAGAAAGCTTACTTCATTGCTAAAGAAGTGGCGACTACGGAGCGAACGTACCTGAAGGACCTCGAAGTCATCACATCGGTATGTTTCCTTGAGCGTTACTCACGGAACACGTGGAGCTCTAGTCAGAGGTGGTGTTTCGTCTGCTCCATTTAACATCCTGGCTGTACCGTGCTGCTTTCATATTCTGCGCTGGAGGTATTCTTTGCCGTGCGCAGGAGTGCTCCTCCAGGGAGGAAATAACACAAAAATCAAAGAGTGGAGGTTTGCTCTGTGGTTAGTAACATGCACTGAGAAACTGTATCGGGTGGAGGAACTTGGGACACACTTCAGTTACATTTTCTTGCTCTCATGCTTTGTGGTTATAATTACTGAAAATGCCTGTGGGTTTTCAGTGACTTCTCTTAAAACTGAAGTAGCTCCTTAGGGGCACATATAAATGTTTTCTACTGTATTAAATGCCCTCCATTTAACATGAAATATTGTGGAGTACCTGTTTGAATGATTCTGATTTTTCAGTAAGTGCAACTGTGTTAAACGAGTCATTCATCTGTAGCATCTGATCAGAGTGTGGTGGTTAAAATCACCAAGGCAGATAGCTGCCATCTTTGCACACACAGCAACAGTCTCGTTTCGCTTCCAAGAATAATGTGTGCAAGATCTGGTCTGAAATAACCCTTTTCTGTGAAATGGCACTGGATCCAAGCCCCTTCATGGCATTTTGGCCAGCTCTTACATGACCCAGTAGGATGCATTGCCGACTCCTGTGTTGAGTGTTGTGGAAAGGAGGACATGCTTCAGGGGAGAGCTTTGGGACCAGCTGGGAACCAGGGACACACTTTCTCCTCAGCTTCTTGTCTGTTCCAGGATCTCATGTGACAGATGCAGCTAATCAGAGCCCAGCTTAGACAGAGCCAATGTAGCGTGGTTTTTACAGGCAACAAGGTAGCTGTGGCCCCACTGCTACTCACCCTTGCTTTCTGGGAAGCCAGCCTTCTGAGAGAAGAGGCCAGGTTCTGTGGGACAGTTCTGCAGTCATTGCTGCAGTCTCAACAGCAGATATGTTGTTTTCATCTAATATTTCACCCAGTGGCTGCAGAAACAAAAAGTTTTAACTCTTCAGAGCTAAACCCCATTTCCCAGCCCATCCTTTGTTCTTGTGGTAGGCAAATTTGAATTGGCTGGATCACCAAGAGGGACAGGCCTGATGATTAGCATACAGTTGTGTCAGCTGTGCTCCACGAATGACTGGCCCAGGAGGCCACTGAGAGTGAACAAGCAGCCAACGTAGTTGGAAAAGGAACAACTGCTGTGCATGAATTTTGAGACATGGTAGATGTGTTTCAACTTTAACTCTGCTTGGTGCTGAGATAAAGCAGGGGAGAAGGAAGCTTGGGAGGGATCTCTCTTCATCCCGGCTCTGGCTCAGCTCCAGCTGATGCAGTGTCAAGCAAGACTGCTGTAACAGCCTTCTATGGTCCCAACAGCCGTCTAGGCACTGCTGGAAGTCGACCACAGATAGCTGGAACCCCTCAGGGCAGTGGAGAGGGAGCAGTGTTACCATGTTGAAGATAATAGGCATTGCTGCCTTGGCCGGCTGCCCAGTCCTATGGTTTTATGTGACCCATAGTCTATTAGGGCAAAATAAAGAGAATATGGAGCAAGACTGAGCAGGAGCCTGTTTCAGTCTTTAGAGTGTCTGGCACTGCTGCTCCTCTTTTGTGATAGCAGTGTCTTGCACTTGTTCGCTTTGCAAAGTGATGTCCTCTGTGTGCAAGCAGCAGCGTGGGCGTGGCTGCTTACTGAACCAACTCCTGCCAAAGGCATTTCAGAGGGAACTCAGCAAAAAGAAAATGCAGAGCATGCTTTTTTTTGCTTGTACTGGATTGTTTGCAAGTGTTGCAAACTCTCTTGCACCTCCAGCATTCACAAATTCAGTTTATATTGACTAACCAGTTTGGGTTTGAAAAGAATTTTCAAGATTTGAGCAGTGATGGTAAAGGGGCAGGGAGTTCCTTTTTCAACTATGCGGGGCCAGTTCAGCACACAGGAGTGTCAGGGATAGTCTGGGTTGTATTCCTAGTGCCAGCTAAATAAAACCCTTTCTGGCTTAGCTGGTAGGAGTATTTGGGTTAGGTACATGAAGACAGCAAGTGATCCTACCTTCTGCATTCCACCCACTGATAATTTTGCTTCTTTTTTCCTTTGTAGTGGTTTCAGAGTGCAGTGAGTAAAGAGGATTGCATGCCTGAAACACTGAAAAATCTAATTTTCTCCAACTTCGAACCTTTGCACAAATTTCACACTGGTTTTCTCAAGGAAATTGAGCAGAGACTTGCTCTGTGGTAAGACTGTTGATTGTTATTTATCTGTATTATTTCATGCAGTTTAGCATTTTTGCATTCCCTTTTTGCTAACTCCTTGTGATCTGCTGTAGTGCTTAATTTGTGAAAGTCACAGATGTTGGTTATTAACAGACAGGGTTTATTGAATCGTGCTTTGTTCATGTTTACTCGACAAACTCTGTTGTTCAGATATCTCAGTTACAGACATATGCAAATGAGATCATCATTCTGGATGAAGCTTTCTCTTGCCAAATGTCAGTGTTTCTACATGGCAGCTCTTTTGAAGAACATGCTGCAAGCAAGGCTTATCAGTAATAAAGAGGGAGAGGCGAAGGACCAGGTTCTGTTTCTGTCAAAATAGGTGCAGGCTGGGAGGATTTCACAGACCAGCTTCTCATTCTGCAGCATCGCAGCTGTGACACTCTCAGGGTCTACCTTGCACTCTGTAAATTTACAGAGTGTTTGAAGAGGACAGTGGGCTTGAAAATTATCTATTCTTGACATAATAGTGACAGTAAAACATGGCATTTTAATGAAATAGCTATGAAGTGAGTAATTCTTCCCTGGCAAGACTCTTAATTCATTTGAGAATTAATTCATTTTCAGTTCACTGAAATCTTAGCAGAGGCAGCAGCACAAGCAGAAGCCTTCTGCTTGCTCCGATTAGACCTGTCTGGACTAGATCGTCTTACCCTGTGTAGGCATTTTTTTGTAACTTTGGTTCTGGGAGCTGAGCTTTTCCTTCTCAGTTAGAAAAGTGACAATGAAAATCACGTGAAAACAGAGCTAATGGGTGTTAATCACTTTAATTAAGATGGGTGCCTCTTTAACTAATGAATCAAAACAAGAGCAAAACACAGTCTCAGAGTGTGTGAGTTTAGCTCTCGTGATGTGGTAAGTGAGATCATTGAATGAGGGCACAGCACTCTGCAGACAAGTGCTGTCCAAACCCACCCTGCACAGCTGCAGGATTAGCAGGTGTTTTCTGGGAAGAAGGGAATGTGGTACTGTCTCTTAGAGCTGACATCCTCACCCAGGACTTTGGTCGACTTATTACTCCTAATATAATTATTTATATATATATATGTATAGTTTGTTTATGCATTTATGTATAACATAGTTACTCCTAAGGCATGTTCTGCACAGCCACCCTGCCTGTATCTCTCTTTTTTTTCATTGGGCTGCTACTGGTGTTAATTGCATTGCATTAAGGAGCATTTATTACAGGTGCTCCAAGAAGGCTCTTTCAGATGTTATAAAATACTGATTTCTTCAACCTTTGTGTAAGATTAACAGTAGTTGGAGTTAATCCCCAACTAGTTCGGGTTAAGGTGGACAGAAAAGGAAAATTTATGCAGTTAGTAAAGACCAAGTTCTGCTCTCTGTCAGACCAGTCTAATCTCACCGGGTGCTTACTCCTGGGGCAGATGTTGAAATAGAGATACTCCCTATATCCTTCTGGTGGCATTAGAGGTGGATGCAAACCTCCTGGTCAGGTGTGATGTTTCTCAAAAATTGGATGATGCTGCACTACCAGCCTGCTGCGGAAAGGTGACATTGTAGTAAGTGAAGGGAAGGGCAGGCTGTGTCAAAAGAAAGAAAAAGTATTTAGGCTTTTAGAGTTTCCATGGTTGTACTTTGTTTCTCTTTTTCAGTCAGCTTCTGTTAGCGCTGAATAAACCTTTTGTTTTCCAGCTTCTCCTTGGGTCCTAAGGTTTCACAGGGTGGTAAATCTCAGTTTAAAGCTTCTAATATCATATTTAAACTGCACTTACCCTGTGATTTAAAGTGCTGATCTACTTTGCAATCCAAATTTGTTCAAAAATATTCTGCTGAGGTAACTTTGTCCCAGCTGGGCACCTCGTTCTGACTTTGTCAGCTCAGCTATTGCATGTCCTTCCACAGTTAGTGTAAAGCCGCTGGGAATTCTCTGTCGGCTGCTCTGAATCACTTGACAAAAAAACAATCACATTCCTGCCCGTGGTCTGCATTCGGTTTGCAACCAACAGCCTGGATGCACCTAATGTAATACCCCTGTTGTAGACAGTGGTTGTTGTTGAAGTTCTGGAAGATTTGAATACGTGCCTTGGGAAGGGAGGCAGACTTGCTGACAGGTATTATTTTGGAAGTGTTGATGTTTCTATATAATGCCACAGATGCTGAGATAAGCCGCAAACAATAAATTCTGTCCTGTAGAGATTAGCGTTTAATTAAACAGTGAGTGACAAAATTAAACAGTCCCTCAGCATCTACAAGAAGCGAGTGGCGATGTGGTAGGGAATTGTGTCAGCAGCTTGGTCAAGGTTACTTAGCTCAGTGTCCACACTGCCAGAACAGTACCTGTCTTTGGGCCCAGGTGTTTTTAAGGCAGTGGGCTCTGGCCGTGTTCACCACCTCCCAGCTGCCCAGCAAATCACGGGCCTGGCTGAGCTGGTGGCACAGCTGCAGGCAGGTGTGGGCAGGATTCAAGCCAGCTCATTTAAATCTGACTCTTCCATGTCAGCTCTTAAATTTCCGGGCAGGCGGATGGGGGGAGGGAGGTGGGACACTTGTCCCGAGACATGAGTTTGCTCTGCGTTTGTCAGAGGGTGACGTGTCCAACAAAAAAAGGGCCCTCGAATTAAAGGGTTGTGGCCTTCATCAAGCTGCTGGAAACCCCTAACTACCCACATGTGCTGTGGGAGCTCATCTGAGAGAGAGAGAGCCTCCTGCAACCAGTCATCAGTGTTCCCCTAGTGAGTAGGATGCTGGGTTTTATCAACTGTCCTGGTTTGAGACAAAAATTGGGAGGAACGTCTCCTCTATAGAAGGCAGGTTACAGCCACCCCTCCCCCAACAGGTTCGGAAAAAAATTCCTCGAAGGAAAGCGAAAGGGGGAAAAAAAGCTATTTATTTAACAAACACACAGGAAAAGAATAATGCTGAATAATAGAACCTCTCACTGTGGAGAGAAAACCCGGGAAGATTTTAGAGTCCTTTCCGTGGGTGTGGGCTCTCTCTCTCCCTCTCTCCTCTTCGGAGCTGGGTCGGCTCGGGCCCCTCCGGGCCGAGGTGTGAGGCCTCCCAGTGAGGTTCTGATGTTCTGGTGCTCTGAACAGTCCAGAAGAGAAGAAGAAAAAAAATCCGAAGTCCCAGGGGAACAAAGGAGTTTAACTCTCCATCTCTCTCCTCCGGGAAAAGGAGCCAAGAGCCGGGAAAAGCAGGAAGGTGCTTTCCTCTGCTCTGCCGCAGGAACGCAGGGGAGTGAATGTCCTTGGAGCAAAACTGTTTTTGAAAAGTTCGTCTGGCTTTTTTTCTCTTTCTCTTGCACCCAGTGTTTAAAGACACAGAAAAGCACAGGAATCATGTCTGGGCATAGAGCAGGTGATAGGGGATACACATCATAAAGTCGGTCCAAGACATTAACTTAAAGTGCAATTCAGCCTGCTCGCTCTACACAGACATAAGTACGGTTCTCTAAGGTTTGTTTCAAACCTTCATGCTGCATGTTGGAAGATCTAACGGGAGGCCATTCCCTGCTCTCTTAGGCCTTGGATCATATTGAAGCTGAGGCTGATGCAAAAGAGCTGTGAGGAGAGCAAGGCTCAGGGGCATTGTGCATAACAATCGTTAGATGTCTTCATGCTTTTAATTTGTTAAAACATCTATAGACTTTTAGTATTTGGCTGGAAGAAGCTCGGGTTGTGTACATTATTAAAAGCATTTCTGGCTTGCTTGAAGGCTTCTGAAGTGTTTGAATCTGCAGTCAGGGGCAGGCTGTTTGCTACAGAACATCTTAAGGGCCAGTATCCTTTTGACCTGGTTATAGATTCTGGCAGGTCTGATCTGTTTCTTTACGTAGTTCACCCGTTTTTCTCTTTAGTACTGCATTTCCTAAGAGCAACACATCTCAGTGTCCAGTGCCTAGTGATAAACTTTCTAAGATGACATAGATTGATAGTGACACCAATGGCCATCTGCAGGAAGTCAGTGCATTTTTCTCAGCCAGAGTTCCTTTCTGGCTATGAAACTGAGAAGATTCCTGGTGGTTTTATTGCACAGCATCCTACGGTCAGTGATACCATGCTCTGGGCCATGTTTCCAGCCCTGCCTGTGCTGTTGCAGGGCCAGTAAAGCAGCCCATGAATCTCCTCAGTTGCCCCAGCTGTGCTGAGCTCTGGAGACTGGCCATGTTCCTGGGAACAGGTGAAATACCCCACTGGAGGCCGTGTGGTTTGAGGAGAGGATGACCTTTGGTGGCTGCGGGCAGGCATGGTGCTTTGCCCTCTCACACGGGAAGGGAAGAGAAGAGAAGAGCAGGAAGCTGCCTCGGGTGGGAGAGGGAACAGCACATGTCAGGCTGTTCTGTGAGCAAGTGCCAGAAGAGCTGCATCCGGCACTTGGGCATCCAGATCCTGGTCCTGGCTGCCAGGGCTCGTGCAGGTTGCTCCTCAGCAAGGCTTTGGGTGCAAGGCCAGGAGTTCCTAAGCCTTTTTTCTGGGAGAAAATATGGGAGGCATATCTCAGTGACTTAAAGCTGGCTCCTGTTCCCCAGGGCTGGTGAGGTTTTATGGGAAGGAGGAAGAGGTGTGGGCAGTGTAGGCAGAGTGTGACATACTTCATCAACTTCTGGCCAGTTCAATCTGAGAAGTCAGTTAGGTTCTACTCCTTCTTTTACCTCAGCTGTTTAATAAGCTGTTCATTTGGGCCACAAGCACCATTTTCCATCCAAAAAAAATTGAGCTCATCATTCCACACCCTGTTAAATGTATTACAAATTTCCACATTGGTTTCTTTAAATGCTGGCAGAAAGTGGCAAATAGAGAACTGTAAGTATCCCCCTTTGGCTGACCACTGAGCAGCATAGAGAGCAATGCTGGGGCAAGCCAGGATAGCTGTTTCTGCCCAAGGAAACCCTCATCAGGCAGTACAAATCTGTGTTTTGGCCTTCATCCATGTGCTAGGAAGGAAAAGTGTTATGTACTTCCCAGAAGTGCAGGCAGACTCATCTTCTTTCAGAGAAGCTGGTGGTTTGACTCCCAGATCTTTCTGAGGAAAGCTGCTGCTCGGTGTTACCAGATGGGAATGTGTGCCTGGTAATTTGCAAAAAAAAGGGCTCTTGGATCTTAGCATATGAAAGGAGAAGGCACAATCAGGATTTATGGAAGCAAAATTGAAAACCTCTAATAAAAAAGCACTCAGGGAGGTGTAGGAAGATGAGCCAAATGTTGATTTATTAACCATTTTTTGTTTGAGAAGAAATACTTGCACTCAGGAAGAACAGCCTGATAGACAGTTTATATAAACAAGGCAGCAGTCCTTATCTGCCTTCTCAAAAGCAGAGTGCTGATTGTTCGGCTGGTTCTGCATGTCTGGTGAGGAGGCACGAGGAGGACGGTTTCAAAAGTGTCTTTGTCCCGTGTACAGAAATGAGGTATGTGTTGTACAAACCCCTGAGTTATGCACTGCGGATTCCTGAGACCAAGACATTGAGAGGGGCTTGGTGCCAGCACACTGGGCTCGATTTTGAGAGGATAGTTTTCATTGCTGAAGTCACTTTGGGGTACCTCTGGGGATTGGAGCTGCGCTACGCCTACATTAACTGGAAATCGTGGGAGAGAAATAGCACATCCCGGATCTATTAGACAGAGCTGGAGCCGTGTTGCGTCCATCTCTGTGGCTCTCCTGGCAGAATATGCCCAGGATCAGCTCTGAGGCTGTTCCACAGCAAGGTGTGGAATGCTGCTGCATTTACAGCGTGTTCTCATGCAGTGGTGTTACGTGCTCGGATCCCTTACCGCTGAAAGGCGTTACTGGTGCATGTTTGCTGTGGGTTGTGTTTCTCCCACAACAGGGACAGACAGCCATCCCAAAGTCTTTAAATGTATGCACGCTCTCCAAAAGCTTGGTGTGACTCTGGGAAGCTCAGATGGCTTCAGCAGTGTGTTTCTTAGGCTCTGAGCAGCATGTCACGCACCACTTACTGCTGGAAGTCCAGCTGCAGTGCCGGCTGGAACGGGCAGGGCCGTGAGAAGTGCTGTGTAACAGCAGGGTGTGAGCGAGGAAGGGGGGTGTTTGCTTTTACTGACTCTTCTTTTCCAATTACAAAACATTCCTCTTATTTAAAAGGCAGTTGTAATGAGGAATGTTTAAGGTATTTTTTAATATGAGAACTGTAGTTAATAATAAAGTCGTAAAAGACTTCAAAGTGTCTAGGTGTTCAAAGAACCAGCTATCGTATTCCGGAGGGAGTTCCCGAGCATGTAACACAAGGTCACACATTGTAAATATAATTTGTTACAATTGATTTATTATTATTTTGGCTGCAATTCAAGGACTGTAGTCAAAGTCTTTTGTGTTTACCTCCGAAAAAAAATCTTTATTGAGATATCTTTCTCTTCTTTTTTGCCTTTCCACCATCCCCATCGAATTTCTGTTCCTTCTGATTGAGGATATGGGCTGACTTGAGATTTCTTTCCATTATTTTTTCAATTATATACACTAAGAACTTTATGTAATTCAAAAATCTGACAGAGCTGCTCGTGTAATCCCTGTAAGCCAAGCTGATGGCTGTTTGGAGTAATATATATAAGGTAGTGTCTGAATTTCTTACCAGGTGTAAGTCAGTCTCCTCTTTTCTTGCTATTGTACACTTGCATTGCTGTAAAAAGGAAGGGACTACTTGGCTAAAAATGGGAAATCACCTTATTATACAATAACATCCTCATTTTTCAGCATGATTTTCAGTGGCTTTAGACCTTCCCCCCACAATGTCAGTGGCACATTATGTGTGGGGGAAGCAGCTCCTCCATCTTCTATGCAGATGGGCATCATAAATCAGCTCCTGATGAAAAGCTGTGAGACCCTAGGCCCTGAGCTTTGTCCCTTGTCACTGGCAGATAGATACCATGTTCAAACAGTGACCCGTGAAAACAAGGAGTGAGAAGAACAATTTAGCCATTGATGCACAACAAATGAGCGGCTTCTTCCCTCTCAGCAAGCCGAGTGTTGTTATTCAAAACATACACCACAGGGAGAGCTCTCTTTTCTGCTCCTGTGCTCTGGGCTGTTGCAGCAGTTAAGACATCATCGGATATGTTGTGTGTTTGGATTTTATTTTTTATATTCTGTGTATTTGGATGCTCTTTTCTTGGTGTTTCTTATTGTTTTCTTGGGATTTGCGTGTTGAGGAGCTGGGGAAGATGGCAATGCAGCGTAGGGTTTGCTCTGGGGTCCCAGCATGGAGCTGGGGTAGAGTGGAGGCTGGGGTTTAGGAGGCAGATGGGAAGCTGCCATGTTCCCTCATGCCCAGCTTCGGCTTTCCCTGCCTCTCTGTCCACATCAAAGCCTACATGCCTGTGCACCATCCCCAGTGGGAAAATCCTCTCTGTTGCAAGGGATAGCATTTGCTCGGAGATAAACAACTAAAGCAAGAAGAGTGGCTGGAACAAGGAGCAGTGCACAGCCATCACATTTCTGTATTTTCTTCTAAGAAAACCCTGGGTTTGTTTCTTCCAGCGGGATGCATCTGTGTGCAGCACAGGTCATCTCTGTCGGCCTGGGCTGAGGGCTCTGGTGCCATTCAGCTCTTCACTGTTCTGCCAGCAGCTGGAGAGAGGCTGTTGCTTTTGGGGAACCCCCTTCTCTCTGTCTCTGTCACTCTGCCAAGATGCAGAGTAAGTTTTGAAAGCCCTAAAAGTCTGTGGCTGAGGCCAATGAAGGGGCACTATTCCTGATGCTTTGTGTGTGACTGATGTGGTGAGATGCTGTGCAAGCAGTCAGTGCTGGTGGTGCTGAAGAGGGTCCAGCTTTTAGGAAATAAGGACCTGACTGTTCCATGAACAACCACACTAAATATTAGCTGTTGGAAGCACTCTCTGTGGCTTTGGTAGGCTTGGGCTCAACCTCTGAGTAGCTAGCTAGTAGGTAAGAAATTCGCAATGTGTATTCTGGCCAATCTGTATTGCAGCCTTCAGATCAGAGAAGCAGTCTCTAGAAAAAGCAATCTGTAATGATGTACTTAATATTTATCATGGCAGTAAGTGGATAACTATATATTTCATACTCAGAAAGGTACGAAACTGCCGAGGTCCATTAGATTAAATCAAATGTAGAGACATGGCAAAGGGTCCAGGCAGTGCCAGAGAGTTAGAGAATAACACATAGAGCAAGAATTCTTATAGAGAGAATCTCTGAATACCCTGCCATTGCTGGCAGCAGCCCAGTTTCATCTGGCTTTGACATTTCTGAGCTTGTGTGTAGAGGCCCAGCATGAGCCGTTCGGGAGGGGATGCTGCATGCTGGCTCCATGGGTGGAGGGTGGCTTTCCCTCACTTCCTGCCAGTGTGGTGCCACTGCCTCGGACTTCAAATGGTTGTGGTTTTCAGTCAGGGGCACTTTGATATGCACCACTTGGAGCAGAGCTTTAGTGGCTGGAAGGTTTTATTTACAACCTGTCAGAGGAAATCTCAGTGGGGAGAGCTGCTGGATGGGTAGGACATGGGGGAAGGGAGAGTTAAGGAACAGCATAGAGTGGAGATGATTTGACAGACAGAGGCTTCCTGGAGGCAGAAATTGTACTTTTATCCTCAGGTAATGTGAAAACTGTAGTCTTGTGATGCCCGTATGCACCTCTGCTGTTACTTTCAGTTTAGACCATTTCTTGAGCATGGTTTGACTATGGCAGTGTTTATATTACATGATGTTTTTGCAAAACAGCGATGGTAATTAAAGTTACCACTGACACAACCCAACTTCCTACCCCAGTGTAACCTTTGGGTTCAGAAAAAAACATTAAGAAATCTCGTCGAGAACTGGCTTTCCTTGCCTAAATAGGCATGTGGGTGCCTGGGAGAGTTAACAAAATAGACAATTATTAAAGACAGCCTATGAAATTGGGTGTTGTTCAAATGAACATGGAGTAATCTCTTGTTTATCAATGGAGTCTCTTTGTTGAAAGATAAATTTGGAAAGGGGAGGGGGACAGTGCCTCTCCCCACACACTCCTAGTGATTTTCTTTTGAAAGCGTAGCTTGATTGGAAAAGATCTGTAACAGTTAGGTTCTTATAGCCATGATTTTTCAAAAAACATGTGTTTGGTTTCACTCAGAGCGTGCTATCCTTGCCTGTCTCGCACATGGATTTAGAGACAGGAATACCTCTTTTTTCAGGAGCTGTGTTTCTCCCGAGTGCTGCACTCACCGAAGTGCAGCTGGCTGGGTGGGAGGCAGCAGTTTGCATTGGTAATACCATAAGTGACATACTGAACGAAAATTCCTGCCAGTATGTAACACTTATGAGTCAAAGCCAGATGCTGGATGGATTTTTTTTTTTACCCCACTGTCCCTTGCACAAGCAGAAAGCTTTTCAGAGGAAGAACAACCCCCGGGTCCTGTTCTGGGGTTCAGTCTTTGTATCTGAACAGAGTTAACCTTCTGCCCTAAGATCACATATTCTCGTGGGATTTTGATGTCTCCTTTTTCCCCAAACCATTTCCAGCCTTCTCTGGTGTGTTCAAAAGTGCTAGCAATTTTCTTTAAAAGTCTAATCTTTCTGTTAAGTGCCTGCCCTCTCTGTTTTTAGGAGTGAAAGGCAGGCTGGGTGAAGGGTGTACTGTACTTGGGAATTTCATGTCTGTCAGGAAGATTCCTCACACACTTCTGAGCGGAAGAGCATGGGGGGCAGGATTTTCAAAGAAATGAGCTATTGAGTTTCAGTGCTTATAAGTGATTATGCAGTTTTATTGCATGACTGAAGTGTGTGGCATTTCTGTTGCTGACAGGGAAGGCCGCTCTAATGCTCACATTAAAGGAGATTACCAAAGAATCGGAGATGTTATGCTAAAGAACATTCAGAGTATGAAGGTAGGAATGATCCTATAACTTTTAAGCTTTGACACGGATTAACATTAGCATGCTTTTCATTTTCATACGATGTTGCCTCTTATGCTGGTTTTTGCCAATTGTAATCAAGGCTTGTGCTGTGGAAGTTTCCTTTGATGACAGAGAAAGCGTTTGGTGGATTTCCCTGGGATTTCAGAATTGCAAGCTGATTTTAAATTGTCCAGACCCTTCCCTCCACTCTCCTAATACAGAAGCAGCAAACACAAAAGTTCAGGAATATTTCATTTTCAGTTCTTTTTTCCTTCAAATAAGAAGGCAAAGCATTGGAATTTGTGTGGCTGAAGAGACCGTCCAAATGCTGGATGTGCCTTTTTCATGCAAATACTTGTGTTATGATATTGCAGGATTAGTGACCATAAACTGGATATTGATTTGACTTGGGAAAGTTATACTTGTGCACTACGGTGCCAAGTTAGGTGAAAGGTTTTTGAATCATGAGAATAATTGCCTCTGATCACTTTAAAACTATTAGTAAAAATATATATATATGAACTATAAATCTAGGTGTAATGTTCAGCAGACTTTGCAACTGTTCTTGGCCTGGCCAGAGCATTATTCTTGATGCTCTGTGTTACTGAGAAAACAGCATGGAATGCAGGCACAGGAGCCTGTGAAAGCCCTACGGACTTGTACAGTATGGATGTAAGCTCACCTTACTGTAATGCATCTACACACCCAGGTCGGTGTGGGGCAAAACACGGCACTTCACCTTCAGCATGCGGACCTCAGAGCGATTTTGAAACTCTCCAATAAATCTTTCCTTGGGGACGGCCACTTGGGCATTCTGCAGTTAGTAAATGGAGCAGCCTCGAGTCCTTGGCCAGAGGAAAGGGCAGTTTAATCATTACAGCTCTCCTGAGGTGTTCATTAGGACTCGGTTTATCTTTCAGAAGGACAGAGAGAGATGCGAGAAAGTGAAGGGACGCACAAGCAATTGTACGGCAGATCAGAGAGAGGGAACACAGAAATCTCGATTTACCATCCCCTGCATAGGCAGCCTTGTCACCAATAAGGCAGCCTTACTCTCTCTGCAGTGCACTTAGCCAGGAGCTGCTTTTTCCCCTCAAGATGTAATTCAGATGCATTGGAAGAAATGTCGAGGGGACTTTTCTACCTCCATGCCCGCACTCAGGGAGTATGCATCTCTTCACAAACGGTTTTCAGAATACCAGAGAGCTTCTGGCAGACTCTGTCTCTGCTCTTGGTATCTTGCAACACTAAATTGTCTGTCCTTTGCTGTCTGCAGGTCCTTCTGGGGCACTAGTCTAAAGGCAGTGTACAGTCCTCATTGTAACTTAGACCTGGCAGCGTTGCTTTCACCTTTCCCATTTTCCCTTTCCCATTAGCGGGAAGATCTCTTTGCTTTGAGATCCACCACCTCTGATCAACTGATATGTGGAGGAAAGAGGTATAAGCTAGTTCAACTTAAAAGAACTTCACAAGAAACAGTGAAGTTAGATAGAACTGTACTTATTTACCATGAGACCTGTTAAAAGATCTGGAAACTGACACCACTTGTTTAACTAACATAGGAAAGAAGTTAAGAGCAAGTAATTAATGGGCAGCCTCTGTAGCAGCCCAGAGGGTCTGCTGTGTCTTTTTCTAAGTTACAGACTTGTAAAATGAATATGCAGTGTGTGGAGGAAGCAGTTTGGCTCTGGGGAAGGTATGTTTCTGGTAAACATGTCACAAATCACAGGAGAGAGAGAGTTCACTGGAAATGTGTCAAAAAGCACAAACTTCAGATTAAGCCGGAATGTCTTCTCAAGTCCATTCAATTTATGCTTTCAGTTTCTTTTTGCTGCTGCTTAATATTCCACCATATACTGGAAAACTTTAGTTGGCTGCTCAGAGAAGCTCTGTACACCTTGAAGAACCAGTTCACCTTTGGCAAAACACAATTAATTCCCTGTAGAAATTGTTTAAAAAAATACTGCGGAATTGTTTCAAGGGGGAGTTGTGAATGTCCATGATGGCTGAGACCTAAATGGAGTTACGTATTTCATGCAAGCCTCATTCACTGCTGGTGTGCAGCTCCCCTGCTGCCAGTGGGATTATTTGGAGACTGCACTAAGGAGAAGAGGATGTAATCCAAGGATGAAGAGCTTGTGACATACCCATGTCTGTTGGGCAACACCTCTGTTTTTGTGTTTGTTCAGTTTCCCAGGAGATGCAGCTTCTCGTTAATAAGAGGAGAGCAGAAGCTAGAAGTCCATTTGCCTGCATTTCAGTTCCCCAAAACCGGCTAAAGGAACTGGGCCATCTAAATCCCTTCATCCTTTTAGAAAATCCCATTCTCATTTTTTGGCTGTCTTCATTGCACCTACTTGCATGAGCTGTGTTCGTGTCATCTCCTTGCCTTTGGATTTCTCACTGATAAGAGACTTAGTTTTGTTGAATCGTGTACTTATTGTTTTCCCGGGAATGCAGAGGGCATGGGGGTGTCTACTTCAAATGACTAATGCCTTTTCTCCTTGGCAAGTGAATATCAGAGCCATTGTGTGGTACTGTGATTTTGTTTGCAAAATCCCCACTGCTGTGCTAGTTGGATGTGTTATTGGATTAGGGATGGGCTGAGTCACGTCTCTCAGTGATTGTTAAGAGAGAGCCTCCTCTTTTCTTTCATGCATAAAAGCAACTGACAATTCACCTGCGAAAGCACAATGAGATTTTAATGGAGCTGGAGAACGGGATCAAGAACTCTCGCAAGCTGGAGACCTTTTGCAGAGATTTTGAACTACAGAAAGTCTGCTACTTGCCTCTCAATACCTTCCTCCTCAGACCTTTACACAGGCTTATGCACTACAAGCAGATAATGGAGAGGCTTTGCAAGCACTACCCTCCAACCAACGCAGACTTCAGGGATTCAAGGGGTAAGTAAGAGAAAAGACGTCAGTTCCTGGAGCTGGGGAATGGCATCCAAACCCATTAGAGGTGTATGGCTGGAGAAAAAAAAATCTTTTTTTTTTTTAAGCCGACATCAAAAGAGAATTGAGTTGCAAAATCCAGCACTCAGGACACCATAAACAGTAGGAATAAGGTTGCTCTTCTATACACATTGTGCCACAGTCTGGGCAGGTACTTGGAAGAGAATTCTGCTGGGGGTTATTAAACACACAGAAATGACAGCAGGTTCAGGAAGTCTCTTGAACTGAAAACAGTTGGGAGGTTGGGAGAGAGCACAGGGAACAGACCATATGTGCTTGTGTTGTTCCTAGTTTTCCCTAGAGATCCTCTAATAACACAAAATACCAGCCCAGGTGAACCTTTGGTCTGACCCAGTAGGGCTGCTGTTATTATGTCTTTAAGTGTTATTTGTCTTTTTTTTTCAAGACATACAGTTTGCTCTGTTACCATTTCCGTGATTTCTTTCAGGAGCTCAAAGCAGCCAGCATGGGTTGGTTTTGGGTTTGGGGTTGTTCTTTTTTTTTCAAACATGAAGAAGTTGCCCTCCTGTAGCCTGAACTCGCTGCCTGCCATTTCTTTCAGCTGGTTTGTTCTCCTTCCTCCTTGTCCCCGTCCCCCACACCTGTTGTAAGCTGTGTGTGTTTAAGGATCACTCCGTTGTCTGTACAGCACTGGCGCAGATCCATGGAAGAACTTGGGCAGGGAGCAGCGCTCAGCATGACTGCTCCCAGGCATAAGGTGTGAGCTGAGCTCCCTCAGATTCTGTGGGATGAGACCCACAGCAGGCAGTGCCCAGAATGCAGAGCTAACCTGGCCTGTGGCAACGGGAAGCGCCACAGAGACCTGTGACACTGGAGTGCTGTGTGACACAGGTGTTGGCCCAAATGTCGCTGCTGCCTGAATGACCTCAAACAAGGCAGCAAGTAGGGCCTGCATTTCTTTCAGCCAAGGCTAGAGGATGAGGAGGATGTGTCCATTCTCCTCTCTCCAGAGTGTAGCAGTCTGATTCCTGCTCCACTTTTAAAAGGATATGAAGATAGGTTTCCCAGGTGAAAATAAGAGAACATGAGAAGGACAGTGTGACTTAGAGACCCCATCCCTCTGGGATCAGTCTCTCACTAAGGTGTTTACAGATTCTTCTTAAAGGTCAGAGTCTAAAGGAAGCAAAAAAAGAAGTGAATTGATTCCCAGCAGACAGTATAGGTCTCCCACTAGCAGGTGGATGAACCGAGCAATGATGTAAGAAGGAGAATGGAACCACTGTTACTGTTCACGTGACTGTGGTTTTTTAACACAAATGGCTGTAACTGCTCTTCTGGCACCGAAGTCAGCCAGTGTCTTTGGCCCATTCAGAGACTGCCCACCCATCCAGGTGTGCCAAGGCTGGTGCTCCCACACATGATGGCACAGGGAGTTGGTGGGGTCTCTGGAGAGAATGAAGTAGAGCCATGAGATGGCTCAGACGTGCAGGCCTTTAGTTGTTCTCATTGATGGGACTGAGGACAAGCCCCAAGATGTTTGCCATCTGAAATGATACAATAAGTGACACTGCCATTTCCTACTGTTTTCAAATATGGACCTGACCCAGCTTGCTGCAAGCAGGGGGAAAAATGCATTTTTTTCAAGCATGAAGAACATCCCTGGATTGATCGGAGTTGTAGGAATTTAGGTCCTTTATGAGAACTCCTTCATTGGTGCTCTGAATTGACCGTACTCTTCTTATAAAGTTCCTGTGGCTAAAACAGAGCAAACTTTTGGTTTAGGAAATGGACTCTCTCTTCATCACAACACTCCACCCCTTCCACTGTATCAGATGATGTCCAGAGTTTGTGTGGGTTTTAGTCTGCCTGAGTAGCTTTACGCTCTAGAGGAGAAGAGTAGCACAAGAAGGTTCATGAGCTGGGTACTGCCGACAAAAGCCGTATTTCTTTTTGAACATCCTTGTAAATTTTTAATAAGCACTTTATGGATTTGTCCATTTAGCTGCTTTGGCTGAGATTTCTGAAATGGTGGCTCAGCTCCATGGCAATATGATAAAGATGGAGAACTTCCAGAAGCTGCATGAACTGAAGAAAGACTTGATAGGCATGGACAATCTGGTGATCCCAGGAAGGGTAAGTAACAGAGTTGGGATTAAGATTTGATACAATTTCAAATCATTAGGTATATTTCAAAAACCTGTTTGTTAGGGGCAGTTGTGAAATTGCCTTTCCTCATACAAACCTTTTTCTGTCACCAAAAACTGTCAGATGTAAACATAATAATGTCAAATGTGATGTTTAACCCCAGCCGGCAGCCAGGACCCACGCAACTGCCTGCTCACTGCCCCCACAGCAGGACCGGGGAGAGAATCAGAAGGGTAAAAGCAAGAGAACTCGTGGGTTGAGATAAAGACAGTTTAATAGGGAAAGCAGAAGCCACGCACACAAGCAAAGCAAAACAAGGAATTAATTCACTGCTCCCCATGGGCAGGCAGGTGTTCAGCCACCTCCAGGAGAGCAGGGCCCCATCATGTGTAATGGGGACTTGAAATGCCATCACTCCAAATGTCTCCCTCCTCCTTCTTCCCTCCACTTTACATACTGAGCATGATGTCATCTGGTCTGGAATATCCCTTTGATCAGTTTGGGTCACCTGTCCTGGCTGTATCTTCTCCCAACCTCCCATGCACCTCCAACTTCCTCACCAGCATGGCAGTAGGAAAAGCAGAAGAGGCCTTGGCTCTGTGTAAGCCCTGCTCAGTAATAACAAAAACATCTCTTTATTATCAAGCCTGTGTTCAGCACACATCCAAGACGCAGCCATGGTGAAGAAACTACCGCAGCTGAAACCAGCACACCATAGAAAACCTTTAAAGCAGGAAAAGGCAATCCTCTTTATTACCTTTTTACTGATTTTTAAAGTTCTGTCCTTTGTATAGATTTGGACAGTTTTAGGCAATTTCAAACATCTTTTACAACAGAGGCAGTAAAAGTGTAGCATTTATCACAGCATTCAGAACTTGAGCAGTTGCACATTTCATGCTGCCCTTATTTTCTTTTCCCAGCCCTCGATGCTAAAGCTTGACAGATTAAAGGCAAGTGAGGCATTTGTGCTGGAGGACCTTCAGCCCTTCCACCGTGCCTTGCTTTGAAACTCGTGGCCCTGGGGAGGAGCAGGCTCTTCAGTCTACATGTAACATTAGGCAATAATTTTTGAGACAGTGTTGCCTTAAGTAAACACTTTTAATTCTGGTATAAGAATACCAACATCTCTTTCTTACTTACCATGCTTTTTTAAAAGCAAAGGCTCGTTTCAGAATAAATGAGCCACTGTGCAATATTTGTAGCCTTTTTTATTTTCCTAGGCAAAAGTATCTGTGTGTGCAAACTTGAGAGCTGTCTGTTGCTGAAGTAGCTTCCTCCCCACTCCCTTGACTTTTGTGTGTAATACCCAAAACCAGAACTTGTGGCTGGGTTTGAAGTTGATGTGCCATTGGGAAGGCAGTGCTGAGCATAGGCATTTCTGGATTTGTGGCTGTTCCCCACTCCCTCCCTTTGCCTCTTCCCTGTCTCCAAGCAGCTGCCACAGCTCATGTTTCTTTCTAGTGATCCACAGACTGTTCACATCCTTGGCAAGTCCCTCGGGACATTTCACAGCCTGTGCATCTCTCTATCACATGAAATTAAATGCTGTCATCGGGTGTTTCTGCTACCCTAGTCTATTTAAAGCCTGAGCAGTCTTCCTGTCCTAGGAAGTTCAAGGAAAAGGCAGATGGGGGGCAGAAGTTGTTTGCCTGCCAAGGCAAGAAGCATTGGCCACCACGCTCTGGCACATGCCCAGGGTGTTGCTGCTTCCAGCCCGTTGGCTGCTCTTCTGGCTCTGACTCAAGTCCCTGCCCTGGTGCAGGCAGGGCTGGGAGGCAAATGCCACTGTAACCCCATCCTGGTCAGGTTGTCCCAGAGCAGGATGTCTGCAGCTGCCGAGCTGGTTCCTGTGCTGGACATGGAAACCTCCCGTGGCTGGTTGTACGTGCAGGAGGCAGTGACCTGCAGCTCTGGAGCGGTCACCACCGCTGGCCATGGTGGTGCTGAGCCTGCCAGGGACTATCGGGTGGTACCACATGGTATTAATGATGATTAATATTCCTTGGAGGCCAACAACAGCTTCCAGTGGCCCCTCTGGTAGCATGAGCCTACTGTGATATAGGGATAACCACCTCTAGCCATGTGTCCACCCTTTAGCCCTTAGGCAGTGCAGGTGGGGGGACGGGACACACCACAGCAAACTGAAGGTGTTCAGATTGGTTCTCTGAACAGGCTAATCTTAGCCGGTCCATTCCTAAAATGCTGGTGATTTAGGTGCTTTATATAGGTTTTTACATCCACAATTATGAGTGGAATGACCTTAGAAAGACTGTAATAAATAAATATAAACCTCTTAGCAGAAGCTGGAGGGAGTGACTGAAAAATGATATTTTCATGGGTTTCAGAGAAACATAAGGGTGAGTTACTGCACAGTTCACAGTAAGCCCAGGAAATCCAGCTTTTTGAAAGTTTCAGATGTGCTACTTTTCCTCTATTTCCATCCCTAAACATTCTTAAACACTGTGGTCTGAATTAATGTGCTGTACTATATGACATGGATGGTGCTGGGATAACTCACACTGCCAGACAAATGCCTTTCTTTGTCTGCTGCTCACGGTGATGTTGAGTCGTGTAGCTGATATAACATTGCAGTGAATGAGGGCAATGTATGCCTTATGCACCACAGAAGATTGCCAGTGGCTAACCAAGAACATATATATCATTAGTTTTTACGTCTTTTGTGCTCTGAAAAATACTCATTAAAAACTGACGAAAGAGGGAGCTGTCTGAAGGAATTAATGTCAGGTAAAGACCATCTTGCTTAGCTGAATTTTCTTAAAATGAATGAAAGGAGTTTATCCTAAAGACAGTTACAAACAGAAAGGAATTATCCTATAAATTAGATATCTAACATATTTAATAAAATTTAAAGTCTTGTTAACTGATAGTCAAGTCATTTGTATGACCAAGTAGTCATATTTCTCTTTAGATACTTTAAAAATCATCATTTTTGCAGGTGATACATTTTTGTTATCTATTTGTTTCCCACAGGAGTTTATTAGACTGGGCAGTCTTAGTAAGTTGTCTGGAAAAGGTTTACAGCAACGGATGTTCTTTCTGGTAAGCAAGAAGACAATTTTTCTTTATACAGTGAAATGTAACTCTAGGCATCTACTAGGCATTAACAGTTAGACTTGAATTTTGAATTAAGTATTTTTAAACAGCCTTATTTAAATTAACAAAGTACACCACCCGTGCAGCTGGTTGTTAAGAACCTAGATTTCTGTTCAAATTCAACATTCTCTTTGTAACTGCTTCTTACAAAGATAAAACTATTTTTCATGTGACAGTGTGAATGTAATGATAAAATAATACCTCCTTGCACCTTGTCTTAAATAAAAGCAGAGTCATTACGAAATGAAAAGTGGCACCAGGGATAGTGATCATATTCAGAAGAGAAGATAAAGAGTGACTCCTGGTGATACGAACAATAATTCACATAATGCTCTCAGAACACATTACAGCACCAAATTTTCCCATAAACCATCCAGTTTCAGCATGAGTGCCCAGCATGTTGATGGACCTGCCTGTACTTGGAGATACATTTTGTGGCTTTTGCACTAGGGAAGTTTGTCTCCTCCCACCACTTTCACATTATGGTGACGCCACTCTGATCCACGAGAGTCCAATGGATAGTAGTTCCTCCTGTCTTTTCTTCCCAGGCAGCTGATTTGCTCCTAAGCTCTCCGTCTTACTGCTGCTGTGCCCTTGGTGCTGGGGCCCTGGGATGCCCAGCAGAGCACACAGATTTCTTAGTCCACAAAACACTGACGAGTCAGTGCAGTGTGGCAGAAGAATTGCTTCCTTGGCTTCTTGTGTGCAAAAGGTGAAGGCAGTGGCTGTGTAGAAAAGCTTGTGAGTGTGCTAGTTTTCACAAGGTGTTTGACATTTAATCTTTCAAGTGGGCCAAAGATATAACCCGATAAATCTACCTGGGTAGGATTATCCTCTGCCTTTAAAGGCACTGAAGAGGAAGCCTAATGAATATGGTGCATATTTTCTTGCATACCAACAGGTACTAGATGATGCCTTGGTATTATACCTGTATAAAACATTAAAAATCTGAGACTAGGCTCTCAAGTCAGTTGCTCGCACTGTCAAACAAATCTTTTATCTGTCTTAAGCACCAGAATCTGTTTGGAGGTAAAATCCTCGGTCAGTACTGTGGGATTCCACACACACATGTGTAATCATTGGCAAAATTAAATCCCCCTCTAGTGGCTGATCCACAAAGCTTCATGAATTCCTGCTGCTGCATTGTAGAGGTCTGTGGTGAGAGCTCTGTTTCACACCACAGAGTGTGGTTTCCTTAATGCAGCCATCTGGTTTGAGAAAAATACCCTTTGACCCGGGTGGCCCAGTGAAAATATTCTATTTATTTTATGGTAGCAAAATGCAGGCAGTCATTTGACAGGCTTTGGACAACTGTTGTTACTTGCAGGAAGCTCTACAAATTGAGATTCTCAGTCTCTTCACCTTGGTATTTTTAACTTAAACCACCTACCTTAAAACAGGTCTCCCAGCTTCCTTCTGAATATGGGGAGGAAAAGACAGCCACTCTGTTTGTAAGGGCTGAGTTGGACACACCTCTTGGGCATGTTTACTTATCTTTTCGCTCAAAGCAGGAGAAAATACTGGTGAAACACACGCCTTCCATAGCTTCAAAGTGCAGCAGAGTGTGAAAAGTACCACTCTGCTTCACTGCTGCTGTGGCTTGATAGTTCTGACCCAGAGATCACAAAGGGAATATTAGAAGGCTTCGGAAAATACCCAGTGGAAAATTATGGAAACATACCTAAAACTAGCCGGAAAGGAAGGCAGGGAAGATAACAGGTGCTAACACAAGGTAGTGGAGTATTGCGGAAGCCAATATTTTGGATTCATGCATTAGGATTGCCATATAAATACTCAGCTTTCCTGTATTCACCATTCTTTTTTTTTTTTTTCACGTACATACATGCCAACCAACATCATTCTAATGATACTTATTCTTGCTTTTTAGTTTAATGATATCTTGTTGTACACAAGTAGAGGCCTGACAGCATCCAATCAGTTTAAAGTCCATGGGCATCTCCCACTGTATGGCATGACAGTAAGTATCGTGAGAACCTAAGGGACTCGTGTTAAGTGGCCACTTGTGGTCCCACCTTAATTGCTTGATGAATTTCTGCTGAGCTGAAAACAGCAACAAAGGGGGGTGTTCTCTGATTCTGCCTTGGGTTCGGCATCTGTTCCTGCAGCCTTCTGCGCAGAGGTGACCACATAGCAAAAGTGAGGGGGAAAAGGCATTTTTGGGGGCTGCTTCCTCACAATGCAAACTTCTCTGGAGATAGGTTCTTTATTTTTTCCAACCATTAATTTGACCATGATTCTTACACAAGTAATTCATCACCAATTCATTACACATACAAGACAAGCAAACAGTAGCGACAACCTAATTCCTATAAAAAACCATTTCCTAATGTTTCCAGCTCTGTATCTTAAAGCCAAAGTAGTGGGAATCTGGCAGCAAAATGTCATTTGGAGCTCTTATTGCAATTCTTCTGGAAAACAGCCAGTTCAAGCCAACAGCACCTATTTACCTCTTCTTGTAGTGTTTCAAAAATATTTTTGCTGATTTCAGAACACTTTCATTCCCTCCATTACTTTCAATGGAATTTCTCACTGGTTTGTATCTATTCTATACTGGTCTCCTGAGAACTGAGTTCAGTAGTCACTATCACAATAACTGATTAAACACCTGCAAGGCTTCAAGTTTTATGTACCTTTTCAAGGAATCTACTCAGTTGTTGATGGCCATTTGGCCTGGACTTGCTCACAACAGAACTCTGCTATGCTGCAGTTTCCAGAGCACTCCCAGCCTTTAACACATCCTTTTGTACAACAAATCACTCTTCTGATAAAAACACCGCTATTTTCTTTGACACAAGGCAGACAAAGCCATGCTTTTGGTTTAAGAGGGTATTGCAGAACTTACTGTTCTTCCAACTTGCAACGCACTGGTTTTTTCCTCAATACCTAGCTCAAATTTGTTTGTGAGCTTTTCTCCTAGTTTTCTTTTCCCCAATGGTAAGAGCTCATTCAGTTCACTGTTTTCACCTTAATAAATATGTGCTCCCTGCAATCTGACTGCATTTGGCCTTTTATCTCTCAGATGGAAGAAAGTGAGGAGGAATGGGGAGTTCCTCACTGTCTGACACTACGAGGTCAACACCAGTCCATCGTCGTTGCTGCGAGGTAATTCAGTGGAGACAAAGTCCACATGTGAATTGTATTTCTCTGCAGCTATCACAGTGGGACAGAGCGGCATCATTTTGTTTGTATTTGCTCCTAAAACAATCTCCTCGAGAGTATATTCTTTTGTGAAAGCCACTTGTTAAGAAAAAGGTGGATGAGACACAATAGTGTGACAATTGTGCAAGTTGGAACCAAAACTAAGTTATCAGGAAAAAAAAAATAGCATCTTGTGTCTGAATTTATTTCAGTTAAAAGTAAGCTCGGCTTGTGTCTATTTCTTGGAGTTTGCTTTCAGCCTGCATGAAAGTAAATAAAACCTGAATTTTCATTGTTAGTACCCGTGCTGAAATGGAAAAATGGACTGAGGACATCCAGATGGCAATAGACCTGGCAGAAAAAAGCAGTGGCCCCGCCCCAGAGTTACTGGCAAGCAGCCCACCTGACAATAGTAAGTAAATGCCAGAGAGAAGGGTTTATTCACTTTTGCCAATATGATTGGTGGTTGCTTCTAAGCAAAGTGTTGAAAAGTGCTGGTCATGGATGAAACTGATACATTGGAAGTTTATTTATATACATATATATGTATAGCTATATTGATATACGTGCCATATTAATGTTCTTGTTGATGTTACCAGAAAGTTTCATTGAATAGAGAAGTGACTTAAGCATAATGATTCCAGGAACTATTTAACACAATTTGGGCAGTGCCTGTCCTTGGAAGGTATTAAAACCACCAGCAAAGCATGGTAGTTAGTCTTTAATTCTAACATTTGCAGAAACACATAAAATAATTATATAAAATATAGTAATCTAGTTAAAGTCTGCACAAAATTATTTCTAAAGTGGTGTTTTAAAATTAGTTCACAACACTGTGGACAGAATTGATTGTTTAATTTTTCCAATTATATATGTTGTTGCATAGAGGAAGAAAGATGCTTTTTCCCTGCATTTCATAGAGTCTCCTGATGAAACTACTGTAGACCAGGAATCTGAGGACGACCTCAGTGCATCCCGCACCTCACTCGAACGTCAGTCACCACACCGTGGCAACACTACGGTGCACGTCTGCTGGCACAGAAATACCAGTGTTTCAATGATCGACTTTAGTATTGCTGTGGAGGTATCTGCCTCAGAACGACCTGAACTGCAGCTCCAGGCTCGCTTTTGAATGACAATTTCCTTTTTGCTCCTCCTTAACAAGTGCACTGTTCCCTTGTCTCCTTCTGGGGAAGTTTCAGGCACGCTTATTAAACTGCCTCCCATATCCTCAAATGATGGCATAAACCGTCACTCAAGAAGCACATACCTGCTCCTGTAGTGTACCTCTGTAAAATCAGTTAGAGCAGTAATTTTCATAGAAGCAACTGTCAAAAAAAACCACAAAAAGCTGATGCCCTTTAAAATGTAAAGCAGTTCAAACTGCCTTAATGCTTTCAGTTACAGAGGCATTAAGTCGTTGCTCGAGCGGAAAGGATATTGTCTTTAGCTGCTGCAGCCAGAGTTTTAATTATGTGTATTACTAACTTACTTTCTTTACCTAGCCATCTTTTCTGGAACCTTGTCTCATTGCTCAGTCTCATCTGCTTTTTATTTATTTGCATTTTCCACCTCAAAACAAACCCCCTTTTTTACCCCTCTGATCACAGCTAAGCCAATTTGATCCACATTCGTTAATTCTGTACTCAACAGCCAAGGTGCAGACATTGTCTTTTCAGAGATTGAAATGAAAGACTCCTAGCTCAGTGTAGGTTTTACAATGAGGTGGTAAACCTGTTGAGGTGCTCTTCCTTCACCCAAGAGAGTCCAAGGAGCTCTGCTAAAGTACTTTATCACAGCCCTCATCAAATGGAAATTTATGCTCTATGAAAATGGAAAAAGGAACCTTAAAGCTGAGTGGATTTGCACTCGAGTGGCAGCCCTCAGACATCAAGCCACCATTGCTCTAGAGAAGATGCACTGATGCAGAACATAGTGATACAAACATATTCATAGTTCGTGTAACTGCCTCTGTTTTTAAACAGGAGGTGAGTTTGTTGCTGAAATATGACGAGACTATTCTGTACTAAACAATGCTGACTGTAGAGCCTCATTTTGATCCCACGTAGGTGGGATTTTCTGCTCTTTATACCCTTATATCCTGCAAGGGAGGAATAGTTCAGCAAGGACAAGGTCTCATATTTTTCCCTAAAGCAGTGAGCTTATCATAAATAGATATAAAACTTACACCAGTGACTCATTCTAATGATTAATACATTCAGTTAGGCAAATCTAACTAGGTCTGAGATCAGTGCTCATTGTTGCTCATTTTTGTTCCTTCCCTGTGCCTCAAATGAACACAAAGCAGCGAAGACCAAGCACACCCTGGAGCCATGCGTTGTTCTGTGAAAACATCTTCAGCTCCACTGCTGCTCCATGCGTGGCAGGTCCCGCTCATGCTCACGTCATCCTGTCGGTGCCTCTCACTTCAGCATTATCGTTTATTTTTTTTGTGTCTCTCCCTCCTTTCTGTCTCTCTCGTGGTAGAAGATCCTCTCTCTGTCAGTGACTGTTCCTCCCTACCTGCTGGACTGATCAGTGATCAGCGGCCTGTTTCCATTTCATATGTCTGCTGGTACCGAATGCAAAGCCTGTCCTTTTATGATATCCTCCAGAGTAATGAGGTAACAGAAAATTAAGGAGTACCCCTGTAACTTAGGGCAAGGAGGCAGTAGTCCAGATATCAGAGAATAGGGTGACTTAAAGGAAAGGCTCTAATGCATATCCAAGGCTGGTGAAAACAGAACTTTTTAAGAATACTTCATTTGTAGTAGCTACACCAGGACCCCCAGATTTTGACTATTAAGCTTTACAGAATAAGTTATTAGCTTCTGCATTAAATAAAGAGAATGATGTAAACAGCTATTGTGATCCAAGCAAGAGCCCTCACAGTCCACAAGGAATGGGAAGTCATTAATAATTCACTGAGAACTCCCCTTCATTTGCAAGGAACAATGAGGCTGCACTTTCCATCTTCACTATGTGAAGAGCAGTTTCTTCAACCAGCCATTAAATCCATGTACTTGGTTATGGCTTTCTCCTCCTTTTTGTTAAAACTATCCAAAATCCAGCTAAAAATAAGGTTAGCAGTCCTTGGTTTTGAAATCTTTGAAAAGTACCGTGCGAACTCTCTGGTTACAGAGACCGCAATCTCTTTCTGCAATTCCAAAGTATGTCATAATTTTCCTTTACATCACAAATTCATGTCAGACTTTCTGTTTCCATTCTACTCAAGTATCCTTTTAAAAGAGCAGAGTAGGATTAACAAGACTGAGCTTTAGTAATACATTGCTGAAAGCCACCTCCATTGATAAAATAATTTGTGTGGTAGCTTTGAGTTTTTAGAAGTACCCAGCTGCAAACACAAAAATGCGTTACGTAAGGTACTACTCAGCAGCAGAAAAATGCAGAAGAAAAGTACGTCCATTCAATTGAAGCATTTTCATGTACAACCAGGTCACATAAAACCAGATAAAAGCAAATAGTTTTTCTTACAATAATTACGCTTCAGGCGCCCTTCACTGTTTTACTTGGTCTGCTTTTGATCTGTTTCAGAACCAGCTGTCTGGAAACCTCCTAAGAAAATTCAAAAACAGCAACGGGTGGCAGAAGCTTTGGGTGGTGTTCACCAACTTCTGCATGTTCTTCTATAAATCGCACCAGGTAACTGACTGGGCAAGTGTGAGGGGCTGGAGAAGACAGTATGGGGTTCTTTTCCAAAGAGGGAGCTCAGAGAAAGTGGGTATCAGTCACGGATGCTGTAGGCTGGAGAAGCAGGTGCACTGGTGATGGCTCCACACACAGCCTTCACTGCCACTGGTACACAGAGCAGGGCTTGTTCTCGTTCTGCTCCCAGGTCAGCTCTTTCCTGAAGCTTTCAACAGTCACAGTAGAGATCATTCTTGAAAGCATAGCAGAGCTCACCACTGCTCAGAAGCCGTGTGCAAGTTTAAACCTGACTCTTCTCTTGTACAAATTCTAAGATCATTACAATTAAAACCTTAATAGTGGCTTAAAAATTTTGTTTACCATTACTGACACTTAAGCCAAACAAGAGAGAACAGCGGTCAATGATTTAATCCACCTGAGCAAACATCCCACTGCAGAAGTAGGGGATTTCTGTCTAGAATCCCTTGGACTTTTGAATCTGTTTGAGCAGGGCATAAGCACAAAGTAACTCGAGTGGCTACATCGTGCTTTCATGTTATAGAAATCCGTAATGATTAAAGAAGGAATTGGAGGATATTCTACACTTAAGAGGGATGAAGAAATCATTTGCCATGCAGTAAAAGGACTTTAGCAGTGAACCGGCCAGATGGCCAGCACACCTCTAAAGGAGTAGGTGTTTGCAAGCCGAGGATGAACCTGTGTGGTGCCCTGACAATGGCAAATGATGGAGCTTTATGTTCATCATTTTGAAAGTAGTGAAACTCCAAGGTATCAGCCAGCTTTCCTTCGAGGAACTCCTGATAGGATCAGCCTGCAGCAGATCCTTACGCGAAGGGTCTATAATGATGACCAACTGAAAGTACCAGACAATTAATTTTATTGCAATTGTATAGATCTGGTATTTTTCTGCATACGTAGAAACGCAGTGATCTTTAAATGAGCGTGTCTCTGCCTTCCATTTACTTATGTGCTCTCTATACTTAAGGGTATTTGATCTCACAGCACTTTCCATCGTATCTTTTCAGGACAATCATCCTTTAGCCAGCCTTCCTTTATTGGGATATTCACTTACCCTTCCTTCTGAATCTGAAAACATTCACAAAGATTACGTGTTCAAGCTACATTTCAAATCCCATGTGTACTACTTCAGGGCTGAAAGTGAATACACCTTTGAAAGGTAAGTTTGTTTTCTGTGAGAGAATTTTTTTGTTAAATTCCAGGAGCATTCTTCCAAAGGTCAGTAGATGCAAAGTTTAATAAATTGGTTCAGTAATACAGGCAGGTGGTTCAGCACAACTGGAGAAAGAACCTTTTAAAGTTATAAAAGAAATTTTAAACCTGATACCGCTAAAATCAAGTGATTGGTTTTGATTATATGGAAGCAGTAATAGTAATTACTGCAAAACCTGGAATTAGCCAGTCAAAATTGATCAGGCTGGATGGATGGGGAGCTCCTTGTCTCAGACTTCAGGAAGCATATGGAACAGATCACAGGACATCTCAGTAGCTCTTCAGAATAGCTTTGCTTCCTCTAGTACAACTGCATGGAAAATCCATACCTGAAATAAAATTCCAGCTTTTATAGAAGCAGCTGTTCCTACTACATATTTATGCCACTTCACCATGTAATTTTTACACTTCCCACTGAACTTCAGATACATGGAGAGCCAGGGAAAAGGCACTAGTCCTCCTAATTTGTGTTTTGTGATTGTTCATACAGGGAACTAATTTAGTTCTTTTATATGAGGCATGAACATGTCAAAAATCATGACGTCTTCCTCAAAGAAAGCTGTTCTTAACTTCTAGCCATGTCAATCTAAAACTATAAACAAGGCAGATTGTGGGAAAGTGGTGATAAAATAAAAACACAAAATGCCTTTATCAGTTCTAAGAAAAAGAAATAGAAATTGCCGCTAAAGTACATATTTCTGCTGTCAGATTAAGAATGGTTGGTCTCAATTGCTCATTGCTTGGACCACTCAGAGAAAAGATATTTGGTGTCTGCAGAGCAAGTAAAACTACTACTAACTTCACAAGTTTTGGGTCCCATACCTGCTGTTTGTTCTCTCTAAACCTTCTTACAGTTGTGGCAGTTGTGAGGATCCTCTTGACTTCAGAGGATCGAGAAATCCTCCCCTGGGAATTGACCTTTCTTTTGTTTGTGTCTCTCCTCGTGCCTCCTCACAGATGGATGGAAGTGATCCGAAGTGCCACCAGCTCTGCCTCACGCACTCGAGCTCTGAGTCACAAAGAGCCTCACGCCTATTGACGGCTAAACAAGCCGTTGTGTTGATTGTCCAGCAGCTGCTGATTTTCTAGAAGACATTTGAAACTCTTTTTCTCCCTCCCAAGTTTAGGAAAACTTACACTTTGGTAAAAGAAGAGAATAAGTATGGTTTTGCAGAAACTTTCACAATTCCTCAGCAAAACTGTTGAAGTTCTCCGCATATACAAACTAGCTTACCATCATCCCAGTGGCTGCGGTTCGTTTCATGTCTTGTATTTTGTCATTCTGTGCTGTTTTTAGCTTGTGCCAGTATTAAAATATTGTCCTTATTATAGTGCCAAATGCCAAAAGACATTTTGTTGCCTCAAAGATTGCACCTATAAAAACCCCCAGATGACTGAAATCTGAAAACCTTCTCCTCTGAGGCAAACACTATTTTCTTCTCTTTTCATAAAAATATATTATTTTTTTTTACCATGTTAATCTGTAGACTGCTGGGCTTTTAAATGTAGATGGATTTTCACAGTATAGAATATAATTATATATACAGCAAGCAGTCTAACAGGAATGAGATAACTTTCAGATTTCATGCTTCTTTTCCCAGTCTTTCTACATTTAATCAGCAATGATTTACTAATTTTCTATGTTTAACAAGGAGATAGTTTACAGCTCATTCTCATTTCCCTTTGGGGTTACAAATCCATGTGCTATAAATAAAGTGTAGGGTTCTTATCTAACCCTTTTCTTGGTGCAAGTTGACCAAATTGTTCATCTGTTGGCTTTGAAAAGTGAGTACTACTTGCAAGACGAAAAATTTTTAAAATAATCCAGTGCAATATTATTTGGGCTGTTAATGTACTGTGAATGGTATGTACAAGAAGAAATTAAAGGCTGTGGTGACATTCTGCTGTTTGTTTTACGAACTTGAAAGAAAACCTGTATGCTACAAGAACCGCAGCTATTTGTGATTCATTTGTAGTGTTTCGGTAACTAAATTGCTCTAAGCTGGGGGTACTGCTGAAGCCCCAAGTTTTCATTCTGCTTGCTACGCATCCCAAATTGACTTCCAGTTTATTGTTGGAATTTCAGTCTCTCCCTCTCTCCCCTGGGGCTCAGGCAGACAGAGAGCGACTTACACAACCTGCAGCAGAATTACCCATTTCGTACGCTTGGCTTTATCATCGGCTGGCACCGCATTTCGGATAAGCTGGTGGTGCACTGGGAAGGGTGGCAGCACTGTATCTACAAGGCTTGGACGCCTTCGCTCATGTTTTAATTAACACTGTCACCAGGGTGATGTAAAACGTCCATTAGCAGAAGTCTGATGTGCTGGTAACGCCCGTCACCATCGCAGGCCTTGGAGGAAGCACGGTGCTAAGCAGAGGGGGCCTGAAGGTCAGTCTGGGAAACGAAGCTGGGGAAGTTCTATCCCTGCTTTTTCTTCATCCAGCTCCTCGCTTTGTTAATGGCTTATCTGTGTGCGATGTGTAAAATGGCTTCTTACAGCTTTGCTCACAACAAAAGGGAATAAAATACCTCACAATACCATTGTACATATGCCTGTTTCGAGACAGTAAAGACTTCTTTCTATTACCCCTGACCCCAAACATACCTCCATCCAACCCCTTAGGACATGCGGCAGTCCCCATGGCCAAATCCAAGCACACCTTGACAAAGGGAAACTCTTTTCAGAGCATTTCCTTCAGCTGCATGGAAACCTTCAGCCCCCTGGCCAGGTATCGTGCTGCAGTTGCTCTTTTCCTCAGCCATTGCCCCTGGCTCTCCGTACCAATGCAATAATCACACCTACCCTAGAGCATTGCCTCTGGCTAGGACGTGCTGAAGGACACACTTGGAAAGTAGGTAGGAAAATCTGAAGCCCATTTTCCCAGCTGCAGGTCCCACTGCCTTGTCCACTCCAAGCCTGTGACCCTCCTCTGTAGTAACAAACAGAATTCCAGTGCTTCAGGACCGACCAGGAATGTGACCAATGGTCTGTGTAGTGAGAAGAGGAAATAACACAGCATCAATGAACAACTCAGCTGCAGCCTTACTGGTCTGGAAAAACAATGCTGAAAAAGCAACAGCACTTGATGTTGCTATGAAGTAAAAGGCTGCAGCCCTGACCCTGCCAAAAATTACTGAGTGGTCAAATAGTACCTGTAACACCTTACAAGACAGGGCTCTGTCTCTTCCCTTTAGAATTGTTATCTATAACAGCGAAAAGATTTTTTTTAATGGAAATCATATTGAGGGCCATGCCCTTAATTCAGCCAAAATTGAATTTTAATTTAGAACCCTGGGGCTTGTTGAATACAATCTTCAGTAACTGCTATCTGCTTCAGTAGTTTATTCCGAACGCTCAAAAGAAATCAAATAACATCTTTTCTCAGTAAGTTTCATTTTCATACAAGGTGAGTTTGGAAAATAAGGCAAAGACCAAGATACAGTGATATTTATCCTTAACAGCAGAGACCAAGCTAGGCTGTGGATTCAGCTTTCAGAGTACCGACCTAATCACCATTTTCACCTTTTTGTATTATATTTTTCCTATAGAAAAGAAAGGTTTAAAATAAGCTTCTTTTTCTTCTCTACTAGTGTCATTTTAAAAATCCTTTTTTTTAAATGGAACCACGTGAACTGCTGTCACTTGTCAGCATTTTTCTAGTTGTCTTCCCAGGGTTAACCCAAAACTGAAGTGATGGTAAGAGTAAAATCTACTGTCTTGGAAACAGGTGGAGTCCCCACATGTGAAAAAACTCAATGTACTAGAACACTGTAATATACCACCACTTAATTTTAACCCTGATTCACATCATATTACTGCCTGGAGAGAGGCAGGGTCACTGTGTGCCAAGGCAGGAGCCATCACTAAACACACCTCTCTCAGCTGCAGGAAAACCTCAAACTGGGCACTCCAGGAGATGTACTGCTGGTGTTGTTATTACTCACCATGAAATAGCTGCCAGTTTCCAATAATGAACAAACAAAAACAAAACAGGGACCTCCTATTGCCATAGGAGGTTGCACCACAGGCAAAGGGATCAGAAACACCTGGACTCCTGTGGTTTTTTCAACAAGATTAAGCATCTCCACCATTTATCTGCTGTCTAATTTAACCTCTGTTAAGATGTGTTTGATAATATACCTCAAACCTACCTCTTTTCAGAACATTTTATTTAAACAACACTGACACCTTAATGCCTTTGTAAATTCAGGTGAAACCAGACAGAAATGACAGACTGAAAGGCAAGTCAGCAGGGAGGGGAAAACCTGCTGTGATTTCAGAAATCTTGATAAAAGAGAGACAAAATCATTCCGTCAGCCAAGAACAAAACAGAGGATCAAGCAAGACCTAAAAAGCCCAATTTTGCCCATTCTTTCTTTCTATACAGGACCAATTACATGGTCTTTGCCTTCAAAAGCACAGTTAGGTACGTGCAGGCAGATGCACAACTCCAGTTGCTACACCACATGGACACTCCCTCTGCCCTGGGGGCACAGGAAAGCTGGTAGGGGACAAAATAATGGGCAATGCGCCACACATACGGTTTTTAGCCGCAGAAAATAGTAATGAAATACAACTACAGGCATGCAGCTGTCACACAGTTTGTCACCAGTTAAAGCTGCACTCCTTGGGGGGTGAGCAAATGTCATTTGTTGTGAGCACGTCATCAGTTTCACTGTGCTGGCAGGATGGAGACTACAAGGTGAGTTTTAAATCACTGCCCTCTGCAAGTGCTACAAATTCTGAGGTGATTACCATTAAAAACCAAACACTGATTTATAAACTTTCTGCAGATCATTACTGACACGTGTGCAATAACTGCTCTAGGAGCTCACAAGAGCATCCCCTCCAGGGAAGGGGCCCTGAATCTCATCTCACTGACCACTCAGGTGGCAACACTTCATGAAACTTTTCCTTCTTTATTTCTACGTCACCTAGTTTACAAGGAGGTTTATTATGTTGGTGTAGAGTGACAAAAGTAAAATTTAAATACACGGTTATAAACAGGCAGCAACATTACAGAAAACAAGACACACACTTCAATGGTCATCTGTAATCATGCGTTAAAGGCGGCAGGAAACCATTGTATACAATTTGTCTATGGCATATGCTCTGTGCAGTTACCAGCACATCTGCAAAACGCAGTTAAAAGGAGCAAGCAGATTTGTGCTCTACCTTCAGCTCCTTCCCAGCAGCTTACAAAAACGATTTGCAATTGTCCTGATCCTTGCATTACACCTGTGCTTACCAGCACTCCGGATAATCTTCCAACGGTGACATTTTTGAAGGCAAAAACTCATTTCCTTCAAAGTCAGGTTACTGTAAAACTACAACAAACTGGTACCACGCTGTTTAAAAAGTAATACAGAACATCACATAAAGTAGTGAGAGCTAAACAAAACATGGCCCAAGTACATCAAAAGCACATTAAGAGGCAGATGATGGGATGACAGGGTACAGGAGGATGGGAACTCACACCGAGCCAGCTGCTTTGCAGTGAGGTGCCAACGCACCCAGCCTCACCTTCCCCCTCCACCTGCCCCTCCTGCACAGCGGGGGCAGAACGCCCCAGCGAGGACATTCCGCAAAAATCAGTTCATCTTCTGTTCCCACGAGCTCATACACAATGATGGAGCTGCAAAGGAACCGTGGCACTGCAGAGTGAAGTTACTGCTTTGTTACTACACCAAAAGCATTCTGTGCACTAGCACATCATCCTTCAGCAAACTGGTCAGCAACTACAAAGTGCAACTGCAGGGAAAATTAAGGTAAAAAAATAGATTACACATCTGAGAGTTACAAAACAGCAAGCCTTCAGTTCAAATAACTGATTTTATTGTTTTTAAACAGTGAGTTTATTTACTGCCTAATCATGAAATCCCTGACAAATAAGCAGTTCTACTAATTTAAATGTTTGCATAAATAGGGATAGCTTGTCATTTAGTATAGTCAAGACTGAGTGAAGTACTACCTGCACAGAAAAATCATCAGTGCAACATCGTAACACAGACATGTTTTAAGCATGAAAAAACCTCTCAAAAATATCAATACACTTCTTTTCTCTGAGAAACTGAGGTGATGCTTCTTTCAAATGAAGCTCCTCTTCTGTTACCAATATAGACCTGATTTAAAGCATCAATACTTTTCAATAGCAAATGATTGTACTTCTACATTCAAGATACAGCACGCTTTTTTTTTCAGTGAATCTCAGTTTAAGATAGTCTATATTTAAATAATCTGTATATTACATATAAAAATACACATCTCTACCATAAATGAGGTCTTGTCTTCTTCTAAATGCCCAAGCCTTTTGGCCACCTGCCCTCACCATAAGTCTTACTCATCTGAAGCTCTGACACATTCATCAGGCAAATTCTGCCACCATCTACTCAGAGAAGTATTTCCTCAACATACAGTCCTGGAACACAACTAAAATGCAACTCAAAACACATAGAACTTTTCAAATGAGTGTTCAAAGAGTGTAGCTTAGAATTTAATTCAACTTGCTGATTGAGAAATTCTTGACATTCAAGCCAGCAGCATAAATTTAACTTCCCCACTATGTCTGAGTTCTGTGCATCTCCAAGTAAGCTCACACTAATTTCCAGTCCTTACATTAACAGATGACTAGGGAATAGCTTACACTGATCAATTTATATTTCCAATGCAAACACACCTGTTGATTTCCATGTGCAGTCACAGCACACAGATCTACTGAAGGCTGAATGTTCTCATATTGAGACATCAACAGGTAAATTCCCCGTTGCACTACATTCTGACGCACATTTCACAAAAGCAGTGCTAAATCTGTTTCCTCAAGAGTGAGCCTATCTGTAACACTTAAGAGCACACTAAACAACACAATTAAAGATATTAATCAAAGTGGAGTTGTAAAACATTGCTCAAACTTGAGCATTGTTCAATTTACTTTAAATTCCCTTAGCCATAAAGGAAACCCATTACCTCATTAGGCTGGCAAATGAGTAGTGCCCGCAAGCATGGCCACAAGATGAACACACACCCACATTTCTTTCCACTGCTGTTTCAACCTGGGCAGAAGCTTATTAGCTCTGTTAGCAAGACAGTGTCCTCTTACTGTTAAATTCTTAAATTAATAAATTAAGGCTATTAATATGCATAGACTAAGGGCTACCGTGGTGATAGGAAGTCCTGGAAGGAGACCTAACCGGCTTCCACAATGGTTAGTGTACCTGGGTTTCTCGAACCAAGCCAGGCAGATATGCCTATACTTTTAAATGTTAATCCTTTCTGTTCCAAAGATCCTATCTATATATTTTTTTAAAAGTAATATATAAGTTACCTCACTGTCATGCAAAGCATAAAGTCATCAATTTCTTCATTAAAAGAAGGCAAATATGCTCTCTTAGCTACTGGAATAAGAAGTACCTGAATATAGTCTTGGTGAAACCAACCAAGGTAAACCTCAGAGTAATACTGTGGGGGAAAAAGAAAAAAAAATAGCAGCTACCTAATCAACTGTGCATACAACTAAAGAACTAATGTTACTATTTCCAAGATCTATAACACCTGAAGTCAGTTATCTAGAAGCCTTCACAGGAATAGTGGAAATTTCAAAACTTAGAATTTCAAGAAGTAACTTTTCTCTGGGGAGGCAAGCAACAGGACCCAGCACACAGCACTCGGGCTGTTTCGCAGTCTCTCTGTCCAACATCTATCAATTTTGGTAAAGAAATGCACAGATCGAGGCAGCGAGACCGAATATTGAATCTACGGGTAATTTTTCCTTTATGCTGAAAGACATTTGTTTTAATGATAAAAATAGGCATGATAAAGAAATACTTGCCACTGTCTCAGCATCAACACCTTAAGGAGATATTTCAGAATAGGTGAAGGGAATACAGATTTGTGTGAGCATTCAAACATGTTCGGGTGAAAAAAAGACTGTGTCTGAATTTCACTAGCTTCACAAATATCTGTTACTAAAACTGAACAATTTCAGTATTTGCATTGGCACAATTTGAAACTGAAGATTTGAAAGAACTCATTCTCTAGGAAAAACAGTAATTTAAATTTAAAGCTTTGAGAGACCAGGTGTATGAAATTTAAAACAACTAGAAGTAGTACCATAAATAGAAAGTCACGCTCAGAATATAGATAAAAAGGAAGAAATGCTGGAGAAACAGAATAAAATTGTGTCTGTGCTGAGGTACAAATAGAAGGTTCTATAATACAGGATTAACTCTTTCAATGGCAAATACTTCACATACAAAAATCAAACCGAGATTCACTTATCACATAATTCAAACTTTACATGTAATAAAGGCAAGGCAATACTCAGTTATGGCCTGTCAAATATTTACCCCACTAACGTTATCTACAAAAGCACTTTACCATTTTGTACACAGTGATTCCTTATGCACATTGAAAGGCTCTCTGTTAAAAAAGACATTATATACATATCTGTACACAATTCCAACAACCATGCTCCATCTCCCAGTGGAATTCTTAAAGCAAGATACCTGAGGTTTCTCAACATCTTCAATTTCTCTATCACAAACCTAAATATACATTTCAGATTTTACAAAAGGACACCTCCCTGGAATATGTGCATTATCATTTAAAAAAATTATAGCTTTAAAGAGCTGAAAAAGATTGCCTCCGTCCAAGAGACTTCATTTTCACTCTTGCGCATTTCGGAATGTCCTTCCGCCCAAGGACTTTCCAGAGACTGAGATGCAGAAGAGCGTTAGGGTGCACGCCTTCAATGCAGACACCATGGGATCTCTGCTGTCTTAGGAAAGTCAGGAAGAGTATGTCAGTAGGATGAAGAGCTTCCTCCAGCTAGTGAATATCTGAAGAGGAAAAGAAATAGTTACTGTGGCAACTTTTCGAAAGGCATTCTACAACAAGTAGCAATGAAGTTATTCTATTTGATGCCCTTGAAGTTCCAGCCTTTTTCCTTGCACAATGGCACTCACCACTGCCAGCACACTTTAAAGGAAGAGCCATGGAGCTGAACAACACGTGAAACACACCCTGTTAGAGTATCACTGCTTTCCTAACAGCAACGACCTGGGCTCATGTGTTACTGAGCAGCACATGATGATGGAAGAACATTTAGTGACTCCAACTTTCTTACTTTGTAAGTTTACATCAAAATATTACTGGGCCAGGAAAACTGTATTTCTTGATCTAAGCAGATTCTTAAATCATCCAAAGAAATAACCACACATTTTAATCACACTAAGTTACCAGTAAACTACATCAAACATCCAAGATCAAAACTGGAGGGGGAAGGTAACTGGATTCACTCTCGTTACTGGGTAGCCATTCTGAGGGTCCCAAATAATTCATTCAGACAAACTTACAAAATCCAGTTCTAACCAATCATGAGGGAAAGTGAAAATGTCATTAGAAACTTGTTGTTGAAAACCTATCTTCAGTAATTAGCTACCAAATTGAGAGGATACTGAATGACCTAATGATGTAACGGAGCACACTTCTTGTGGCACTCAAACAAAAAGGAACTATTTTTTCAGAATTTGACTAGCTCCAAAAAATAGCTTTATCCACAAGGGAAATCTTCCTAAGCTATGGAATGATTCAAGCTCAATTTTAGTGGGAGTTCTTGCTATTCATTCTTTCACTCCCTTTCTGGAGTCATTATCCCATATTAGCTGGAATATCATCCCTGAAAAGAAGAGAAAGTTCACCCAGATAGGATCCACTGACAAACATTCTCTATGAATAATTCTTTCTCTCCTTGAAAGAGAATGAAGTGCCTGCCTCCACTGTTCTAAGACATTATGACCAAGAAAAACAGTAACAGTCCAAGGAAGCAGAACAGAAGGAAAACAATGCTGAATAGGTATATAAAGGGTTCTGAAATCTTTCTCGTAGGACAAAAATGATGAACGTTGCGTTCGTGACAGAACAAGTAAGATCACCTCCAGCATCCCCAAAAATTCCATATCTGGACACTGTCTCCACATGGTCATTTTCAGCCTCAATTGCAGCATCAAGTCTTTGAGGTTTCCAGTTCCAGGAAGATCTCATACCAGACTGATAAAAATATGACACTGAAATATTAGCCGATGAAAGACTGGATTCAATTTTGGAACCCCTAATGGAAACAAACTGAGATGGAAGCTCCAGAAACTCTTTCAAGTCTGCCAGGATCAAACGAGACAGGACAGGACATCTGGCATTAGAAGTAACCTTTCAGCACTAGAGATGCTGACTGGGCTTCATTCTTAACAGCCCATAAAGCAACAAACACGACTGCTTGCAGGTTTCTTGGCACTGGTTTTTACCGAAGGAGAAAGTGTCAGCCTGGAAATCCTGTGCTTCAACTTCAAAGCTGTGAATTCCTAAACTTTACCAAGCTGTGGTTAGACACAGCGTAAGGGAGACACCTGCTCAGGGTGATCTTTTTCCATGTAGTGGTTCATGACTAATCATTGACATGAGTTTTTTCTAGTACCAAGCAATCCAATCTGGCTGCTGTGAGATTCACAACAGCTGTGGGCTCCCGGATTCAAGGTTGCAATTTTATGCCTCTTCCAGCAGCAATTCTGAAATTTATACCACTCATCTTTTCTTGTGCAGCATTTAAAAGAACAGAAAATTGAGTATTTGTTGATAATATATTCCTAACCAAGGCAGCTAGAAAATCTCATATGAATTTCGAAGTAAGACCAAATACTGGTTTTGGAGGTGCCACTAAAAGGCCATACAGACTGTCTTTAAGGAATGAACAAGGAACCACTGACTACGTGAGTGAAAGAAATACAGACCAACTGAACAGTCAATTTATCCACGTGGATAAAAGAAACTAAGAGTGACACAGAGTGTTCTCAGGAACACACACCCAGACACCAAGAAAGTGTGTGTCCCTTATGTGAACTGCAAAGGAAAAAGCCTGTCCAGTCTCATTTGACACACAATATGCACACCAACGGGATGAACGTACATATGTGCTATCACCTGAAGCTAGAAATTACAACTGCCAATATGATTAGGTCTTTTTCCAGTAAGCAAACACAACTGCACAAACTGCAGGCACAAGTGGTTTTCTTCTCCCTTAGAAACAGAAACTAATTCTTTCAATTTAACACAAGCCAAATATTTGTAGAATCAGATTTGCAGCTTTCTGTAAGCCATACTGAAATAGTTTCATTACCTCTGAAGCCTCTGCACAAGGTGTGACACCATGGTATCTGTAATGCCTGGACAAGCCTCTTCAGCTAAATAAACTGCCTTCCTCAGTTCTTCTATGGAATCTGTGTTACCACCACACACTTCACTCTTCTCTTTCAACTGAAAGGAAACCAGGAAGAAATATATTAATAAGATATTAATAAATATTTTTATACACAGTGTTACACAGAAGCTTGTCAGGAAGTGACTGTCAGTGTTCCCAATGTCAGCATTTGACCTTCATCATACACCCTCACATACTGAAGACTTTTTTCAAGCAGAAGTTAGTCTTTGCAGTACTTATCAGGATGTCAGCCATCTTCACACGTCTTCAATCTTCACACATCCTTTTCAGCATGCTCACAGTCAAAAATGACAACAAAGTATCCCAAGAAAAAAAGCAGTATTTACCCGTAGCTGTTTGTTTCAGGATGTGCTTCCTATACTTACTTTAATATACATACTTGCACACCTATACGTTGTACATATACACTGCAGTAATTTTATCAACTTTTTAAAATAATCATATCTTCATAAATTCTTCTCTTACACTTCATATATTCTTTTTCAAAGTTGTTTTTAAGTATTTGGGGAAAAGGTTAAAAAAAACCTCAAAACTCGGAATGGTAACAAAATACAGTTTTCAACACTGAAATTCAAAAGTGAAATTCTTGATGATCTAGTCCACAACTTTATCTTGGAACAGTGAAGAGCTTGAAATTTGTAATAAGATAAATACATAAAGTAATGTCAGAAATAGAATGCAGCAATCCAAACATTTACACACCTTTTTCTTGTCATGTTCATTCCTTTAGGCCAGCATGGCTGATGTTACTACCATGCATATAGAAGTATTGTTAGGAGCAAAATACAGATCTCAAAAGCAGACACACATGAAAGCAAAGGGCACAGCTAAAACTTAACACAGCAAGTTCAAAATGGGTAGTAGCAACCTTAGGTGTCATTCATTATATTTTTCAATTTTTTTCAGAGACATAAAACTTGGAATTGTTAAGTTTCAAAGCAATAACTTACCTCTGCAAATAAAGGGGATATAACTGTAGACAGGCATTGGGATAGAGGCCTCTTTGGGATATCCTTTTCCTTTAAAGAAAAAAAGAAATCTGACCAATTTTATTTCTGAAAAAAAGCATCCTCATTGTATTCTAATTACAGACAAAATGTAGTTCCAACATGCTACATTTTATGAAAACTCTGTTTCCATATATGTAAAATGTTCTACAACATACTATTCCAAAGCACTGTGGAAAACAGAGGCTGAATTAAAATTTGAGACTGCAGCACCTCCAATACATGCAAGCTCGAAATTAGAAGGGGGAAAAAAAAAACAAACAACCCACAAACCAAAACCCTCAAACTCCCACAATCCTACTGAGCATGAACTAAATCATAGACATGCTGATATTTACTAGGTTCATCCCATATGATACAACATATTTCTACAGAATTTTCAGAGCCAGCACAGCAACCACCTGCTCTGGCCACACAGGTTGCATTAAATACAATAAAGCAGTTCCTAAACATCTCTTTTCCTGGGTTGTTTGTGTTTGGTTTGTTGTTTTTTTTTTTGGACACAGGAGCAGTCTATTCTTTGTTACATTGTAGTCTTCGTCCTTAAAAGACCAAAATGCCTTCTCCAAAACTCCAGCCTAGATTTGCACTGTACTGGTTTTAGTTTATGACACAGAAGGAAGACTTTAAAAATACAGTATTGCCTGGTCTTCCTCCAGTGGTTGTATTTCACAAACTAGAGAAACATTTTGGTACATATTTTGTCAACTACAAAAAAGGACACATTAACAGAATGCCCAAACTTCAAGACTTACTCAGAAAGTTTTGTGAAAGGCAACTGTAGAAAACACATTTTTAGCAAAAATTCTGGACGTTTCACAATATAAATGCTTTTAAAGACATAAAATAAAATCACCTCACTAAATTATTAAAGCAAGAATTATCTCCTTGTATTATAAAGTCAGTATTTTGAGCACCTTATTTCTTTGCAAGTCCAAAGGCTGGGCTGCTCCGTTCTCCAGATTCTTGGGGTCTTTTTCTCTTATTGTAAAGATCCACTCTTCTGAATCACTCCCACCTGAAGCCTGACCATCTGCTTCACTTCACGGGAGAGGGAAAAAAAGAAATCCATTTTTATTACCTACACCTTACTGCTGATGTTCATTCAACATACACACTAAACATAAAAACTACAGTAAAGACCAAGATCGGGATTCTATTGTGCAGGCCACTACACACAAACACAAATATGAAAATTAAGGTGACTTATCTTTTGGGTAAATTAAAAAAATTAAACCAAGATACTTCACCAAATGTAAGAAAGTGAGGCATTACAGATTGAAAACATTTTCCCAAGTCACATTAACAAGTTACATGAAGTGTTTTATTGCTATCTCAGAACTGGCTTTAGCAGAGTACCTCAAATCATTAGGGAAAGGGGAGGAAATTAGAAAACTTAATTCACTTTTCTTGCCTAGAAAAATAGCTAAGACACTGGAACTGTGGTCACTGGAAGACATGAAGCCATTAATGCTGTAAACAAAAATACAGCTGTAATGTCACCCAAGAAATAACCTGATGCTTGTCATTAGCATTGCAGAGAATAGTTGTGTTTTCTTTACTATGAGGTATTTAATCCATTTGTGAATAAATTGTGGCAATCTCTCCAGTTGAATTACATTTGCACAGTGTTACTTGGCTGTGCAGCTTGAGACCTTCTGCCTGCAGAGCAGCTGGCCTTATGTCTAGGAAGAACCCTGGACCCTACATATAAGAGAGGGTAGCACAGAATATGGGCCAGAAGAGTTGTTCTCAGAGACTTTTACTTGCATGAAATCCCTGGCAATACTGAAATTAAGATTTCATTAGTTTACCAGGTCCGCTGAGACGAAAAGCTGCAAATAACAGAACACAGGAATATATGTGCTAAAAATAACTCCTTGGCTCCCCACAAAGGATAGGTTACAGACGCATCAAACTCACGTATCCGAGTCATCAGAACTGGAGTCATCGTGACTTTGCTCAGACTTCCACCTCTTGTGCCTGTCAATGAGGTCAGCCAAGTAAGATGTTTTCTTGGAGTTTCGTAAAATGAATTTGTGTTTTAAAAGCTCTTTTGCAGTAGGTCTCTTTAAAAGAAAAAAAGAGAGGGTTGGGGTTTTTTTACCATGTTTGAGAGTGTTAAGTGACTCACTATAAAAACAAAGAAATCCAGAGTTTAGTCTTGATACAAATGAGATTTTAAATATATACAGTATCTAAAAATATACCTGTCGCTTATGTCACACCGTATTAGGAAAGCTGAATGACACTTATTCATGCAATTCGTGTCAAGCAGTCAAGTTCTCTACTATAAACTGACAAACATGAAACTCACAAAGCTTGGGTCCTTGTTTAAGCAGGCCTCAACAAATTCTTTGAGGGATTTACTGAAGTTTCCTTCCAGCGTTGGTGGATTGTTCTTAGGAATGAGGAACAAAACTTTCATTGGATGTAATTCTGAATGAGGTGGCTCTCCTTTCGCAAGTTCTATGGCTGTTATGCCCAATGACCAGATATCTGCCTGCAAGAAAAAATGCTTTGAAGATTAGATTGGAGAAAGAAAAGAAAGTGTTGGCTTGCTATTCCAGTTTAACCAGCAACACACATCTGCTTGCTCACACCAGCCCCTGGTGGAACGGGTGTAGGGGAAGAAGAGAATTTGAAGGATAAAGGGGAGAAAACTTGTGGGTTATGAACGGTTTAATAATTGAAATAAAATAACAACAATAATAAATTGTAAAGAAAATAACGAAGAGAGAGAAATAAAAACCAAGAAGGGCAAGTAATGTAAGTGGAAACAGCTGCTCACCACCAACAGAAAGATGCTCAGCCAGTCCCTGAGCAGCAGACCCCAGCCCACCTTCCCCCTGGTTTTATTGCGGAGCATGAGGCCACACGGTATGGAATAGCCCTCTGGTCAGCTGGGATCAATTGTCCTGGCTGAGTCCCCTCCCAGCTTCTTGTGCACCCCCAGCCTGCCCACTCAGGGTGAAAAGCAGAAGAGGCCTTGACTCTGTGCAAACGCTGCTCAGCAGTAAGGAAAACATCCCTGAGTTATCAACACTGTTGCAGCACAAATCCATAGCACAGTCACATACCAGCTGCTGTGAAGAACATTAATTTTACCTCAGTCAAAACCACCACACTTGTAAAGGTAGATTTTTAAGCTTTACTGTAAATAACTTCATATGTAAATTTGTTTTGTTACCATTTTTTATGTGATCAGCCACATAGCCCAAGTAAACAGAGTTTCTTGGCTGTCCTCACTCTACAGTATAAAACAGTTCTACCAAGTAGAGTTTAAAACTTTTTGAAATCAATACTATTACACCAAAAAGCAATGGTAGAGTTGTTATAAAGTAGCATTTTATCTACCACATTCAAGTACACTGCAAATATGGGGTAAGTCTAAAATATTTACATTAAGGAAGATACATTGCACAAGATGTTTCCTCAACATAAATTTGCTAGTACAACCATCAGAAATTTAATACATTAGAATATAACTTTCCTGAGGTTTAACACTCATATATAAGTGTTATATATAAGATGTTCTTACATATCACTCCTATTCACAGACGAGAGAAATACAGTCTTGAACAGCAAAATTCAGCTTTTTGGTCCAAGTAGCCTCTGAAAGTTTTCACCATCAGAATGCGCTACTCTTTCTAGGGAATGCTGTCTCCCTTGATACGAATCCTATTGCAAATCTGCCTGATGTGAAGTAATGCATTATAATTCTCTTATGTTTTGCTGAAATCACAGACCCAAAAGTCAAGAGAATGGATCATAAACCTGTCAGAAAGGTAAAAGAAAAAAATTTTCACAGAAATATCTATTCCAAGGACAAGATGCCAATTAAAAATATTTATGTTTTGGGGTTTTTCTGTTTCTTTTTAAGTGAAAGCAGAACAAAGACTTATTCTCAGGAAAACAGGAAAGATCTGACATGAGCTGTCTGGTTTTACTCCCAAACAGAGCATTTGGAATTTCGCTACGCTATAAACAGATCTATTTCCAGGTACGGGATAGAGCAGAGCTTCCATTTATCACTGCTGTCTTTACTAAATATCCCTCAACTGTCCCATGGACTCTCATGGTTATCTTTGACTGACTTGTACACATCCCATTCCCCTGTCACAGCCACAGTGCCTGGCCCGAAACAAGCTCCTCCTTCCTTGTTCAGACAGTATCCTACTGTTAAGAGCTTAGTTACTTAATTTTGCAAGTAAGAATGAAAAAAAAAAATCAGAGTCAATTAGCACACCATCGAATTTATGAAATGCCATTTTGTTAGCCCACGTTACAGAACAGTTCCTGAGCACAAAGAATTACATAAGCACATGAGCCCCGAGTTTCATTTATCTTAATAAGCGCATTAGCAGCTAAGCTCTCCCCAAGCCTAATTGTGAGTAACTTCCCTCTAGCAGGAAAGCTTTTCTTGGTTACAAAAGAAAAATGTCACCTGCAAAGATGAGTCTTCATGTTAACAACTGAGCATTATTATTTCCAATTTATTCAGAGTTTCAGCTTCTCAAGAGGGAAGTGTTAAAGCCACATAAATGGTATATTTTCTTCTGCCAGACTTTCAGTCACAGGTGGAGCATGTGGATACGTAAGTACAAACATCAAATTTACACGTGTACGAGTGCAGAGGTACCCACTTGCACACACAAGTATGTATATAAATACTTCCTTTTTCCCTCGTGTATTTATAACTCTACTGCTAGTGACCTTCCTCTACAAAAATGAACAAAAATGTGAAAAAACCATGGCTGCACACTAGGCTCTCTGAAGTCCAAGAAGGGCTTTGGAAGCCCATTCCTGTTGAAAACATCAAAAATAACTCTGGAACCTCTGGAACCATATCCTCCCCTTTCACAGATAAGAAGGGAAGTACCAATTGCATGTGTATCCAATTAGGCATTTCTAGGATGCACTTGACTGTGACAATGAAACACGAGAACAAGCACAAATCAGTCCTCCAAATGGAGAGGGAAAAGCATGACCTTAGGAAGTGGTGACACTACATTACCATTAAGTTTTATCACATGTTGTGACTTTTACAGTTTTGAATCTTGAACAAAAATTCTTCTTCCAAGTTCAGATGACAGTCAGCAAGTCACTGGTAACTACTATTTACTGCTGTACTGCCATAAGCCTTTCCTCTTCTAATCTAATGAGTAAAATTCAATCTGGCTTTGAAGCTCCTGTAAGTCAAAGAAAACAGTCTATGTGCAAGAGAAAGCCATTTTCAAATTAAATATCTATTCTTTACAGTACAAGTTTTATAGTAGAAAGAACAGAGAACTAGATTTGTGAAAAATTAAGCAGGTTAAGAAAACAGGTTTTCAGGTAAGACAGGAAGCAAAACAGGAAGCAGAAGCACTGCCAGAAACTAGAGCCCTTTCAAGCTTTTATTGGGAATCTCTCATCAAGTATCCAAGACTCTTATGTCCATGTGACACTACAGACTGAAACAGCCAGAATGGAAAACCTAAGGGCTGAATCATGCTTTGTCCAAGTGATGGTCATTCCCAGGAGCCAAACCTCAAAAAACAAACAGAAAACCAACCCCAACCAACCAAAACCAAAACAAATAATCAAACTAAAAAACCCCCACAAAAACACATGAAGAAAAAAAAACACCAACCACCATTCAAAAAAAGTTTGCTCAACTTTAAATTGGGAATTTGGAGTCATTTAAGCTTCTAGAGGCTCTACAGTGTTTTGCTTGTTATAGCCTCTTTGCAGAAAGATATCAAACAGGGAATTAAGCAACACTACAGCCTAGACCAGCGTCAGCCTTGGCAAGTGGAAAGAAACACCCCAACCTGTCTCACTGCATGAAGAAATGGCCGATCAACAAATCCCTACAGGAGAATCAGAGGAGATGGTCAAGGAAGATGAGCTCAGGAAAGAACATAAGGAAATACTATCAATTATCATAAAGAAAGCTGATCTTAACGCAAGTGGGGCTTGAGGGTGACCTTTGTTTCAGACATACAGCTGCAGCACTGGGTCATGGGGTTGGGCAAGAGCCTTCCCTGATACCACTGGTGTCCTGCTGAGCTAGCCAGGCCACATGGCAGGGAAAAGGCAGGGGCAGCAAAGAGCTGTATATGTACCTCAAACAAACGCATAAAAGCTTAAAAAGCTTAAAAAGCAAAAAAACCAAAGTAACCAACACAATGAACTTTTGAAAAAAGCAATAGGCTTGAGCTGGCTTTAATGCACATATTCCTTCCTGGCAGAGGGACACGCAGTGCCATACTGGTGAGAATATGGAGAACAGTAATGGAATCACATTTCTATTGTGACCCAACTACGTGCTACAATTGATATATTGTGCTTGTGTTGAGATTTCAGTATGCTGATGTGCCACTCTGCTAAATCAAAATCCTGCGTATAGATAAATTTGGTATTAAAAATTAACACCCCCCTGAATGGCAAACCTGAAAGAATACGGTCAGAGTAGCACAGACCCACGCAGCACATTCTGCCAGAGATGAGTAACAGCACTGTCAAACAACACTTTCACACCTACCTAATCCATATTCTTCAACTGCGTTGCTGGCTATTTTTTCTAAAAACAAACAGAAGAATACTAACATTTTGTATATATTTGCTCTCTTCTACTTTTAAACAGCCAAAACTACTCATCAATAGAGTGGGATAAAAGGTGATGGGATGTACTCGTGAATACTGTCATTACTTCTTGCCATCTGGATTGTCTTAATAAACTAGTTAACTTAAACTTTAAATACAAATTAGGAAATCTTTCCTCACCAACAGCTTTTAGCTGCTAGGTGTCATCTAAACACACCCTCATGTAGACACAGACAGAGTTATTAGCTACGTTCTGAAGACCAACCTATGTAATTCAAGTTAGAAAAAGGAAGGGAGTTTGGTAACGCCTTGAAGTACCTCACCTTTGAATCATATGCTGATTGCTTTATTACTTCAGGTGCCATCCAAAATGGTGTTCCCACAAAGGTATTCCTCTTTATCTGTGTATCTGTTAGCTGTCCTGCTACTCCAAAATCTGCCAGTTTTACTTCCCCTTGTTCGGACAGCAATACATTAGCAGCTGGAATAAAGAAGAGGAAATAGCAGAAATGAAGACATTTGGCAATGTAAGGGTGCTCATTTAGGTTGCATGAGTTCCTCTGATATTCTTTCAACACAAATAAAAAAACAATTTACCTTTAATATCTCTGTGGATTTTCTTTTCCGAATGCAAGTAATCGAGTCCTTTGAGTATCTCCCTCAATATTGTTGCAATCTGGGTTTCATCAAGTGAGCCAGGTTCTAACTAGGAGATGCAAGAAACATTTAAATATGTATAAAAAATGGAAAAACGGAGAACAGAAATAACACTATGACTATAAAAAGAAATTACTTTTTCTGTCACTCCTCAAAACTTCCAATTTTCTAACTTCATGTTCTTTTGAGTATTCTTTTTAAAAATGCATAGTTCTAAACTAAGTGGCCTAATGAACAACAGGCAAAGAAATAATTTATCTAAAATACTAATTAAAGTTTGTTAAAAGTGCCATAAAGACAGAGTCTCAAGTTATTGCTTTGTGGTCAGGTCATAGATATACTATGCCTTTGAAAAGCATCTGATTGTTAACGTTACACTGAACTTAGATGTGCAACTCCACAGACCCTATGTGGACCCAAATCTCAAAGCCTGAGCAAGAAGCTAAGGCATACGAGGTACTGCATCCACCAAAGAGTCTATGACTACATACTGCACTGGATTTGGAGAAACTCTCTAAAACACAACTCAAACTGATAGACTGAGAGAACATTACATATTTTAAAAAGTTAACTTTTTTTGTGTAATACTGGAAATACAAATCTGCTAATAAAGATTCCAAGTAATTCTTCTTATGAGAAGAATCAGTAGTGTTAGATGATCCCAAATATCTTTACATCTGATACGATTTCTAAAAGTGAGAGTAACACTAAACAGACAGAGGGAAGATCACTACCCAGAGAGACTCCTTAACCAATAAGGGTATCTCAAGAGAGAAATTGAAACTTTGTGTCCAAAAACTAATACTGGAAATATTCCAGTTTACTCCACAACAGCACTCACTGAAGCACAATCAAAAAGTTGTATCTCTAAGGCTTCACTCTGTGAGAAGGAAAGCATTTCAGATAAGGATTTTCAGATAAAAATTAAAACCAGTACATCCCTCAGAAATCCTCATGCATAGCAACAGAGGCAGTATTTCACGTAACGCAGACAATGCATTTGCTTTTTCTTTGCAGCTTTAGTTATAATCTTTTTGGCTTTTCCTCAGCTGTGATAATACACACGATATTGCCACTACCTGAAACCCACTAGGACATTCTCAAAGCTTTGCTCTAGCCAGGCTGCGAGCACCAGTTTGAGACTTGGTAACATGACACAGCACACCTAATGGGGGAAAGCCTCTTATGTCACATTCAGCTCACCTTAGTGAGGAGGAATTATTAAAAACAGACTAAATCTGGGAATACTGGCACTCGTACCTCGACCACAAACTTGAACTATACTCAAAGTTGAACAAAAATGTACATGCAGTTGCATTTCATGTACTTTTTCTTGTGAGGCGGGATTTTGAAATCACCCGCTGCACATTCAAGTACAGAAAGCACCAAGGTAGCAGGACATGTCTGCACTCCAAACATGGAATTCAAAGGTCCCACTAATTCTTGCCTCAAGTATTAAAACATGGCAAAGCATGCCAGATTCCAGTTGAGAACCATAATGTACACGTTAGAACTAGGAGAACATGCACCAGAACATAAACTGAACATCAATGAAGCACACAAAAGGTGCTTAATAGGCACTTAAATGATGATTTCAGTTCTGTGGTGCAATTTCTTCAATAACATTTTAAGATGTGCACAAGGACTTTGTACTATTTCTAGGCAACAAACTTAGAGAATAAACACATGGTCATCACACAAGTGAAATATGTGTGATGAAAAAAACCCAAGGAAATATGGTAATATCTGTTTTCATTCTGCTCTTTTACACCTACTCAAAGAAAGCAATAACTAATTTCTAAAAGCAAACCCTAAAAAAGCTATCACAATAATAAATAAACATTTTTTATCATATCTTTATGGGGAACATTACAAACTTTTACACAACCACAGAACTCCTAACAGATGTGGAAGCTAAAGGTATAAATGGGTTTGAAAATACACAACTGCAGGAAGACCACGTTTAATACCCCCTTCCATTTTCTGGATGTCACCAGCGGAATCCCTTTACACTGACCTTGTTCCTTTTGCTCTTTCCTCATGCATTTATCACTTGCCCCATTTGACAACTGCAAACTCTGCTACAAAGACATTCTGCCTCAATTTGTGTAACAATTTTCACATACTTAAAACATCCATTATTATTTCTACAATAGGATTTTTTAAATCCACAATAAACATAAGATGGTGTGTCATTTGGGAGGAGGCTTGGGTGCTTTTTCATATCTAAAGTGAATGTCAGCATCCAGCTGCAGAAAACAATCTGCTCCGACCCTTTTGAATTCCAATTCAAACCCGCGTACTCCATCCCAGGTGCAGAATGAGGCACTTGCTCTCGTTAAATTTCATATGCTTGGTGATTGCACAGCCCTCTGCTCTATCCAGGGCTCCCTGCAAGCCCTCTCTACCCTCCATGGAGCCCATAGCTTCTCCTATTTCTTTGAAATATTATTTTTAATACCAGCTGAAATTGCATTTCTGTCTGCTTAGACTTCAGAAAGACTTCAAACAGGGAACCTTTTGTTTGTTTGTTTGGGGAGGGGGTGGTGAGGAAGATACATTAAAATGTATAAACTAAGAAGAGTGGTGGTGGCAGAACTAAGAGATGCAAAAAACTGTTTTCAGGCGCTAGTGCTCTCTGGCTGACTGAAGATTAGCATTCTAAGATGTTTATATCCTGCTTCCAACATTATGTTGCTTAGTTCCCTTCCATTTACACAAATAATCAGTCATGCCTCATGGAAAATAACATTTTTCTGGCATTGACAAATACTTTTCTCCTTCACTGAAAGTGAACATTGCCACAGTCAAATGACCTATTATAGTTTCCAGAATTATAAGGTAGGAAAATAATTATGTGAATGAAAGTAACAAAAAACCATGCATAATTCACTTACTAGATCAAGAGCAGAGCCTCCGCCCAGATATTCCATTATTATCCATAATTTTGTATCCTGCAAAACAAAAAAAAACAATAAAAATGTATTAAGGTTAAAAAAAAAAAAGAGTAACTTAAGTTAATGGAACTTGTTCTATTCTTTTTGCTGAAGAAATTATCTGCAGTTTTGAAACACCACTAACATTTAGCTGTTCCTCAAAAGTATCTCTTGATTATTTACTCAAGAGTGTGTGCATCTCTGTGCATGCATGTTTTCAATTTAATTCTGTTCCTCTAAATTAACAAGAAGAAAGCTACTTCCCATTTCCTGATGGGTAAGAACACAGAACTCAGAAGTTCATTACTTCCAAACAACTGATGAATACCTCGTGTCACACTCAAACTCACTCCATGGTGCCTCTTTTTTGTACATACTACTGGAATATAGACAGTATCTGGGGAGAAGAAACTTCTCTTTAACCTCTACAAAAGTGTCAAGCAGCAGAAGGAAACCTCTTGCCTTTGCGCTGACTAGAATCGGCCAAGTATTCTGGGCATATTAACTCCCAAAAGCCACCCACCTCCTTATTCTTATCACACTCCTTTGTGCACTTGATACTGACAGAGGCCACTCAGTGAAAATGGAGGAGAATGCACTTTCATTTTAAAATTCCAATTACGGACATTCCAAATACCAAATAGTAAGCGTTACATATAACACATTTTCTTTCCTTAGAAATAACTATCTCGATTTTGTTGATCATCTTAATTTGTACAGATACCTCAAAATATTTTCTTTAGTAAGCTTGACTCCTGTCTAGTTTGAATTGAATTAGAATTTATTCTTCATATTTCTGCATTGTTTCATTTTCTTGAACAGTCAAGCAGGTTTTCTCCACTAATGCTTATGCATCTGTTATATGGTATGGAATTTTGCACAGTCATGTTCAAGAAAGATGAAGCAAAGTAGTAATAAAGATTGTTTGAGATGACTATAATGATTTACTAGCTTCAGCTAGTAAAATAAAAGCTAACAACAACATCAAGCTACTATATTCCTAAAGAAAAGTTTGGTGCATATTACAGGACTGTTTTACACAAGATACACAATATACTGTGCTAGGAAAGAGACTGGACCCAATCGTTTCTTTCCCCTGTTTGCAGCATCTTTTTCCCAAACACACAAAGAGAAGCAGTTAGCTTTTCCTTGCAGTACCAGCCTTAATACACATAATAAAGCAAAGCCACAAATCTACCATGTAGCTATTCAAATTAAATTGCTGCATAAAACACACTGGTGGTTTAGTGGATTTTTAGACTATCAAGTTATTTTAAGCTTTGCTAATTTCAACTCCATGGTATGCACCAAACTTTCACAAGACCTCTAGCACAATAATATAGATACCTCCCAGAGCAAGGAGCACATAAATAGCAACATTATTCATTTACTTTGTCCTACAGAATAAAACTTCATGTAAAAATAACAGCTCACAGCCAGGGCAGCTGACTCTGAATTCTCATCTGTAAGGATGGATTCAAATTTTTAGGGAAGTGGTAAATGTACTTCAAGACATAACTTCTTCTAAATCCTCTGGGGGATTAAATTTTTAGTCCTTAGGACTCACTTAAGTCTTTTAGTCATTATGATATCTATAGTTCCACTGCATCCACCCCCTCTCTGGACTCAGAACGCACCTGCTCTAAGTAAATGTGCATTTTTTCTACCTCCAGTTACACATACCATACTATTTTTAGATAAGACCCTGGATTAGAGTTCCTTAATCATCCACTATTTTTAACACACAGATTCAGCTAAATTTAGATACCTTTCTTCAGGAATCAAGTCATGCTATTTCACAAACACAGTCTTGTTAAAAATATTTCGAGAGAGCCAGAACACGTTTTTTAGGAAGAAAGAGTAATTTAAAAATATAATCTATCTCAGTATCTACAGACAACATCTTGATAGTGCTTACTTACTGCAGACACCACAAATATTCCAAGAACTGTAACTCATCTTGATACAGTCCCTTACAGTACTGAAATACTGTTTTTCTGCTAAAAGTTTTTCATATTTTTCCTGTCCATTCAAGGCTCCAGGTCCTAGCAGTTCCAGAACAAGAACATTTCTGAGATATGTCTTACAGTGAGTCATCCTAAACTTGATCAAAATGTTATATTTGTATCTTGCTTCAGTCTGATAAAATGTGTTTTAAAGCTACATGAGATTTCCTGAATATTCAAAACTTGCATTTCATTTCAACAGTAACTTAAACACAAACATGTCAACTGCATCACTACATCCCAGTTCTCTGGAAATACTCGGGTGGGAAAGAACAAGGTAAAGGAAGCAAACAAACCCCTTGACCCAAATATCCACAACAATTCTCCTAGAGGTCAACAAGAGATGCATCTTCCCTTTTCTATTATCTCAATTATCTCATGGATTTAAAGAGCTGACAACTTGAAATAAGATATAATTTCTCAAAAGAGGAACTCTCTAGAATGCTAGGTACCAAATTCTCCAGCTGAAAACTAGAAATTAGAGGTAGAAAATAACTAACAAAAATATTTAAGAATATCATTTTAATTACATAGTTACACAATCATATAACACAATTACACCACTACACGTTACATTACCCATAGTCTTTTAAAATCATCACTTATAATTTCAATTAGTTTTCTAGTGCAATTAGTCTTTGCTCCTGAAACTTTCATCATCGGCTGCCTGGGGCCACACGTCTGAATTGACAATACAAAAGTCATTGATCCCGTAAACTCAGTAATTCTACATTTTAAAGCAAGTGAAGTATGGAAATACAGTCAAGAAAAATACACGCACGCACGCACACACACACACCAGTATCTGTATCCCAGTGTAAAGCTAAGCAACAGCAATCTATTACAATTACAGCATCTTTTTATCTGGATCCCTATACTCAAAGTTATTTTTAATTCTCTGTGGTCCTCCCTTGCCTCAGAAATACTACTGAACCTCACTGATGGTTTTGGGGTTTTATTTTTAAAGTTTTCATCATTCATATGTAGTATCTGAACACATTCGTATGATGTACCTGAATAGATTTAACTACTATGGTAGCAAATCTTACTACCACCTTTCCCCAATTCTTGTTGGAATTTTTTTTTTTTTTAGCTTTCTTATACAGAATCTGCATACATTGCTTAACAAGAAGATGCAAATAAATCTGTTTGGTGAGACAGCTGTAATGAATTTCCCAGTATGTATTTCATTTCAGAACCAACAAGCTGTATATACCAACTTTATGTCTGTGGGGGCTTGGATGCTAGGTATCCCCCAAAAGCACTGTCACTCCCTTTCTCATCTGGATATGGGAGAAAGAATATAGCAAAAGGTTCATGGGGTGAGGTAAGGACAGAGAGAGAACAATCTCCAGTTGCCCTCATGGGCAAAGCAGACTAAAACTGGGGGCATCATTTTAGTTTATTATCAGTCAAAACAGAGTAGGATAATGACAAATAAACCCAAATCTTAAAACCCCTTCCCCCTGGCCCCTTCTTCATGGGCTTGAATTTCACTTCTAATTTTCTCCATCTCCTCCCCCCAGTGGAACAGGGAGATGGGGAATGGGGATTGTAGTCAGTTCATCACATGTTGTCTCTGCCACTCCTTCCTCCTCTGAGGGAGGACTCCTGACGCTCCTCCCCTGCTCCCACAGGAGACAGTCCTTCATGGACTTCTCCAAGGTGAGTCCTTCCCATGGGCTGCAGTTCTTCATGAACTGCTCCAGTGTGGGTCCCTTCCATGGGGTGCAGTCCTTAGGGAACAGCCTATGGGTCTCCCACAGGGTCACAAGTCCTGTCAAACCTGCTCCAGAGTGGGTTGATCTCTTCAAAATGCCAGAGGTCCTGCCAGGAGTCTGCTCCGGTGTGAGCTTCCCACAGGGTCCCAGTCTCATTTGGGCACATCCACCCGTGTGGGTGGTGTGGGTCTCCTCCACGGGCTGCAGGTGGATCTCTGCACTCCCACTGAACCTCCATGGGCTGCGGGTGGATCTCTGCACTCTCACTGAACCTCCATGGGCTGCAGGGACACAGCTGCCTCAGCACAGTCTGCACCAGGGGCTGCAGGGGAATCTCAGCTCCAGCATTTGGAGCACCTCCTCCCTCCTCTTCTCCACTGACCTTGGTGTTTGCAGGGCTGTTCCTCTCACTCATTCTCACTCCTCTCTCCAGCTGCAGTTGTGCAGGTTTTTTTCCTCCCTTCTTATATCTGTTATCCCAAAGGCACTGCCACAGTCACTTACAGGCTCAGCTTTGGCCAGCAGCATGTCCGTCCTGGAGCCAGCTGGCACTGGCTCTATGGGACTTGGGGAAAGCTTCCAGCAGCTTCTCCCAGAAGCTGCCCCTGTGGCCCCCCGCTACCAAACCCTGGCCATGCAAACCAGAGATAATGCCTTCTAACAGCAGCACGAGGCCAGCCCAGCGCTACTATCAATTGACTTTGGCATCACCACAGCAACAGGCCTCCTTCTTTCCTTCTTTTCTGAGTATCTCTGGCATGCTTCACATTCCCTAACACCTACTGGCACTTTCTTTTTAAAGCTGCCCAAATTCTTTTTTTGCTTGAACTTCTCACCCTCTTCAGTATATACTCCCCTCTTGCTCTCAAACAGAACTCCAAAAGCACTAAATTTTCTTCCATAGCCTAGATTAGTAATTATATATTACACATAATCACTTATATTTTCAAGAAGATACTACATTTATATCCTGACACTAGCAACACTCAGTGCTCCATTTTAAGATCTGAAACAAGACCAGTTTTCTTCTTTTAAGCATCAGCCACAACACAGCATTGAATCTTCTTCAAAATACAGTGAAGCCATGGTGAGTCATCCATCCAAATTTAGGATTATTATTTCTCTATCAATTTAGATGAGCACATTAATGAGGGCACATGGAACATTTCCTTTTTCACAGCAAGAACAAGAGGTTTTCCTCTGATACCATGAAATTGAGGAAAGGAACAGCTTTAGAATCTAGAAGAAGCTCTGTTAAGAGTTTCTGTAGAGCCTTTCCAAACTGTGGTTGCTTTTCTTGAGATGTGACTTCTGATTTTAACTCTGGAACCACAGAAAGCCTTACAACAGCAACTTCACCTCTAATGAAGCTTCCTCCATCAAGTTACTTCTATACCATGAAAGTACTTGCGAAATAAGTGAAGATATAGTAGGTAAAGAATTTCTAGTATGTAAAAATCAAAGACTGTACACTGGAGAAAAAAAAAAGGCCATCCACTAAAAACCTCCTATAGAGTCTCAAAGGTACATTTTAACTGAAATCTGAGGAATACAGAAGACTTACAGAAACACGTAATCAAGATTAACATGTTTGTTTGTAAGTCCTTACAAAGTTTAAAAAATATCTGAACAAACATGGGAGAGGCCTACCTTCAGAGATGCTTCATATTCCTTTTAGGGGAAGAACATACACATTTCTTAGCACAATGATATTTATACAGGAGAGACCAAGCTAAAGCTATCAACACGAGTATGTACGGATGGAATTGTTTCTAAATCTCCTTTCTTGTGGGAAAGAGAGACTGCAGAGGAAAATCTAACACAGTCACAAAAGAGAAGGACTGGAGGGACTCTGAAGTAAGTGCACTGAATGACCTGTGCAATTTGAAAACTGTAGTGACACCAGTAAGCACATGTTTGTTTTAAAGTGAAATAAAATCTCCCCACACCTATTGTGAGAAAGAGAATTTCCCAACCTGAATTCATTGTGAGAAAAGGTATTTCCCACCTTAAATTTATGGTACGCAATTAGCAGCACAACAAAGCGTATTTACAAACACGTGTAAAAAGCTTGTTCAGTTATGGACACAAGCCATGTTCAAATTCCACTTAGAATCTCTATTTGCAAGCATTTAAACATATATGGACAATCAGAAGCTAGAAATAATATATTTGATTGAAATAACATTACAGATTTGCTGAGTTGATCTATATACAGAAATTTAACCATCACTGGATTAGGAGAAAAACATAGAATATTGAAAAACAAAAAGGCACAACCTCAACTGATCTGAAAAGAACAAACTAGCACCAAAACTGATATTCACTGCACAACATGATGTACGACAATTTTTTTAACAAACATTTCAGTTATGCCAAAGTAATAAGGGCTAGGAAAAGACTCCTATATTTAAGTACTGGTATAAATTTAGTATCAATATTCCTAATTCTCCAAGCATAAGAAACCAGATTAAAAGAACCTTGAAATACACAATGCACGTAACAGGATAACTTCCCTAAATTGCATTCCTGCTACCATCACGTGGAGATTTGTCCTCTGTTAATTTCATATTTAAAAACCCAGAGAAGCCTGACAGGTATAGCAATCAGAAGTTTTTTAAATACTTGCATACTGATTCCTAAATGCTTGACTTGAAAAACAAGATGCAGACATCATGGATCTTGTCTTCCATACCTACTTTAAGTCACCTTTCCAACTGATTCCCTCCATTTTTGAAAGAAAGAAGGATTTTTTCAGGATCTATTCACCCTTGTGCTTTTAACCACATCTGAAGCCCCTGGTGTTCGTCAAAGCCACCAGGTGGCAGAATCATGTAACGCCAAAGATGCTTTCACCCGCCCCACCTCCCCAAAAAAAGAAGGCCTGCCCGAAAACGAGCCATGTAACCCACCAAAGAAGCACAACGATACCTGTCTAAAATGAATCTGAAAACATTTATCATCCCAACACCCTTCACAACAAGAGGAAGAATGATTAACCAGAGACATATGTCTTAAGGGATATGATAGTTCATATACCTGAATTCTTCTAAGTGCCTTCCTTTCCTCACAGTCATCAAGCACAGCTTCAGGCACCATCTTATTTATTCACCCTCTCCTTTCAATACCAAGTCACAACTGTAGTCACTATCTCATTATACAGGATGAAGAACCCCAGTATTTGAGCTCTCATTATTTACTAACGCACGTGGACATTGGGAGATTACACACAAAGATACAGATCGAGCACAAAAAAATTACATTTTGTATCATGCCATAAATGATGCATTCAGGCAGCAACAGGAAATGACATTTGCATTTTTGTGGTTCCTGCTCCCAAAACTTTCCACAACACTAAAGGTCACCAACCGTCTCAAATCTGAAAACATGTATCAAGAAGTATCAAGACCTCCAAAACATTGTAAATGTCCTTTCCCTGGAGCTCATCCTATCATAACAAATAATACACATACAAGAAAATGATTATTTAAGGCTTAAGAGAGAGGACACCTATGAGTTGACGTACTGCCACTAGATCCTTGAAATTCATTAGGGTTTGCAAACTTTCCAATAGCTGACTGTTCAATTTGTAGACCCACAGATTATTATTAGAACAGACACCAACTGCCAAAATTGAGCTCTTCAGGAGTAAGTACAAGGTGGCTATTACTGCTATTCAGCAAATGAACAATTTTGCTAAGGAATACAATTCAGGTCTACCTCATGGCCTCAAATCTTGTCATTTTTTGACTAATTTTATAAATGTTACATATAAATATATACACATACATATATTTTGGGCTCAATTTAAATCTAATCAGAACTACACCCAGTGTTGCCATCTGTTAACAGCACAGAATGGGTAGTGTAACACTATCTGCTCTTTCGTTCCATTCTTTTCAGTACACAATCCTTGGAAGGGGACAGAAGGTAAGCAATGCACCCCTGAACTTCAAGCAGCCTATCCAGATGCCAGTCTGATTGCTCAGTGCCATAGAATAACTCTTTCAACAGACAGCAAGGATGTGACAAAGGACAGAATCACTGATACCAAAAGTCAGATATTCACATTAAGTTTCTCCAAAATTTGAACACTATAGGTACCCAACTCTGTTAGTGTAAGTTGTAAATAAAATCCTTTCCACTGCAAATGGACAAATCAATCCTTTTACTCCAAAACTACAGTCCTATGGCTGTTGAACAGCTATCAGCAAAAGTTATAACGTTTTCAAAAGTTTTTGGAATTGTCTTCGCAGAAGACAAAGTCAGGAAAAAAAAAATCTTTCTATGCTAATTCACATCATCTTTCTAGAACAGTATAGTTTGTTCCTGAAGGCAATCTCAGTAAGCACTGTATTTTTTTCTCCACATCTGAAAGAACAGAAAATTTTTAGCGTCATTAACAAGGAATAAGAATACCACCACTATTCCAACAATTCCTATGAAGCACAGAGTTCCACAGTACACCTAAATCCCTCACTTGAACTTTTTTTTGACAATCTGCTAATGTTCTTCCATCTAATTCCTCCTACTACTACAACATGAAATTGTACAGATTGGTGTATTATTCGAAAGTTATTTGCTTAAGTTATTACAGATTTCATTAGGTAAAACCAAACTCTAGTATTTTCCAAAGACACTCGTTTCAAAGCACTTGAAAGTCAGATGGCATGGAAGGACAACTGCTGGTTTCAAAGAACAAGAGAAACTATTTTATGAGATTACAACACTACACATACAAAGGTTTTCTTGGCCACCAAAGACATCCCCTGGATAAACTGTCCTCTCCCTCCCCATCCTGACACAACTAACAACCCATGTTTCTGAGCAGAGCCTTCAAGTATTGTCCCGTTTTCTTAGAAAGGTGAAAAAGTACTGAAACACCAACAGATGCCATGAATTAGTTTTCTTTAACCTTACAAATTAATATACCACCTTGGGATTTCAAGGTGTAAGAGGACCAAGAGCAGATGCTATGAAATACAGATTAACTATTAATCAAGAAAGTATGACTAAAAATCTTGCCATTCCGAAGTAGATCATCTCATATACTACTGAAGAAAACAGTTAAAACTGATTTTGCTTTCTAAATGAATGATTGAGTTCTACTATCAATTTGAAAGGCTCCAAAGAGAAAGACTGTTCCTTTGAATATCGGCTTCCTCCTGTCAGGAAAAACTGACAACAGCAATAACTAGATTTGCCTTTAAAAGACATTAAGTATTTCACGAATTCCAGAGCCTCCAAATAATATAACACTTCCTGCCTATAGCTACGTCTCTCATTTTACCAGAAGAGATGTCCATCAACAGAGACTTTTAGACTAGAAAACAATCTAGCAATTCTCAGTCCTGTTTCTACTCTTCTTTGCTGAATTTCTAGGGAAGCAGGCATAAGACCAAATTTATTTAAAAATATCCCCCACAAAAAACCAAACCAACCAAACAAACAAAAAAACCACCAACAAAACAAAACCACCAAAACAAACAAAAAACAAACAAACAAAAAAACCACCTCCACTTTCACTGACAGTAAAAGGCAGATCAAATGAAGGAAAGAAAAGTTGCCTTTGTTTCCTTCTCATCTGCTCACAGGAAGGGCAATCCATTAATAAAAATAAAACTACATTTGTAATACAGTTTGAGTTAAAGGAAGAGAATGAACCCAGTAATATTTACATAAGCTGCAGTGCACTACTGCTCATGTCAGCACATTCAGTAATGCCTTGTAGAGATAAGAAAGATGTGACAGAATAATTGCCAGCAAAAGATCTGCAGTTTTCTAAAAGCTTCCTTCTTTGAAATTGAAATTTTTTTGCCTTTTTGAACACCAGGAAGAAGAGATATAGAAATAAGACATTGTGATAAGATTACATATTAAGGAAAAAACCCCCAAATTCCTAGAGTTAAACAACATAAGAAGCATAGAAGATTACAAAAGAAAATTTTCCAGCGAAACTAAGGAAGCTGACTACCGTAAAAGAATCACAGAATCATTTTAGGAATAAAACCACCAAACAAAAAAAATCCTCCAACCTATAAAAACCAACAACCAAGCTTCTTTTGAACACAGTCAAGCAAAACTCAAGCTGATTTGATCTATCAGCATAGTCAGGACCTGTACACATTTTAATTATTCAGAATATCCACGGGAAAATCTCTTCCCCATATCTAAGTGTAGAATTAGGCATGATATTATTTTCCAGGACAATTCACCTCTTTACTACCTCAATATATTTTACAACCTACAGAACCTTTGTGCTTATGTGGCAGAGCCCAGTAAGAATGGCTGGATGGCGGGTATTAAAAGTGCTCCACATAGTCAGATATCTCTTATTTAGGTTTAAAGAAGCCAGACTAATAGCTAAGTAATATATTCATGTCATAAATGGAAAAAAAAATGCAAAATTCTACAGGACTTACTAACAGATAAAGCTTAAATGGTCTGAAGTGCCAACTATACTCTCCAAATCCATACCTTTAGAAAAAAAAAATAGTACCTGTTCAGCAAAGATATGATCAACTTCACTAATGGTCTATTACATGCCCAAATATTCCCATTAAAAGTAAAAAAAAAGAAAAAAGAAAAAACCCAACACAGCAAGAAGCCCTAGACGGTTCTTCCTTATGATTCCAGTGATATTCTTAGTTTTATATAAAAGAATATACTGGAATATATTATAATATATATACATATATAAAATATACATTATATATATATAATATACTGGAAAAAGACTGTGAAAAGAAAGATCTAGAGCTGAGTATTCATACAATTCACCTGAATTAGGTGGAGGAGGGGTGGAAGTCACCCCTGAAAAGCCTGCTTTAGCAAAAAAATAAATTTTAAAAAGCTACCATGGGCATTTTGTGTTAAAATTTATGAGATCAAAGTAAACTTCTGTTTATTTTAAATTGCTTTCTCCACTAAATTACTTTTCCATAGGCATTTGGAAGACTGTGCTTCATTTAGGTAGCATCTCTAACATGGAAAAATAGTGCCTAAGGACGTATTTCCCTCAAGGAGAATAAAATCCAGTAGTTTATTTTTACAGAACTTTTCTGGAATAATGCTCACTAGAAATTCAAGCACACAAAGAGTTAGGTGGAAATCATCTGGATATAAAGTGATAATTCAGAAATCTATTTTTTAAAAAGGTTTAAAACTGTGTGAAGTAAGCAGTGTTTGGTTTTGGTTTCTTTTTGTTCTTCCTCCAACTTCAACCTTACGGATAATGAATTGAGAAAAGCTCAAGTTTGAACCTCATCCAAAATATGAAAACAAAGCACTAAGGGAATGATGGGAGCATATGTCCGAGTTATACTCCAGAAGTGTAACATGTCTTTTTCCCTTCCACTGGGGGCACATTCTTAGGCAAATGGACAGCGATGGACAACTTTGGGAATCTTAAGGGGGCTGCAACCAGCTGGCGAGGCCCCACAGAGGTCTTAAAAAGTTGTCACGAAGGAGCCCTGAACGATGGTAATGCTGTAGTGAAGAATATTACCACGCTGGGGTGCAGGACTGACAAGTATTTTGTCTGGGGAGCGTTTCTGAGGCGCTTACCTCCTTTGAAGTCTCTTGGCGTCAGGATGAATGCTAGCTGTCCTGGGGCTGCCATCCCTTTGAGGGGAGGGAGATACAGATGAGCCCAAAGGTTCTCTTCTAAACACAAGTCCTTACTGCAAGCTGGCCAAAAGGTCCCTGCAATCAAAGAAATCATTGTGGTTTTGCATGTGGCGCATTTATGTCCTTTAATCAAGGTTTGTCAGCCATCTAACATGTTCAACCACAAAGGAAAAAATAAAGGCATCTGCTGGATAGCCAATGCAGAACAGAAACTAAGTAAAGAGAAGAACTGTTCATTCCAGTTTGGACTCTATGAAGTCCATGAAAAACACAGGTAACATGACACTTCAGACTAAGCAGAACCACCTCAGTACACAGTATTTTATGCATGTATACATGTATGAAAAAAGCTATTTGCCTTTGGAATCATTCTCCAATGCTCTGAAACTCCTGCCTTCTTCAGGTCTCCAGAAAAAATGTCACATTTTAATTCCTAGACATACATACTAGTAAATTCTACTATCTAATGCAGCAGACACTCCTCAACAATTACCTCTTGCAATCACCACAGCAGTATACAATTAATCTTTAAATGCATCCTTTTTGCCATAAGCTAGTTGTAACAGAGCTTGCAGAGCCACTTGCTGGGAAAAAACCCACAACAATGAATGTTCTGTCACAGTGCTGAAAAAAGATTCCTTCTGCAGAGCATTTAGCAGACTTTTGTGTTTGCATGCCAACATGCTAAAGCCACGAGCTCCATGCTTTCCATAGCGTGAGTCATCCCTAACAGTGTCCATATTCACAGCCTCCTTGGCACATTTCCTGGGCACATGCCCTTCCAGCACAGAAATGATTCTTTAGAGCCCAGCTGTCACAAGCCTAGGCATGTCATATTAAGCACATGATTTCCCAGAGCTGCAAACTAGTGGGCGATCTGGATTTATAACTTCTACCAAAGTATATTACGGTAGAAGCATATAGACACATATTTCTTGAATTGGCTGCTCCTAGCTAGTAAAGGCAAGAAACTTGCACAACAACAGAATGGGTAACCACTACTTTGGAACACTAAGTGTACACGAAGCCACACTCTTCCTCTTCCCATCTGCCTACAGCCACTTTCCCTCTCCTCGTTTCGTAACACAGTGGTGGAAGAGTGAAAAATCCTGTCCCTTACAGCCACTATCCTTTTAACTGTTACATTTTTTATTCTTAGTGGGGCTGACAAGAATCATCCTTCCCTTCCCTGTCCACCAGGCAAATAACTACTTCATATCTACCATTGCTTTAAGGGGGGAAAAAACCTAGCTGCTAACTGGGATAGATCATTTCCCAGGAAGTCCACTTACAGAGACACAGAAAGATTAATGAGTGACTTATGTGGTCCTATGACAATCCCAGCAGACCATCTACTCACCTCTCATGAATAGTCACCAAGAAGGCAAGAAATACAAAAATGTAACCCTTAATCAAAGCTCCAAATGGAACTGAATTTTACTGAGCGATACTGGTTATTGATGAACTGTACAAGGTCCCAAAACGGAAAATTGGAACCAAAAGTAAATCAGCATCAGTTCACAGAATTCTTTATCTCAGATAAACTGCATTACATCTGAAGCAGAACTAACAAAAGAACCTTGCAGCCAATGAATTAGCAATTTCCCCCCCCCACCAAAATGTCACCCTACACCTGTCTATTTTAAACCTTCTTCACTGGAGCAGTTCACGTCAATAGGACACGGGGGGTTTAAAATCACGGCCTTCTCTACACCAGAAACAAACTTCCAACAGCAAATATGAGGCACACGAACCCCTTCTCCATTGTCCAAAAATACAAATGCTCTAATGCTTACATCTGTTCCTGTTTACCCATCACATCAAATTAAATTCAAAATTAAAAAGTTACAAATCAGATTTACTTCACAGCTCAGATATCAATTCACTCATTGGTTTAATCCCTTTTTTAACCACTTACCACAATTTCCAACTTTTTTTGCACCCCTGCTCTGCAGCCTATCAAGCTATAACCCTGTTTTCCTACCCCTTTTGCATTCACATGCTATTAAATTCCACTACTCCCTTTACAGAACACACATAGGCCAATCCTTCTTCAAAACTCTTACTACCAATGGAGTTGTACACATGTATCAACCCTACAATAGCTCAGGATGTTCAAGTGAGATTTCTGTCAAGCTCATCATTTCAGTCCCTGAAAAACACATAATTTTTCTGGAAACCCCTTATTATTTTCCACTTTTTGCCTTTACAAATTTTACCCTGACTCTAATTACTGGTAAAAACACCTTCTATTCACATAAATAATTTCCATTCTGCCTTCCTCTTTTATGTTTTTGTTTTGTTCTTACAATTTGCTGTTTCAAGGAACTGTTGAAGGAAGCAGAAAGGGAGAAAGCTCAGTACCTCCAAATGATCATTTTTATCCCAACAGTTATGCAACAGCTTAGAATTTAATAGTATAATGAAAGAACCTTAAGAACTTGTTTGAAAACACTGGCTACTGAATACAAGAACTGCAATGAGAACTAATACAGTCCTTAAACCTATTCACTGGGAAACCTCCCTTTTGAAGTTCAATATTTCTGACTGTAACCAACTTTTTCCAAATAACAGTTTCTGAAAGTTCAACAGTCAACCATTTAAAAATGCTTACCAACACACTCTGCAAAATGCCACAATGTTCCCTTAAGTGTAAAGAATGTGACTTCTGCTTTTATACAACTATGTGCATACAGACCACAAGGACACTTAGAATAAGTAATTTCACCCAAAAAACTGTATAAATGCCAAAGTATACTTAAGTAAAAGAAAGTTAACTGAGCAACATAGACTTCCTAACATTCACATTAACGATGCAACAAAGACATAATAACTGTGTAAGAGCACCAGATTACGACGGAGGTAGGTAAAGAAGTTTTCAACCAAAATGTTTTAGAGGTTCATGAGAACATCAGATTAAAAGACTGGCAGCCACCTGATGGCAGGACTAATCCCATTCTAGATGAGCAGCTTTGTGCCAGGAAGTCCATCTGAGCAAAAAATGGGGAACCAGCCCACCAAACTAATGCACCGAAGCCTGGGCATAAATACACACACACACTTTCTTTTTTCAGCTCTACTGTTGGCTGTATACAAACAATGTATTGGCAGTGGGCTTGCATAAAACTTTAGACTAATCTGAACCATCAGTGTACAATGCTCTAATTATTAAGACAAAAGATTAAAAAATATAAATAAAATAGAGGGGATTAGTCCCCTGCCTACTCAGTGAGCTGAACCACTTCACTGAAAGTTCCAACAGCCCCTGTGGCCACTTGCAAGGCAGAGCTGGACCTCTCCTTTGCAGCAACAGCAGCAACAAGCTTGCACCTCAATGCCATATTAATACTCTCTTTTTAATTATTTCAGACCCCTGCAGCAACAAGTGTAGCAGTTAACACACAAGTTACAGAACGACATCTGACACAAGATTACATATGGTTAGAAGGCAATGCCATGTCATCGTGATGTGTATGGCCAAAATAATACAGGGCTTCATGTTACAGCTCATCTAGAAGCAAGGCATCACGAAAAACTGTGGTCCTTTTCTCTGCCACCACCTCCCAGTTTTTAGGCCACCCGGGTCTACTATTTTTTAATTTATATTTTTTGTGCACCTGACCTAGAAGTTCTGTAGACACAGGTCAGAACTGGCTGATTGGTTAGTGTTCAGGGTTTGCTCTTTTCAAGAGCCAGGTTGCTTTTGGAAGGGACGGGAGAAGACACTGAGGAAACTCGTTTCCCAGGTGAACCAAGTCATGATGCAGCCAACAGATCCAACACAAGTAAAACGGCAGGAACACGTAAGCAGGATGGGAAACAAGATACTGCTGCTGCCTATTTTTCATACCTGTTAGATCTGCTTAAAAACAGGTACTGAGATGTGAAATTACACACATACCATACAGAGGTCAGCAATCACAGCAGTACAGAGGCAGCTTTTAAGGCCATCACAAGGACAGTACAAACATATTACATCCAATAAATGATATTTTACATTAAGCTTTCTAAATTTTTATTTAAAACAAGATCAGAATAACGTCATACAGTTAAGTACTTACACACCATACAAAATATAGCTACTACAGACTCTCAGTTTTCTTTGAGATATACTAAGTGATGCTTCCCAACCTTGATGTACTTGTACAGTAAGAATTATTTAGCCATAAAAGGCTAAAACTGCAGAACTGATTACAATGATAAACAGGAAAATTCTTGAAGTCACCACTGTTTACTAGGTAGATATTTCAACAGATGTGAAAAAATAGGGCCGTATGATGCAGATTCCAGAAAGTGATAATAATCCCTTCGACTGCTAAAGGAAAATACTAGAACAACAAGTTTCTAAAACCACAATTCGAAACAGTACCTTTGAATAAAGACAATGCAAACAAGGGACTTTTTTCTCATTAAGAGCACAGCAAATGACTACAGGGAAAGACAGAAGTAGTAAAGACTATGGGCAACAAAGGTTCAGAGTTCGAGGTAACATCTCTGAAATAAGAAGGGTCCAAACTATTTTAAATACGAAAACAGGACCGCACAGCAAAACAATGTGAGTCTAGAAACAGAATTTATGGGTTCTTTGGCATCCTTTTGCCTTTGTCTTATTTATGGCTACTACGGCTACTTTTTCTCTCCATCAGTAGACTGACAAGATCCGAGAGCCTATCAGAGCCATTACAGAAACCTCCTTGCTACCTCCTTCTGAGCTGTCCAGCCACATGTCGCTTTCACATTTACTACAGACAAATGAAGGCAACACTCATTCAACTTCTCTGCAGGCTAGAGCTGCCTAATGAGAACAGTGGGTTGCCGGGGCTCCAGACGAAAAGTAAGCATACCAGAACACGGGCTGGCTCACAGGAAAGTGGGCCTCATTTTGTTCTCAACATTGTCACAGTAACAGAATTTGCAACCCCAGCCTTCCTCTCATGCCAGCTGCAGGAATTCCTACGGGTGAAGACAATTCCTTCCAGCTTTGGTCAAGAGAACGAAGAAGGCACTCCACCACCTCAACCCCTCACAAAATGCAATAATGACAATGATGACAATCATGGCTGCAATTGTAGTGGGCAAAATTAAAGATAGTTCCAGTTTTTTTCATTTAATCCTGCCTAAATGAGTCCAGAGAAGGACAGTGGAGCTACGGAAGGGGTCTGGAGCACAAGTTTCATGAGGATCGTCTGGGGGAGCTGGGAGCGTTTAGCCTGGAGAAAAGGAGGCTCAAGGGAGTCCTTATTGCTCTCTACAACCACCTGAAAGGAGGCTGCAGTGATGTGGGGGTCGGTCTCTTCTCTCAGGTGACAAGTGACAGGATGAGAGGAAATGGCCTCAACTTGCACTAGGGGCAGGTTCAGATTAGATACTAGGAAAAATTTCTTCACAGAAAGGATTGTAAAGCATTGGAACAGAGTACCCAGGAAAGCAGCAGTCACCATCCCTGAAAGTGTTCAAAAAATGTGAAGACATGGTTTAATGGTGAACATGGTGGTTGCGGTGCTAAGCTGATGGCTGGGCCTCATCTTGAAAGGTCTTCTCCAGCTTTAACAATTTTATGACTCTATGGTTCTAACGCCCATCCAAAGTTCAGGGACAGGAGTTGGCAAAAGTCAGGTCAGCAAGGGCACCAGCTGCTGCTGTGGGGCTGGGCACAAAGCACAGCGATGGATCATCAAGAAACTACTCACACGTTTCACTTCTCCCTGTCTTGAGGTAGCAGCCCCTGTTGCAGTGGATTCTACAGTCTTAAACAGGAAAAATCTCTGTTCCACTCTCCCACCCCAACAAGCATGATGAAACCTGCCAAAGGCTGCCTGCTATATCAAATGACGACAGAATGCACCACGTCCATTAACTTCTGGCTGACCCACAGCATACATTTAAGGTCACATCAGTTCAGAGATGCTCATAAATGTTAAAGTAAACCAGTTAAACCTGTAAAGCAAAAGAACATCAACTTTAAACTTATTGAAGTCCCACATAAACACCCACATTCAAAGTTACATCAGCTAGAATATTCAACACATCCACATTGAAGTTCATGAGTCTCCTAAAGCATTCGAGATCAAGCTTCTTTAAACTCAGCAAATACTTATCTAAAAAACCCCAAAAACCTGTTACTGGCATAAAACCCACCTCATGTAAGTTGTTCCAATATTTAAGCTGTCTTCCCTTTAAAACAGCACATGAGATTATCAGACGAAATTTGCTTATCTTGACCATTCAGCAAATACATCTTGTCATCTTTTGGCGTAACTGATTAGAAAGCACTAAACTATCAGCACTTAAACACAGAAAGGCTTTGCTATATACACACTAAGTCACTTCCAATCTTCTCTTAAAAAAACAAAACCTAGCCTGAACTTCAGTCATCCTCTGGAATGCAGGCTTTCCAAACCTTAAACTGCTCCTGAGAAGCTCTTTACTGACTGCATTGCAGTTTTCCAGCCCACTGTGAACTGGCCGTGTTATTCCGAGAAGAGTATCACTGATCCTGTGTATAGCAAAGCCCTAACCAATACAAGACTTGCTTTGGCTCAGCCACAGATCTGCTTACCAAATTCACATTCATCTGATTACCAAAAATAAAACCACAGATTAATTTCAGAATCACCATTTTTCATAAACTTTTTTTTTTTCTTGCTCGAGTTCATTTGCCAAAACTCATTGTACTACAGAGTTCAGTTAATTAAACTTCATAAAAGCCCCTTTTTTTTTTTATTAGGGTAGACTCTATCACTCATAAAAGTTAACCAGAAGCTATTTTCTGTTTTCTTGCTGTCTACAGAAACACCAGCTTGACTTTCAGCAGCCGGTATATTATATCCTAGACATGAAATAAAAACCCATACGGGTTTTATGTAACAAAGTCTAAAGTTAAAATTATTGGCAGCTATACTTTATGAACCTTCTATCACTGCCTCCTATAAATTTTTCTTAAAGAATTCTTAAAATACATTTATAAAATGGGAAGCTGTCTGTGTGAAATAAAGGGGGAAATACACTATAAGTCTTATTCTTCTCGGGTCAATAAATTTAAACAGTTCAAAAGAGGGTATTCTCTGAAGCTCCAAAGTGTGCTAGAAAAATACATTTGAAGGATGAAGAAACACAAGCTTAGAGACAGTAATATTTTTAAAAATACAGTAAAAATTTTTAAAATACATCCTGCAAGACTAGTTCAATACCAGTTTGTTATCACTTGCACCTAGTTACAATCGATGATGAAACTACTTATAAATTATTTTCTCTGCCATTACGTACATATCTACAGAAGTCTAAGACGAGGAAATGAAAGAATTTTTAACATATACATACATATAAACACATCAATCTCAGCTTTTCACCATATACATTTATTAACCTAAGCTTTGAGTGTAATGTACATATACATATATACAAAAAAGTCAAAGGTCTTTAATCTTCAATGTTTCAAATATAAACACAAATTAATTTGCTCATATATTTCTAAATAATAAGACAAAATCAAGAAATATAAAAACATTATTAAGTTATAATAAAGCAGTACTTAAATTTATTAACAAAACTGAAGAAACATTATCAGAGAGGCATCTGAATCTTGAAAATAACACCCATTTCAAACCACAAGGACAAAACCACACAACCAAATCTAACTAAGCTCTTGAAAAATTGGTAAAGCAGAATAAGATGCAAAAAGCAGAGCTAGCAAGCTTCTAGACTGAAAAACTTTTAGAATAAGTAGCATAGCAATACTCCTAAGAGTAACAGCACAGCAAAACTCAGAAGAGATAGCAAATTTCAGCCAAATTTATAAGAAATGTTTAAAAAATTAACAAAACCAAAAGAATCCCTAATTCATTACAAGGAAGAATGTGGATGCTGTTAACCTAAACTCTAAAGAAGTAAACAGACCCAGAGAAGTTTCATGAATTAATTCTATAAGGATCTAAAAAGAGCTACAATTCTTCTGTCCTTGGAGCATTTAATCAGATCACAGAGGAACAGATGAACCTTTCCTTTGGAAGACAGCAAGGAACATTGATACAGGTTTTTAACACACCATGGCAGATAAGGAATGGCAACCCCTGTAGATAAATGCACCCATGTAAACCACGATACTGCAATTTCCTTTAAGAGCAACAATGCAGTTACTTACTACAGTAAGTAACTACAGTAGACAGAAGACCTTTTTTCCCAATTGAATGGAAACATTAAGACATTGTATTTAAAAATACAATGCCTTCAGAAAAGGGCATTTCTGTTTTATATAAATACATCTTGATTTCTGACAGAAAGATGTGCCACAAATAAATTTATATTCAGAATGACAAGCTAAAGTGATACTACTTCACTATTGCTTTTGCCCTGTTTGCAGGAACTCTGACCACAGCAACTGCACACAAACCTCCAACAACAGATGCACAGAACAAAGTCTAGAGGGAATGCAAGACTTGCTTTATGGGAGCAATAAGCTGCTTCTTATTTAAGACTCACTGTGATGAAGCAGCAATATTTCATATGAACAGATATGGCTTAGTCTCTGGATATGAAAGAAGAATGTGCTATAAAGGAAACACATTTCCAAAATATTCAATTAGGATATACAGAGAATTGTAGAGCAAGAAAATTTAATAAGGCTTTTGGGTATATCACACTATTCTAGATAGAACCTGGAAATTAAACAGTGTTTTTTACAAGTAAATTACTAGAAAAAAGTAACTTTCATTAAGTCATTAAATTTTAATAGTTATTTCAAGCTGTCCTACCATGTCTATCATGCAGTAGGCACGAAGAGCTTGACAAGCTCTTCTCACATCATCTCAAGACAGCAAAAGGCCTCAGACAAGCACAGTGGTATTATATAAACCTTGTAAAATTTCAAGCAACAGGTTCCTGAACACACTGGCATGTAAAATCACATAGCTTAATGGAAGAAGGTGTGGAATAACACAGAATGAAGAACAATATAAAGATTTCTCAAAGACAAATGATCCAGTTTATTAAAAAATAAACAAATATTAAAAAACTCAAGCCCAAAACTTTCTGCCTCCCAGAGAAAGGATAGCAATTCCAAAAACAACTTCAATCTGTCTGCCAAAAATAATTAACAGAAAATCAAATTAAGAGTTCCCTATAAACAGTACCTCTTCCTATCCAACATCCCCCAGACACATGGTAAACATGCATGAGGCTGCACAGACCACAGGATAATAAATGGTGAAATGGTTGGCAATATAAACTGAGAGCCTATTGTTTTCCTACTTGCTCACTTCAAAGAAGTTTGTTCTGTGAGAAGAATTATCTTTACTGTAATTAGTGCTAAACTGTCCAATCGCAGAGGAAATAATGTCTCCTAATCACTCAACACATGGAAAATTAATGTGTTGAACATACGCAGTGACGGATTATCTCCATTGTTAGAAACAGAGTTAAAAGATGGTCAGACCCTTAGAACTACATATGGCAGTCCTGGATTCCAAATACAACAGAGACCTGCAGCAAATAAACTTAGATTTCTAGCCAAGAATATGAACCAATTCATTTAAATATTAATACAGTCCCTTTTGTGCGTGTGTGTGTGTATGTGTGATGACACATTATCCGATAACAGGACCTGACTCTTATTTTAGAAAGCAAACAGAACTGCAAAATGTTGCCTTTGCAAAGATTCTACCATTTCAGCACCACCTAATAACCACCACATATTCATTTTTAACAGCATAAAGAAACGAGCTTTTTGTTTTGAAGACCAAAAGTTCTGTAGTACCAAGTGTCTTACAAACAACACGCATTCACAAAGAACTGAAGCAATGAGAACAGGAGTAGTTACACGTTCTGCTAACTGTAGAAGGAGCAGTACTTCACTGCAAAAGTAACTGAGTCACACACAGCCACTACTGGTGCAGTATCTTAGAAGGCTGACACAAGTTGAAAAACTCACAGGCTACTGCACTGAACAGGAAAAGGGATGTGGAAGGTATCAGAGGGTCCCCCTCACAACAATAAGCACAAATATCCCTACTGACACTTCGACCCAGCCAAACTCATTCAGGTTTCAGAGCCCTACAATCGCCTCTCACCTTCCACTAGGAAAAGCAACCACTGCCATAACACCTTCAAAAAACATTGACATTCACTTAGTTCAAATTTGAACACTGGATTTTCTTTTGCAGCCTCATTGTTATTACACATTTTTTAAACTAAGAGGTTTTCCCATCAGACTTTTCCTTATATTCTATTTCTTCTCCTGTAAGAGCTAATACCCCTTGTTGGTTTCTCATGCGGGCACAAATGACACCAAGGGTAACTAGAAACCATCGCATTCAATTTCAGAGCTCTGGAGATGATGGCCAAGGGTCTGGAGGCCCAGGTAGTCTTCTCCTTGATTATGCCAGTTTGGGTAAATGACGAGAGGAGAAGTAGATGGATGTACAAAGTAAACAACCGGCTGCATCACTGGGGTTGGCAACAAGGTTTTTGTTTGGGTTTTCCCACCTCTGCTGATGGGAAGAGATGGAACCCACCTCATGAAACAGGTCACACAAGCCTTTACCAACAGAATGGCCAACCTGGTAAAGTGAGCTCTGAACTAGGGAAAGTGGGAGAAGAGGAGAGGACTGTGACATTCCCTTGCACCCTACTGGGATGTAGATACACTCAAACACCTCTGTGAAGTGCCAGCACATCAATGAAGGCAGTATAGGGAACAAGCAGCAGGAATTTGAGATCTGTGTGCAGTCACAAGGCTTTGATCTCACTGTGATTGCCAAGACATGATGGGACAGCTCACACAACTGGAATGTCACAGGGAAGGGCTACAACTGTTTAGAGCAGACAGACCAGGAAGGGACAGTGGTGGAGTTGCCATACTTCACTTAACTACCAATCCTTGACAGGGTAATTTCAAAAGCAGTGGTAAAAGCCATGAGGAAAAATTCATCCAGTTTACTGTACTCAATTAAGCGCCTTCTGATGCTTCTGAGATCAAACCTACACATAACATCTAAGTCCCATCCTGGTAACAGGTTATCAGGTCTAAAAACCACTAACAAAGCCCTTCACCGATAAGATATCCAAGCAAACTGGTTCAGAGCACAAGGAAGAAAGGAAAAACTGTCTCTCACTTGAGTAATGCATCTCCTGGATCCAGAAAAAGTCCTTTTTTCTTTGGAAACTAACTGGCAATCTCAGAAATACAGAGATAAAGCAGGGTCTCCCTTTCAGAACCTTCATGCCTTTGCTGATAAATAGAATACTTCCACAAAAGCAAAAGGAGACTGAATTAAATTATTTTATGCCTACTTCTAACTTCAAATCCTGCCAAGACAACCAACTCTTATCCAGATTCTCATCTCACTGTCATAAAAGAAAGAGCTATCGAGATGGGAACAAAGTCTGCCCAAAGGAATAAAGCAATACCAAAAGCTTCCAGGTATTTCCACCACCTTCAAGACATAATAAATCATTACGTCCATCCAATTAAAAACAGTAATAAAAAAAGAAAACCAAAACAAAAGAGCAAACTATCTGGCACACTTAAAACTGAATCCTGACAATAATAATATGGCAGTGGGAGGAAAGGGAAACAGATTCACAAGACAGTTAACAGAAACCCCTTCCATCATTAGCTTCACTTATTTCTAATGTTCAAAAAAACTTACTTGCAGATTTTAATTTTTAAATCACCCAGATCAAGATTTAGGTTCAGTCTCCTCAGAAGGACAACCTAAGCTTAGAACGATCAGGGATCAAACCTTGACAAAAAATTCCAAGCTTCACAAAACAGCTGACACTACATTGCTTTTAATGTTTTGATAATTCAAATGCAGACTTCGGCTGAATTTTCTGAATTTAAATAAGCTAATATTAGGAGAATCTAAACATATCAGAGCTCAACAAACTCATGTTATTTAAAGGGGTTTTTGTACAGAAATAGCAAAAGACATGCATTTTTTCCTTTTAAGTTCTGTCACATACTTCACAAAATATAGTAACTCATTCTTTCTTTAGAACTGAAAGGACAAAACCACATTTTTCTTCAACTGAGGTCTGACAAACCTCACCAACAAAACCAGGCACAACTGGATAGCCTGGAAAAGAATTACTTATAAAATCAAATCGCCACCATCTGTGAGTATCTTACCTTTAAATAGGATCCATAATATTTAGTTACATATGGACTGTCACACTGACTCAACACAGTGATTTCTTGTTGGATGTCTTCTATTTCATCTTCCGCTTCTTCTAGGTCAATAATTTTTATAGCAACAACTTTCTGAGTCCGATTGTCAATTCCTTTAAAAACTTCACCAAAAGACCCCTTACCAATTCTCTCCAGTTTTGTAAACAGTTCTTCTGGATCTGCCTTCAGAGTCTGTTAAAAATAAAGAGAAAAGTCACTCAGTATTTGTAACACTAAAACAAAAGGTGGTATTTTTAAAGGAAACAAACACTTCAAATTCCACATATTCCTATTTATCTAGCTACCTTTTTCTACCTCCATAACGATCACATTCTTTCTACATCCCTCATATGCACACACTGCTAGGTTTATGTTTTGCTGTATATAAAGAACAAATTTAACACTGTCCGTGTGTCAGGGTTTTAGCCTATCTGGCAAGAGAAAATGCTGCTATCTCAATTTCTTTTTCTTTGCCAATAAAGAGTATCTAGAATGAAAGATCATTACACAGATTTGGTTTTTATTAAAAGCAAATAGATCAAACACCTCCACCAGTAAAAGCAAGCCTTTTGTCTAACCTTTTCTCTTGAAATTGGTTCCCTACCAGATCCCAGAATTCTTCTCTTTTGTATTTTTCACCTATCTTATCCTCCTAAGGATTTCATTCACCTTCTTCAAGGCACAGAGTACTATTTCCTTTTGTTCGACGTGACAAACAATCCTCTTCAATTTTCTCCTACTAAGGATCACCTGCATGAATAGCCATGCTTCCTCCTCCTCCCTGATGCCAAGGTTTTCTCAATCAGGATTTATTTATCTTTTTCTTCTTCTCTCAGCTGCGTAAAGTCATTCAGCCCTAAGAAACATCCTGTTCCCAGCTTTCTTGATCTGAGCAGTCACATAAAAGCCACGAGTGCTCACCTAAACATGCAAATGTAAGACTTAGGTGGACCACGCTGCCACATTTGTTTTTTCTCCGCTATCAAGTACTCAGCTCACTACTGCTGCTCAGACCTCTCACTCTCAGTGCACAGATGGTAAGTTCCACAGTATACCTTCTGAATCTAACAGCATGGAGCCTCACTAGCTAACAAAAAATACATACAACTACAGGGGGATTGGACTACACGACCTTTAAAGGTCCCTTTCAATCCAAACTATCCTATGATTAAACTGGAAAAGTCATAAATAGAGGGAATAGTCATGAAATGAAGAAAAATAGGATAGGGTTACTTAGACTCTTGTCCTTAAGAAACAAAATTAATACTTTAAAAGACATGTTTGTGTTTTTTAAAGGATGACACTCATGCTAGCTAAGTGAAAATACATCATTGATACAGAAAAAGGCTCGTACAAGAAGAATTCAGTAATGCCCAAATAAGCATAAAACCACAGTTTATATTTAGCCCAACTTTGTAGTAGCATGAAGAGGGGAATGAGAATTTCTAGACTACCACTGGCAAGCACTGAAACATCATTTTCTGTAACAAGTAAATTTAGCTTATAAAGCACCTCCCACCTATACTTCTGTCTACTTCTGCTCTCACATCTCAAAGGTTACATAATTAACCCATGCAGCTGCAAGAGGAAGATAGCCTAGAACATCGTTTCTCTGGAGGTATCTGAATTTCACAGCTGAAATAGGTGTTTTGAGGACCAGGTAGCTGGGACTGACTGAACCCAAAGATAAACACACTCCTTTCTCAGAGCATTTTATCGTCTGGCACAAATTGGGAGTACACTACTACTTTTAGTACTTTAAAGTCAGCTATAAGACATCACAGCTTTCAGATACTCATTCCAGGAACACATCACTGGTGAGATCAGCCCAAAGCAAAAACACTCTAAGTGTACTTACTGCAAGACTTCACTTCCCAGGAAGTTCCCCTTGCTTTACATCTTACTGATCTATCCTTTTATCCAAAGTCGGTTTTGGGAAACAAACAGAAGGGAACGGGGTTTTATCACCCTTTTGCCATTAAAGGAACAGAGCAAAAGATCCAAAGCCTTTCCACCAAAAGCAGCTTGTTCCTCCTTTAATTTCAACGGAATGAGAACAACATACTATTACACACTAATAAATATTACATACGTAATATGCTAATATATCTCCCACTTGGAAACCAGACCAGGGCACTTCATGTTTTCTGACAGTCAACCCTTAGCTACAGAGTATTCCCTACCAACGCTTCCAGGGACATAATTCCTAAGAGCTCACAAAACTACAAACCAAAGCGTGCTTATTGGTTCTTCTCATGCCTCACAGAATGCTCTGTTGTCAACATTCAAACCAGTCTTCTCTGAGAACTCTTCATGAATAAAAATAACCTTAACACCTGCATCAGATATTTTCCCTTGTGGAAGACAATTATCCATCTACGCTTTCATACATCCTATGTTGGAATTTGAGATGATGTGCTGCAGAGGGCTGTGCATGCCTACTCCATCCACACGAGCCTTCTAGTTCCATTCACTAGCCACAGGAATCTGAACATTACATCATTACAAAGGCATCTGGGTAAGCCACAAACCAATCCCAGTCGCAGCTGCCTAAAAAATTCCATGTTTCACCTCCTGAGACTAAAAAGCCAGTACTGCTCAAATTTGCAGTGCACTTCAGTTGTTTATATGGAGAAAATGCCAAGAGCTACCTGCCAGCAGCTCTTCGAGTTCTGCTGGCTGTATGTATACATTTTCCCTTTTCCCCTTAACCATGTATTACTCTTACATATTAAAGCCCCTTGTTTCACAACACCACAGTCTTCAGAGGCTTTCAGGAACCTCACAGCTTCTTTTTTACAGTGTCAAGCTCTTGGGATTCTGGTGTTAGGCTGGCAGTTTTAAAAGACAACTGTAAAAGAGAATTAATAATTACAGAAAAGTGAGGGAAATAACTGTTCCTGGAAGACCCAAGAAGAAGGGCACGACTGTTCCTGTTTGATTTTTTATAACCAAAATTTTGCAAACTTTTTGAAATGCTAATTGTTCAATAATAACAGGGCTTAATGGGATTAAAATCATTATCAAGAATAATGTTATTTCAGAAGTTTCTTGTGAAATGACTAATTATCAAACAAACAAACAAACCACTCCTTACCAGTTCACAACTTTTGAAAATTCATTCCTTCTAAAATGTTACAGTTGCCATTCCTGAATTTTGTTCTAAGCAACAGGAGGTAGCAGTTGTTTCAAAAAACCCAAACAACACACTCTTGCTCTGCAAGAAGGTCTCCGTTTTCTTCTCAGAACACCAGGTGTTTGAAGTGAGAGCCTTAAACTACTGGCAACTCGTGTTTCTGCAAAAACTAAGAGTTGGTCTCTTTAATGACCTGCTGTCTTTCAAAAATATAGACATCAGGCCTCCAGATACGTAAACGAACTGCTTGAATTTAAAAGTACGTGAGTGGTCAATTCCCACCCATTTTTCCAAGATTACATCTGGAAAGGATTCTTGCCAAATTTGTTTTTGCTTGTTTTTGTAAATACTTCCAGCAGAGACAAAATCAACAAATAGCTCTACAAATATTCTCTCACAACTACATAGAGAAAATGACTTCCACGGATACTTTCACTACGGTTTCACCGACTCTATTCTTTGCAAGCTTTCACTAAGCATAGAGTTTATTCCTACTAATATTGAAATAATGAGAACTGATAAAAGAGCCTTCATGTAATGGAGCACACCAAATGTTGCTAGAAACCACAGATTAGAACATCAATATCTGCTGCAAATGGGTAAAGCTAATCACCTTGATAAAGAACTAGATCTCTACCACTACAACATGTTTTTCAAAGCTTGTCACAAAATATACAGTGAGACAAATCAAAAACAAATTATGGAGCATTCAGATTGAATGATTCCATAACTTTCAATTTCCACAGACACTTGAATTACTTTGCTTTTTATTTCAAATAGTTTTTCGCACTTCTGAACACAAACTGCAACCATCTTGCCTCAGTGTCCAGCTTGTTTAGCCATGCAGAACAAAGTCCTTTTCACCATAAGCAAAGCCACCATTCATCCAATAATTTGAGTAATCTCTCTGTACTTGTTCCACATTGGATTCATTACTTTTGACCTTAATCAGCCAGAAAAACACACTCCATTTAAAATTAACTCTTCTTAGTACCTAACAACACTGTTGCCTACCTCAACAGAATAAAAATAGTCCGATACATTCTCAGATCCTATTTGTTCAATTTGGCCTCGTGGCTCAAACTCAGCTGCAACCAACTAAACCAAATCACCTCTTCCTAATGCTCTGCATTTCCAACTAATGAGCTCCCAGGCTCTTGTAAAGGTTCTTTGTAATGCTCATACTTACGACAAGCTGCACTTTATGCTGTTTTGTTCGGTAATTCCAATCCCCAGGGTTGCACAGTTCTTCAGCACTGGCCTCTCAAGTGTAATGGGTGCCTTTACATTTTGTACCATCAGCCATTTTAATCAGAATGCATTGCCTTTTTCTCTGCAAAGGTCACTTTTCCGTCAGCAACTGATGAGAACAGTCCTGGAGAAACCAGCAGTATCACCCACTCCAACACCACCTCTGCAGTACCCTCCTCACAGCCAGGATCACACATGTCTTGCAACATATTTATTTTTATGAATCTCCAATTCTCATCCACACTAAATGTCCCTTAAAGCTTAACAGAAAACGTTACTGAAATTCAAACAAGTCAGATCCAACTTTATCCATAACCATTCTGAGAAAAGATACAGCTTTATGTCTTTTTCTACATCTCACTCCAGTTATTTCTAACCTCTTTTCACAAAGAGTTATTCCAGTTATTGTAGAAAAGCGTTAAAAAATATTTCTCTTTAACTTATATTTATAAAGCATCTCCATAATTCAAGTTCTTAAGCTTATCCGTGCAACCGATTTTACTTGCAGACCTGTAATTTCTCTATGCAGCTCATTTGAAATAGACAATCATTTTTTAACACTAATTTTGTATACTTTTCATTTCACCAAATCAATTTCCAATTTGTCGGTCCAATTCTCATTCCCTGTCAAGACTGAGCCCAAAATATGATAACCTGAAGAGGTTCAAAGATTTCTGGGGATTGCTTAGCTTGGAAAAGAGAAGCCTGGGGGGTTGGAGCTCTTACTCTGTGTGAATACCTGATGGAAAGGAGTAAAGAGCACAAGGCCAGAGTCTTCTCAGTGGTGTCCAGCAGAAGGACAAGATGCAATGGTCAGAAAATGAGTTATAGGAAACTTCATCTAAACTACCAAAAAAAAAAGAGGAAAAAAAAAAAAGACAAAAAAAAACCACCCACCAAAACAACCCAAAAAGGTAAAATCCCAATCTTTCTTAATGTAAAGATAATCCTACACTAGATTAGGGCTGTGCAGGCAGGTTGTGGATCCTCTGAGGTATTCAGAACTAGGCTGGATGTGGTTGGTCCTGAGCAATCTGATGACTCTACTTTGAGCAGGAGGTGGACTAGATGTGCTCCACAGGTCCCTTACAATCTCAGCTGTTCTGTGTATTCTGTGATACACTTGCTCTCACACCAAGAATTTGTTTCGCTGCTAAATGTACTGCACAAAACCATAATTTCCTCAGAAATGAGACAGCATTGCTGCACATAATTTCTATACTTTAAATTTTTTCTTTGGTCAGATCCGAGAACAGAAGTCTGCCAGAGAAGTTCATACAGGAAATTCTCCTATGTACCCAGAGAACTGTGAGCCTAAAGCCAGTCAAAGTGCACAGCAGGCACAGCTGACGTCGTTCTTCTTCACACAGCTCCCCATTTCAAGAACGCACTGCAAAGGTTTCCCCACAACACCACTTGCAATCTTTCAAAAAACCATTTAAAGTCTCTTCACCTCAACACAGACCAGTATTAAGCAGCTCCCCTTTTTATTTTGATCCCCACAAAACTAACAGCACAGGGGGCAGTAGTGGAGATACATCAATTTGGGTAAATAGCACAAATTCAAATCATGCAGCCCTCGCACAAACTTGGGCTACCAAAGCAGGGGGCAGGGAATAAACAAACCCACAACAACAACAAAAGAAATTTTAAAAAAAAAGAAAACAACCCCAGACAAACAAAACCTATAAAACCAACCACCAACTCCCCAAAACACCCATAAAAGACGGGTTCTCATCACAGAAAAAACTACCTCCAGGAAGGAGAAGCCTCAAGGTTTGCTACCTTTTGCTACCACTTTGGCTTTCTCAGAAGCTCACAGGTTTCCATTTTCAGCAATATATATATACACCATATATGAATAACTGACACAACACACAAAATTATTTCCTGCAGTTGCTGTGAAATTGAAATAAAACAGAGGCAGTAGGAAGATTATTAATTTTTCAATTGTAACAATCTCTACCCATACTTTCAAAGAGCAGCTAATTAACCCAAAAAGACAACATGTAATCAAGTATTTGGATTTATAGTCTGGGACTTTTATCAAAACAAGGATTAAAAAAAAAAAGGCATTTTTAAGAAGACTTAAAACTGGAACCAAATTTGAACCATCTCTCAGTCTTATTTATCAATGATAAAGTAAAATGAGACAAACTACCATAGCCATCCTATAATTACCATGAACAGCAACAACCGATTTTTATTTTATTTTAAGAAGACTAATCAGCAAAACATTGAATGAGAGGTACAAAGACTAGAATGAAAGCATTCATCTGTAATAACTAGGTGTAGAACTAAGATCCAGCTCTTTCACTGACAATTTGTCAATTATAAGAAGTAACACGTAGTTGTTTCCTTTTTTTTTCTTCATACACATTCCATATTTCTCATTTTCCATCTCCCATACTATAATTATTCAATTCAGACACATGCGACCATAAGGAAATTGCTTTCTTCTGGGAGAAATAAAATATACCAAAAATACAGAGAATTAGCAATAGCAATACTTTAACTATCAAGAAAAAGGAACAACCGCCATAAATTCTGCTGTGAAACTTCAGTGGGTTGAAACAGGGGAGAGAGGAAGCAAAAAATAAAGCTGTAAACTTTGCATCTCATACACTGAAGGTAAAAACATATAGCATGAATCACTATGGCCTACCAATACTCATATTTGTCACAGGGTTCAACTCTCTTGTTCCGATTTCTACCCAGATTGAAACAGGGTTTAAGCGCATTTCCAGCAGGAATAAAAAAGCTGCCTAAAGTTAGCCTATCACAAAAGTATTCCTCAGCCCTTGTATAACCCTCTTTCCACTTACTTTCAAGGAAGATGCACTTATCTTAGATTCAAAACACAAAGTGTTCAATTCTTTACCAGTAACACAAATATACAAAGCATGCTTCAAGATTTCTAATTAACCAATACCATTTTTTGGGTGCAATGTCCCCTGCACAAATCAGTCTGAAATTTTCTGATATTTTTCATTCAGAAAGCTGCTTAGTGTCCAACCCTAAGAGTTTAATGCCAAAATGAATAGTTACCTAACCACAGCCTGCTTCCAGAAAGCATATTTATTTGGAATTTATTCTGAGTTTCTGAAGTTTCTCAAGTTTTTAGTGCAACATCACTAAAAACTGTCATAACATGTAACTGATTTCCTCCCTTCCATCCATTACACTTCTAAACTGTAAATTACTGCAATTAAAAATCTCTCCATGCCTTGAGCACACAATGAAAACAACACACAAGTATCAGCAGTAGGTACAGCATGGCAGTGAAACACAAGATGTATTTTAGACACCAAGAGGAAGACAGCTAAGGAAAAACGTCCCAAAACCACTTTAAGAATAATGTCTCTCACTTGTTTACACTTGCTAAAAAGCTAAACGCTGTAAAAATCACTCTTAATTAGCTAACCCACTGATAAAAAGAAAAATAAAGTAGTAGCTCTTTATGGAAAATCCCATCATTATGACAAATGGCTGAATAAATAGTGCAAACAGAGGCAATTAGAAAGTTACGTTGCATTAACACTACTTGAGGAAAAAGAAGGAAAAGAGCGAATTTTAGGTTCCACAGCAATCCCATAATTTGAGGGGAGACTCTTCTTGCACCCATTGTATCTGACAGAAAACCCAGATGCCTGTCTAAAGAAGCTGCCAAGCAGAGCAACTAAGAATACAATAAATTCTCCTGATTAAAGCCTCACTTTTTATCAAGTTACACTGCAGAAGGCCCTTGGTTCTATGCTAATACACAATCAGCACACTCTTGATGTTTGTGCAACCTAAACATTTATTACTCTCATACTTGTTCTTGTCTACTAAGAGGGAACAACTCCATGCACAAATACTTACAATAAATAAAGTATTTTTGGTTTATGAAAGCCATTTCACTAAAAAAAGAGCATCTATTCAATACATCTCTTCAAAAGTTAACTACATTTATCTGAGTTTTGGAATTTCCTGAACATAGCCAGGAGTCTGGTTTCAGGTAATATACTACAGCTTAAAGCAAGCCTGGGAAAAACAAACAGATTTTACTGCTATCAACTAACTTGTGAATGCCAACATCACCTTGCACTGATCATAGCTCAAGATTGAATTCAGCATATAACCCAAACACATCAGCTTAAGAGAGTTAGCAATTTTGGCAGAAAGAAATTGCTACATTCACAGTCAAGCCTCGCTGTATATAAAAAAAATGAAATTCGAATATGGAAGCTGAAGCCGACCGTTAAAACAAACAAATAAACAAACATTTTTCTCTGCTGGGAAAGGGAGATAATTTTAATGATGGGTTAGGAAACCCAAGATTAAAATCTTTCTAATGTAATGTAATTTTATTATCTCATGTTGTCTTCTCATAAAACTAAATACTGTCTTAAGGAATTTCTCCCTCTACATCTCAAATCCAGTAAACTGAAGAGATTCTTCCTATGTATTGTATTCCTCATTAATTTTGAGGTGCCTGCCTACACATAGAAACTTACCCAGATCAACAAAGAGTTTACCAGTAAAAACAGTTTTGATTATATAGCTGCATCCACACAAATTATTACTGTTAGGCACACAGAACACCGCTGAACTAAATAGTACTCCACAGATGCAGATAGGTGTATCATCACAAAAGCAATAACCAGATCAAATTCAATCACAGAATCACAGGATACCAGGTTGGAAGGGATCTCAAGGAAAATCTGGTCCAACCTCTCCCAGCAAAAGCACAGTCTAGAAAAGATGGCTCCGCACCCTGTCCAGGCAAGTCTTAAAAGAGTTCGGCATTAGGGAATCCACCATTTCCCCAAAAAGATTATTCCAATGGCTGATTGTCCTAATTGTGAAAAATTTTCCTCTTTTGTCCAATCAGAATCTTCCCCAGGGGTAACTTGTACCTCTTACCCCTCATCTTTTCATGGGATTCCTAGTAAAAAGGGAGTCTCCATTTTCTCTGTAGACACTTTCTAAATACTGGAACATGGTGATAAGGTCTCCCCTAGGCCTTCCTTTCTCAAGGCTAAACACATCCAGCTCTCTCAGCCCTTCCCCATGTGGCAGGCTTTCCAGTCCTCCAGTCATCTTTGTGGCCTTTCTCTCGACTCTCTCCAGCTGTCCACATCTTTTTTGTATAGCAGGCACCAAATTATTACCAGATGGATGCAGTATTTTATATTATCATTGATTTATATTAGATGCCTGGTTGACTTTGTTAGTCAGTGTTTGGTGCATCCTCTATTCCCCTTCCCACTCCATCCCCCAAGAAAGGGAGCACGAGAAGAACTTAAGCAAATTTTGAACATGCAGCCAAGATCCATACTTCCATGTTCTCGTTCAGAAACACAAAAGATGCCACTATGTAAAAGCTGACATCAGAGCCTTGTACCCCACTCATAACACAAGGCCCGATATTTAAATGTGTTTGCTACATCAGTAGCCTTTTGTCTCTCTGGGGAACAAAGACGACAGCTGGCTAAGAGGGTACCTTACTCAAACATGAAACTGGTACATGAAACTTGCCACGACACAGGACCAGTCGGACTGGTCTACGAGGACACCTGAAAGGCACAGTCGCCATAAGCAGTATCTATTTACCTGTTCTGGAAGGCCACACAATGGAAATAGGTTTTCCTGACTCCTCTCAAACAGCTCCATACATCTGTTACATAGCCCTGACACAGCCTTTGAGTGGAGTGAGAAAATGCCCACCTCATTTTCACCAATTAAAACCCTTCCGTCCTGCCACCCAAGGGCTGAGCTTGCAATATGTCACAGAACCATGACTTCTGTATTCAGGATATTTTAAAACTGACTAGCCAAGATCAAAACAGTTCAAGGATCTGGCCAATATTTAAGTGCTGTAAGTTACTGCAAAGCATTTGTCAAACTATAACGTAAACAATAACAGTGAGCACAAACTCTCAAAAAAAATAAAAAAAAAAAAAGGACCAAACTGGGGAAAACTAATCTCCTACACAGAAGCTGCAAATGGAAAGCAGGAGAAGCTAAGTGGCCTTTCCACAGTGCCTTTTTTGATTTAGCAACACAATATTTTGCAATTACCGAACACAAAGCTCACACAGGAAGTAAACAGTTAAAACAGTTTATTGTAAAAGGAGAAGGAGTTATAATAAGGAAGACAGTAATACCTGCAGTGTGTAACTATAAAAGAACCAGCCATGCTGGATCAGAACAAAGGATCCTCTAGGCCAGGACACTTCTCCTACAACAGTCAGAAGTGAGCATCTTGGGAACAGCGCAAAAATAGACAAGTAAACAGCAGTATTTCCCAAAACACCCTTCCAGTCTCCAGCAAGCTGACACTTCAGGCACTTTCTCAGCCAGAAACGGTGCCTTTATACTCAACAACCTTTCTTTTCTGTTCATTTGTCAAGTTCCCACTTAAATATAGTTAAACTTTCAGCATTTCTTGAGGCAAGACAGCTTGAATGTCAACGCTTATTTACATTTTGCATGAAGAACCTGTAGCTCTTGTACTGAAAATACAATGAAGAATGAATAAAAATAACTTACTGCATAAACACTGTTATTGCTACAGAAAAACGGAAAGGGAGGAAGATAAAAAAAAGGGGTTTATCACACAGAAGAGGCTTGTCTTAAAGATGACGGAATTTTAAAAGCACCACAGGAATTTATTACCATAAATTTATAAACACAGCACTTGATTATTTAAAATACAGCTTCCATAAAGAAGCTCCAGAAGCTTACCACAGCCTTGAAATGCAGGCCAGTCTGAAAATCAAGGTCATACACACTTACTCCGAGCCAGCCTTGCAGGAATCTCACACATTTACAGGCAACTTCCATAAGGCACCAACAAGCAAGACAACACATCCTCCATTCAGTAACGATGCAGCTTCACACCGCACACTCAAACTCACAGCTACACAAAGCCCTTAACACAATGGCAGCAAAAACTTTGAGTCCAAACTTAAACTGCACACACAGAAATTTAGGTCAAAACCCAACTCTGTTTTTATTCAGGTTACAACATGCCCACTTTGCAGCAGACAGCAAATCTCAGGTTTTGACAACCTTCCAGCACCATCCTACATTTCCTCCACAGTTTTTCATTCCTTTGGCTCACTCTCTACCCACTCACTCTTTATGCATCACTCTTCAAACATTGATCACACATCTTGTTCAGGGAGAAATATATTAATCCTTCGTTCCTCTGCTCTATTTACACTACCCGTGCTCATGCCAAACAGCATTAATAAAGTGATGTCCCTCCAAGTGATTTTTTGGGGTCAAGAAGTTACTCCGCTCACACAAGCACACTGGCTGCTCTCTTGTGGAAGTACAGCAAGGAATGCCGGAGAAAGCTGCATAACTTGTCACCGACACTGCTTCCACCGCTTGTGGCAGAAGCTGGTAGGTGGGGAGGAGGGATCACACCACAGAAAAAGAAGACATAGTCCCGTGATTTAGGCAATGTAATTATAACTCAGAGAACTAAGCTCTGTTCCTCTCTTCTACACAATGAAAAAGTCCCAAACCTCTTTCTTATCGAAGCAGATGTCACGCATTGTATGTACTTTACTCTTTGAACATTTATTTGGAAGTAAAATCAAAGAGAATCCTGTACTGAAAACAGACCACTATAAAACTGCTACATATTCTGACAGAATGGAAATGGATATGGACGTCTTCAACTGGGCACAGAAAATTAGTGAGCAGCATTCACAACGCTCACAGACTTTATGCCTCTGCCTATCAGCAGGTCTTTAGTTTGGTGTTCTGGGGGATTTTTTTAGACTATTAAAGTTCACACTTCAGCAACTCCCAGAGCAATAGAATAAAAATCATGAGAAAAAGTAACACCATCCTGAATAAAAAGATTTGAAGCAAAGTCTCAAATTACGTGGACTAACAAGAATCCTGAAGATCCACCCATTGAGTACAGCTAACAGTACTACAAACTAAATAATAAATCAAGTCAATAAAAAGCACAGGTCCTTAGATCATGCAGTGACACACATCAGCAGTACATGCATAATGATGGAATAATCTTCATTCTCTCACTTACAAGCAGCTACAAATCTGATTTTTTAATTCTAAAGTGTTATAGATTCTGTTTCAAAGTAGACAGTTGTCTCGGTTCTAATATGCCTCAGAGGAATAAAAAAAAAAAAAGTCCAAACAATATCCATAGTCAATCAAGAAACCCTTATTTCTCTGTCTCTGGCAATCAGCAAACTGCTCATATTTGGAAGGTGAACTTGAACTCTCAACGGCAGGACCTACAGAGCAATAGATTCATCAGCTCAGACCGTGGGCCTACATAGGCTACGGGGCATCCAGTACTATGTATGAACATGTAACTCATGCCATGCCTAAGCATGTAACATTTTCAATTCAAATCCTCAGATTTTGTAAAGAAAAGAGATTCACGACTCGGAATCTTGACTCGCCATAAAACAAACCACGGAAAATCAATACTTAAACCAAATGATGCACAAATACTTCCAATCCAGGAGACAAATTGAGGGAAACTCTTACATGTCGTTCATAAATTGTTCCTTTAGAGATTAGGGCAAGAAAGTTTCTAATCAGATGTGGGAAACATTAGAATAACAACACACAGATACCGATGACCTTAATGTTTTCCTGGCAGCAGTTTCCATTTAAACCAAGAAAAACGAGGCGGGGAGGCGGGGGGGAAAGGCAGCTCGGGCAGCACAAAACCACACTAGCTATTTCAAATATATAGTTAAGACACAGAACCAGAAAATTCCACCGTACAACAACAGCAGCTGACCAACTCTCGCAATCAAACACAGGAGCCAAACACGATTCCCGAGCACCCACCTCAGAGCAGCACCACAGACATGGGCACTGCAGCATGCGCTGAAGGTCAACATTTCCAGGCCCTGCTTCCACGGACTAGTTTCACGTACGCTTCCCCTATCCACCTCAAACTAACAGGGCCGAAAATCGCCCACTGAGCCGCGGTTCGCTTCAGGAATTAAAACACCGAGGAGAACTCCCGGCCGGGGGAGGGGGCCACACGCCACGCTCCGCTCCGCACGCCTGCAGCGACACAGCGGCTGCCGCGGACAGGGATGGAGGGAGGCAGAGGCAGGCAGGGATCCACCGGGCCGAGGGACCTCGCTGGGCACCACGCCAAGCGCTGACAGCACGTTTCGTCTCCATCCCGCTCCTCTGCCCCCAGCCCAGCCCCCGCGGCCGAGACAGGGCCAAGAAGCGGTTTCTCCCCTCGCCCTGCCCCCCGAGCCCCGGGAATCCCCCCCTTTTACAGCCACCCCCGCCCGAGGTGCGTGTCCGTGTCCGCCCTTGGGGCAGCTCCTCACCTGCATCCCCGGCAGCCCCGCCTGCACGGGGGAGTGAGCCATGGCGGCGGCGGCGAGGGAGGCAGGGAGGGAGCCGGGTCGCCTCAGGCGGCTCCAGGGCACAGAGCTGAGCTCATCTTCACGCTCTCTCACACACAGCACCGCCGTC
>VZTA01012707.1:99620-116935 GCA_013398855.1 Mohoua ochrocephala | reverse complement strand
GGTGGAACTTCCTGGGCATCATTTTCTGCCCATCGCATCTTGTCCCGTTGCTGGGCACCACGAGGCAGAGCCTGGTCCATCCTCTGACCCCTCCCTCGGCCACCACTGAAGGGATTGACAAAAGAAGCAGGTTTTGATATGAATTTGGGAAAGAGTGACTTCAACAGAGTGTGATGGCAAGCTTCACTCTATTGCTTACTACACCGGAAAATGGGATCAGAATCAGTTTAGAATGATTTACACGGAGACCAGGGATGCAAAAGGGTCAAGGGGACAAGGACATGGACACAAAAGATACAGGTGCAAAAGAGTTTAGCAGCACTTAATCACGGACTGATTTAATATTTATAAAGTGATTCAACAGGATTTACTACAATTACAGCAGTGGCTAAATTATAGATTCTCACACACACTCTCTCAGTGCAGAGATGTGGGAAGGAATTGCAGGCCTGTGGAGATCAGGGCATGACACCCTCCGTGCCCATTTTCCATTGGGCTGTATCTCTTCATATTGTCCCCAACAGGAATAAATCCTGCTCATTTTTTCTCCTGTATTTTGCAATTTATCAAGCAGTAAGTAATTAATCAAGTCGTATGAGTCTGGTGCTGTTCTTGTGTATTCTGGTCATCATGGGCTTCTTTAAGTTCTTTAACCTGTTAAATATTTAGGCACAAAACAATCACTGCAGGTTGTACATCTGGCTGTAAACATGTGCCATCACACTCTGCATGGTTAAGAAAATAAATTAAGCCTTGTCAGGTTAATTCAGGGGTAGGAAACTCTGGTTAAACACTCTCTCACCACATGTGCCTCATCTTTCTGTCTCCTTTCCTTGTTCCACTCTGACATTTGGTTCTACACCATAGTCAAAGTGAGCCATATAAAAAAAAAATTAAACCAAACTAAAAGTGGTGCTCTTCATGTTGTTTCCTAAAATACTTTTGTTTGCACATTTTCTCTTTTTTTGCCATATTCTTCTTTTGGAAGATCTGACAGGCAACACTTTGGCCACCAAGGTTTTCATGTGAGGTGTCAGGATAAATTTGGTTTCAGGGATCCAAGCCAGGGTCTGTGCATAGACTTAGAGCATAAATTTTAAATTCTTTTGATTTAACTTCTCACATGATGGCATTGAAAAGACAATCAATAAAAACAAGCCCCCAGGCAAGCCAGGCTATTGGGTGACACAAGGCAAGCTAAAATTGTGTCTTCCAATACAATATTCCAGCTCTTTCCAATGCTGAGGTGCTTGGGATGAGGCTCCATCTCTGCTGCCATAGTTCAGGGTGCTGGCAGAGAGAAATTTGGACAACGTGCTGCCCTGTTGCTGTACACAACATTTGACAGACTTCAGAGAACGTGGCTTTGATCAGTGCACAACCTTCCCCCTAAGAAATGTTCCCAGTGTTTATAACTTAGTGGGATTTTCATGTAGTTTCTCATTTATTTCATCCTGCAGCTGTGCTGAGTCCTGATCCTGCTTTCCTTTGGCTTTCAGCTTCTTTGGAGGTCTGTCATAAAAACTCCCATCAGTGTAACATGCCTTAGTGTAACATGCAAATGCATTGGCCCCCAGAGCATCCTTCCAGTGTGGATGCATTAATAAACGGAATATTCCTCTGCTGCCATGAGCTGGAATGTGTAATGGAGTCGAGATTCCTTGAGCAATAGCTGGTTCTCTTTAAAAAAGAAATACATTGTAAAGAATTCCATCAAACTGTTACAGCTTTGGCTGCCCTTCGGCCAGAATTTCAGAGGCTTTTTTAATTTAAATGTTACCTGTTTACCTGGCTTTTTTAAGGTGGGATATTTCTTTTCTCTTTTTTTTTTTTTTTGTAATAGAGATAGCTGTGAAACAGTTTTCACATAAGACCCTTGCCTGAGTTACATATCAAAGATGTGTTTCCATCCTATTTTCCCAATCCTTTAATTTACAGTTTTGGAATAGCAACATAAATTTTAAAAGGATCTGTTTGGAATGAGGTCATCTAAATTCCTTACAAGGCAAAACATTCTTTTTCCAAGATGAAAACTGAACTAAGTTCTTGAAATATGATGTATATTCCAAACCTTGTTTAATTCGATGTAATATATACGTTTCTTGGGGACTGTTCTTACAAAGATTTTTTTTTTCCCCTCATCGTTTTATATCGTGCTTTAAACTATTGTTAAGATTTAGGAACGTGCTTAAAAAGTTTCAGTTGTCTCTGGGAAAAATAGTCTTAATTTATGTTGACCTTTCTTTCCTTGGAGCATTTAGCCTGCATTCAATAAAATTTTGATGACTGCTCTTTAGAAGACAGCTGTACCATATAAAGTATTATAAATATTCAGCTTTCCTCTTCCAGTGTTGCCATTAACAGCTGGGCATCCAGTTCAGAGGAGCAGATTTTGCAGAGAGAGCTTGGCATGTTCCTGAATCAGGAGAGGCAAGAAGGGAAGCAAACAGTTTCTTATGGTTTGGGGACCTGTAAAGACATAGAGCATCTGTTCCCCAGTTAAGTCATAGTCTGGTAGCACTCAATCATGTTAAGAGCTAAAATGATGGGAAAAACTACTTTTTTCACCTTGGCTGTACCCGTGTCTTAAATGCCTTAAACGTTATTTCGACTAAAGGCAAAATAATTTCAAGCCTTGCTCAGAAGGTATGTAAATGAAAATGCTTTTTTGGAGGGGGGTTGTTGTTTATAATCTGGAAGAAAAAGAGAAATACTCAGCATGATTTCACTTCAGTGCCTTGATTTTTATCTCTGGTATAAAATAGAGAATCTGATTTTCTTAGGCAAACACTTTATCCTTCTAAACAAGCAACATTCTTGGTACTGTGAATGGATTTGCTTTGGATGCCATTGGTTTTCCTGGGCAAATGTGAAACCAAAAAAGGAATGTCTTTAACATTATCAATTATAGACCTTACTAACAGAAATCTTTGTGCCTAGGTGACCATAAAACCTGTCCATATTTTTCTCTTGCAGAGTTAAGAGAGCATTAAATTTGGACACTGTTAAAAAAGATAATGTAAGTATTTTTTTTGGTGGCTGGAGCCATCTGGGCTGTATAAATATATATGTGTGTGTGTGTATCTGTATCTGTGTGCAAAAATAAATGTGGATATAAACAATCTATTTCATTTTAGCTGCCTTTATATTGTTACAGATTGGATGTTGGCTGGGCAAATCTTAAAGCACAAAATTACTGCTGCAAATATTAGTATAAAATTTATTGTATTTCATTTGTCACAGAACTGCCTGGCGTTAAGTAATGTACATCTGCATGAATCACTTGAAAAATGTGCTTATTGTTATTGCCATCACTATTTACCCAAGAGCTGAATGAGTTAAGATCCTTGGTGAAATCATTTATTAGAAATTAGCTCCATTATCCTGGCGAGCAAATGTTCTGCCATGTAATTGTACATGTGACAATATGGAATTATGATAATGCTGTAATCTGCATATTACAAACTGCAAAATTGAAATGAAAACATTAAAGGCATTTTCGTGTCGGGGCTGTAATTACCTCCCTCAGCTAATCTGGCACCATGAAACAATAAACCACCAACGCTGCCATCAATTTCACCGCCGTTATCACAATAAAAATAAAATCCTACTGTTGCTATTCTTTTTTGTAAATGCAGCTCCAGCATCCTCCCAGGCACCAGCATGTCGTGACATATGTCAGTTTATGGTCTCTCCACGCTGGGTGTTGCTGCAGGCAGCAGTGCTCGGGAGGATGGCAGGGGTGGGAAGGAGGGAAAATTTTGGAAAAGTACACAGAGGAAGAGCTGGTCAGCAAACGAGCTCCCAATAAATCTCCACGCCCGTGTGGTTTTGAAGAGGGATTTTTTTTTTATATGCAGCACATATTTGGAGGCCTCACTGGTATTGAGCAAGGTAGAAATTCAAAATTTGTTTCAAAATTTTCCAGATATTTGGTTTTTTGAAATTTAAACAGAGGTGGCAAAATACCGCAGTGGCACTTAAAAAAAAAAAAGTCATTAGCAGTTTAATTAGCAGCTTAGTGTAGCATTACCCAACTTGTTCTGCTCAGAATGCAGCTGTGACTGTAATTTTGCATCTGTTTCTTGGGCTGTAGTAACGTTTTTGTAGATGAGTGGTCCGGCTGAAATTCCATGGAATGCTTTTCCTGCCCTAAAGCCGTTCCTTCCCATGAGATAAAAAGAGTTACTTGATGCTTACCTGCAGTCAGGTTCTTGTGCATCAAAAAGCTGAAGAAAAAGCCCATTAGAATGATAGAAACTTTTACTGGAGGCTCAGGGATGTGGCTTTACACTGATTTTTAGCTCACACGGTGTCTCTAATAGATACATGTCAAAGATTTAAATTAAATAACTTTATAGAAGGTAAGAAGGAGCAGAAAGTAGTAAACACACATGGTTTGGGTGAAGTATCTGTTTCATCTTTGCTGTTTCTATCATTCTTTTCCTGTTTATCAAGAGTCCCTCCTTCCATGGATCAAAATATTCATGACCTAACCAGGTCAGGAATGAGTATTTTTAGATTCTTGGAATGTAAGCATGGTATTGTTAAAAAAATTGCATAACTGGAGTAAAACTCTCCTTCCTGGGAGAGAAAAACTGACAAATAAATACCGTTCTTGTAAGTGCTACAGGAATTTTCTCCAGGTAATTGTTTAAAATAACCTTATCCATATCCAGAAATGGGTGAGGTGGCTGCTGTTGCACTTGGAAAAATACCCTGAAATGTTTGGAGATTCTCCCTGTTGAAGAGGAGATTTGATGACATGCAAATTCCTAAACTGGCATTGATACTTCAATTAATATTTCATTTAAAGATGATTTGAAACCTTTCTTTAACCTGCTTGAAAGTGGCAAAACAGACCGAGGATTTCCATCAGGTGTGGTTGGAACACTGATAGGCTGCAACAGGAGTGTGAACGAGTGGTGTGAAATTATTTAGGAGATTTGAGACTAAAACAAGGCAAATGGGCAGCAAATTAAATCCTTTAAAATCTGGTGGAAGTCCCACTGCTGAGGACCAGCACCAGCACTGGTGGGTTTGGGGTAAAGTTTTGGGTTGGTTTTTTTTAATTTCTGTATGTGAGTAGTGCAGTGAAATCCCAGTTTCTCATCCTTGCAATTCAGCATCCGTGCTGGAGTGTGTCCCAGATAATTCCAGTTCGGATTCCAGCACTGCAGACTTGTTCTTCTGAAAACTTCTCTGCACAAATCCTTTAACATCATTAAATAACTCCTCTTGTATCATTAGACATATTGAAACCCTGAACCAGAGACAAAACTGTGGATTTAAGGGACTTACTTTGGATTTTTTCAATTAACACTTAATTTAAAAAATCATTAGAAGTAACTAGCTTTTGATACAATTAAAATCTAAAAATATTTGAATTAAATGCAAATTAAATTCTCTTTACTGGAGAATTCTCTTAAATTCTCATTACTGGAGGGAAAATAACCAGGGTTTGGCTGCTTTAAAAAAACCCAGCCATCCAGGTGATCATGCCAGAATACCTAAATCCCTGGAAATACTTTTTCCTCATGGAATCTGGGAGACAAAGTGTTTGAAAGGATTTTTTTTATTTTGTAGAGTCAAACTAATCTTATTGAGGAGAAGGAGTGACAGAGAAGCTTGATGAGCACAAAGTCACCCCCCCACGACATTTAACAGGGGCTTTCCACAATGGGAACACAGAAAGTCAGGAATTACTTAGGAAAACCTTACCAGGTAGAAAAAATCCGGAGAGGTTTTGTCAATATCCACCTGGATTTTGTTGGTATTTTGCTCCATTTCAGCCACCTGATGCAACCCCTCAGAAGGCCAAGAGCAGCAACCTGAGCTCCTACTCGCCGACCACGGGCACGCGCCAGATGAGTCCCTTCTCCTCTCCCACGAGCCACAGCGCCCAGAATCCCGGGAATCCCCCAGCAGAGGGTGAGCTGAGCATTCCATCTCTCTTACCACAACGTTTTCCTGCTTGTTGGCTGGATTTGGGGACTTTCTCTCTCATCTGCTATATTTGATGTATTTTTCCTCTGGAAGAATTTTGATCTCTCCTGGAAAAGCCGATGTTGGGTTTTAAAGCTTGAATTTTTTCAGCGTAAATCTTGGGGGTGTTTATGAAACAACTGAGCGAGGCAATTTTTAATTAACATAACACTGAATGTCATCAGCTCTCAGAAAATACACCTTTGGATGATCATAATAATTATGTCATTTCCAGTTCACTTTAGGATAAATGTTCACTTAGTTACACAGTCACAGTTTTTGACTCTGACTGCTCAAGAAGCAGATTTTCAGTAGACTGAGCTGCTTTGATGGCTGTATAAAAAAAATGTGGTTGTGGCCTCTTTAAGTGTTAAGGAACCCTCAGGTCACCTGGTGTAACTTTTTTATTTTAGAAAGAAGAATACAAAGGGACTTTTGGTCATCTTTCCCTATCGAGCTTTTATTTCCTTGCAATGCAACTCCTAGAAAAGATGGTTAAGTCTTTTGAAGACTACAAATTCTTTAAATAATAATACTTTTAAAAATGCATCACTTCCCTTGTTAGCAAATTCCTTGTTCAATTACTTCAGTTATTAAGAAAAAATCCCCTGACTGATTTTGAATTTGTCTGGCTTTAATTTTCAGCCACTGGTTCTTGGTGGGTTACAGAGTTTTTTATGCCTCAGAGATGTTGGAATTTATGTGCAGTAATTGAGGCCTCACCAACATTCGTGAATTATGATGAGTAAAAATATTCTGAGCAAGGCGGAACATTTCTGTTTGAAATTTATCTGAGTGTCTGCAGATTTCAGCTATTGCACCGTGTGCTCTCCTGATGGATCTGCAAAAGTGGAGCTTCCCTCCAGGATTTTATATTTTATCCTAATTCTTTATCCTGCTGCCAGTCTTTGTTTGGACCTGGCTCTGTGTCCTCGTTCCCTGTTTGACAAACTCCTTTAACGCATCCCAGGTTTTGATGGGCACTGGGAACATCCACAGCTTCCCTACCAAGTTCCTGCTGATTCCACTTCTCCCCAGGGCAGCTGTTCCTCTCTGCCAGTTCAGTTTGCTTCTTGGAATCCAACCCCACTGGTTTCCAGCTTCCTTCTTGCTGGAAAGGAACTGTTCCAGTGAGCAGCATTCTGACTCTGTTGGGGAACCTTAGGTCTTTGGCCTGTAAATTTATTTACTCTGTGTTTCTACAGAGATAAAGGTATTTTCAGAGTATTCCCAGGCCAGATTTCCATGTCTGATCACAGCTGATGGATAATTATTAATATAGCACTAACCACCTCTTTTTTCCCTGTGTTCATATAGCTACAAAATGGTGGTGTATAATTATTAAATCCCAGGTTCCAGGTTGTCCATTTAAACCCACAATTTCTTGTTCTCCTAAAACCACAGTACTGGTCTAAAAGTATGGCCTGTTTGATAACTGATGACTGATTTAAGTCCAAGTTCTATTGACTGCTTAGATTTAAAGTGAAATCTTTGAGGGTCTTAACTTTTAGCTACTGCATTAAAGCTTAAACTTTTGTAGCACTTTGTCATTCTGAAGTGTTTCTAAATGTTTTACAAAATATTAAAATTAAAAGTTGATTTATCCTTGAGTGCTGAGGCTTGTGTGTAATAATTTAGATCTAGCAAGAAGAAATCCGAGTGTTTAATGCTGAGTGTGGTCTCTCTTTTTTAGTCAGGTGGCAGGGAGGAGATTTATGACATGGGAATGTGGAAAGCACCTCATTCCACGGGGTCTGTCTGGGATCTGTGCATTTGTTGAGTCCATGGTAATTTCCAAATCTTTTCACTTAAAGGTGAATTTACAAAACCTCCACGTCTTGTGATGTCTTCAACTTCAGCCACAATTAAATCATTTCTGGTAGTCAGATGTGACTTTTTTATTGCTGGAACAAGTATTGATAGACAAGATCAAATTTTAATCTGGTTTTGTTCTGATCTGATTCCTGTGGGAATTGTATCAGTCATGTAAATTCAGAAAGTCTTCTGTGGTCAGAGGTCACATTTATCCTGCCCCATCCATCCTGTGCCAAGCTGGAATATTTTATTGTCACTAGGGCACATTTGGAGCCTTTGGAAGCAATTTCCAGTATCTTTGTGGTTGTTTCTAAAATGGACTCGGGGCCAGGCAGTTTTTATAAAGGGAAATGGGAGTTTCATTGCTCAGCCATTCCAGCATTTTCAGGATAATGCTCCATGTTAATCTGCTGCATTTAGGCAGTTAATGGGATAAAAAGCTTCTGAGGAGAACACGGTAAATATCTGCCAGGATGATTCTAACTTCCAGTTATTAATGCTGTAATCCCAGGGTTTCCAGGAATTGAGGAGAGGTCAGATTCCAGAAGTGTAAATTATAAATAATATAGTGTGGTTCAATCCAAGTCCTGCTTTCCAACTGAGCTTTGGGGTTTTTCCTCTTCCTAAAAGACCATTCAGCACTCAAGGTTCACACTAACACCTTCTTCAGGTGCTTCAAATACTCTAAATCTTATTTTTATCTTTGTTGTGTCTCTTCTTCCTTGCGACCCTCCGAGGAGATGGGAGCGAGCAGAGCGATTCCGAGAGCGGATTGTCCAGGAGAGGGCAGCCTCAAACAGAGCACGACGTGTAAGTGGATTCAATTCTCAAGTTTGTTATGGCTGCAGTGCTGTGGTTACATCTCTTTTTCACCGCCGGACAATAATTGTGACATTTATTCAATTAAATATTATGTTTGAAGTTGTGGCTCTTCCTTTTCATTATTGCACTGGAACTCATAATTTGTTTCCTGGAGTTTTTCCCTCTGCTGGATGTTTCCCCACAGCATTCCTTCAGTGTAGGACAGTGTCTTCCAAGTGATGGAGCTGGGCAGAATTGTTTGGATGGCATTTGAACGGTGAAAAATAAAATATTAACATTATACCGGTGTAAAACTGTAAATTGATTAATTGGGGGGTTTTTTTGTGGCTCAGTAAATCCCTTGGTCAACACATCCAGCCTCATTTCTTAGTGACAGGAACCCGGAATTACAGAACAATTGGAGTAATTAGAGGCCTCATTGACATGGAAATGTTTGCATTCAATAATTCAGAATGTTTTTAAAAGGTTTGCAGGAGCCCAGCAGTGACATTCAAATAAAAACATGTATAAACCAACACCTACACTTCATATTCATGTCAACTTCCACACACTTTATTTTACAGATGGAAAATACCTTGTCCAATAAACCCTGCTATAAATCCTCCCAGCTGAGCTGGATCCATCCCCATTTCAATGGGAAAAAACTCTGGGGAACATTACAAACATGGATTTTCAGTGAGTGGGGATGGGGATAATTGGAATTGTTTTCCCTTTTTTCCACAGGTTCCTGGAACTGCAGTCCCAAGTGAGAAGTTCTTTGCCCAGAATTCTGAAAATAAGAGCAAATCTGACAAACCTGAAGGTCTGATTTACACTTTTTTTTTTAACTACTTTTAATAGAGGATTTGAAAGCAGAATTAAGGTTTTATATGCAACATTTGAGTTTTAAGGGATAGGGAAGGAAATAAAAGACTTGAAACCAGGCAAGTTTGACTTGGAAATCCAGAAAATGAAAAAAAACCTCAAAACTCACTGGATTTTTTAAACTAGAAGAGTTGCTTTTCCAAGTCCTCTGTTTTTTAATTTGCTCACAAATAAAACCATATGAAGTAGTTATCAATTATTATTTATAACTTGAAATATGAATTAACTGCATAGATTTTTACGTCTTTGAAGATTGAAGATCCTTTTGTGTTGAAGTGATTGTACCATTTCATTTACCACCACCGTGTCATTATTTAATAGCCCAATACGTGTTAAAATGCAAATCACTGCTCTGTTTTATTCCCATTTTGTTTCCTGGCTAAATTTAGCACGAGGCTCATTGCTGTACATCAATAGCTGCAAAATAATTCAGTGTACTCGGAGCACTGTGTCGATTTATTTTATGTGGACAAGGTTTTATTTACAAAAAAAAGAAAAAAAAAGCTGATACTAATTAAAAATGTTTTAATTGAAATGTTTATTTAGAAAAAGAAGGATTTAGAGCTTATGAACAATTTCCGAATTGATTTTGGTACGTTGTAAACACGGAGTAGATATTGGGAATGGGATTTAACGATGATTTTAATGGTTGTTTTCCAGGCTTTGGAGGGCAGTAGAGAGCTGGGAAATATCATCGGAGTCTCCCACTCGTCCTGTGACCTGAGTGCTGAACTGCAGAAAACCCAAGAGCTGGGTGAGGAGGGGGTTCAGTCCCTTTATCCCTTTAGAACATTCACCAGGGATCGCTCCAGATGTTCCCTCTGGTGCTCCCCGGGACTCGTGTTTGGCTCGGGAGAAATGCACCTCGAGTGTCCCCGTGCATCCAACCAGGGACATAAAAGCCAGGCAGGCTGGGGAGGGAAAACCTGGAAAAGCAACACCTTTTCTTATGGAAATGGTCGGTAAATAGTTAGATACTTAGTGGGTACTTAGGTGGGGATTAGGCTAAACGTTTGCACTCGGATTGCTTGGCCTTTCTTCTCCCCTTCCGAGGAAGTTGGTTTGTTTGTTTGCCTGTCAGCAGGATTAGGCTGAATATAAATTTCCAGGCTTTAAAAATCGCTATTCATGTGTCTCGAAATGATGGACATTTCAGATGCTTATTGTGTTGGGATAAGGGCACTTCACAGCTGGCACATCTGGAATACTTTTCCAAAGGCGCCCAGAAAGCAAACCTGGAGTGCCTGGGCTGCTGCTTTGTTTGCAGTTGGAAACAGGTGGACACTAAAGCCACAGGTACTAGAGAAACTCTCTTCCCAAACAAGAATTGTTTCAATTACCAGTTCTTCCCTGACTTGTGTTCCAAAGCCCTTTCCATTTTCCTTTTGCGTGTGTGTGCACTGCACTGTTCCCACTGAAATGCCAGATCCTTCCTTACACAGGATGAGGTTACCTGGGAATAGTCTGGGTTTCCATCTGGGTGGGACAGACAGACAGACAGACAGCCCGAAGGACAGCTCAGGCCTCTCAGTGGCACTCCTGCGTCCACTCTTTCCCTGAGCTCCTTGGGAAAGAAGCATCTTTTCCCCCATTTCTGAATTAGGAAGTGTGTCAGCACTAGAAGAAAGAAAAATGGGAGCAAAATGTGATCTGAGGCTTGGAAGCACAACTTGTCAGAATTACCTGAATTTTGGAAAATTTTTGTTAATTTTTTTGAGCACAGTTACATAGGCAAGAGAGGTTTTTTTCCTTGAAATGCTTTGAAAGTGAAGGAGGCAGCAGAGGTATTATTTTCTTTGAAAGCTCTGGGGCAACATTTGTTGATTTTGGATTTATTTCTTCACTAGTGAGTCAAGCAGAAAAACTGCAGCTGTTGAAAGCAAACCATGGAGAAGTCCCTGCCCGAGGTAAGAAACTCTTCATAACTCCTGTGTAACAGATGCTCTGATTCCTTCTGCTTGATTTCTTTTTAGTTCTTTTCACTTGAAATAGGTTGGGTAACCTTTAGGATATGAAAATGATGATAATCAAATGTGTTTCTTCCAAGTGCTGTGCAAATGTAAATTGAATATTTGTTGCTGTTTGCATTGTATTGGGTATTTCCCACGTGAAACCGTGCAAGGAGAAGGAATCCTTCATGGCCTTGCACTCGTGGCATGGTCCAGGAGACTTTCCATACCTTTTGTGCATCCCAATTATCCTTGTTCTTCCTCATCCTCCTCCCTCCCACTGTGTTTCCAGTGTCACAACCTCGCAGCAAAACCTTTTTCCCTTTGTGTGTTTTGTGGGGTGTTTCACCCACTCCAGGGGGCTGTGAAATCCCAGCTCTGAGGTTTCTCCATAACCAGTGCTGTGAAAATATTTGAAGCTGGTGGCATTTCATCCACAGCTGCTTCAGTGCCTTGGCAGGAGAGAGGGGGACACACAGAGGATTGTTTAATTCCCTCACACACAGTAAAATCAACAACCATTCCCCAGGGATATTCTGATATTTCTGTTACCTTCCCACTTTCTATCTTGGAGCAGAGCAAACCCAAAATCAGGAGCAGCGGTGGCATCTCTGCTGTGGGGAATTCTCTTAAAGGACAGAAAATTGATCAAGCTTAGGTTTTGCTGGGCTGCAGCAGATGAGCTGAAAATGAGAAGGAGTGACAGCACTTTGGAAGGAATTGGGCTGATTTGTGCAGTTTGTGATTTACAGCTCCCTGTGTCCTCCCCATGCAGCAATCCCAGCTCCTGCCTGGCAGGGAGGGGAACGCTGGGCTGGCACCGACTGGAGCAGCCACTGCTTCCCTCGTGCTCTGCTCTGTGCTGCTCACCACAGAACACCTTCAGAGCTCTATCTCTGCTCCAGGAACCAGCCCCTGCCACCCAACACACTGCTTAGATGAGAAATATTTTGTGAAGGTCGGGTGGAAAGGAGAATTCTGAGTTGGAGCTGACCGATTTTGATGAAGTTCCAATGTCGGTTTTGCTTTCGCAAAGAATAAATTCAATTTTGCAGTCTTGAAAATGCAGTAGCAGGAGAGGCAGAGAAGTTTGTGATCAAAGAGGAGCATCTGGAGATGTTTTCCTTTGCCTTTTAGTCTCAGATGTGGGTTTTTCATGATTATTTTTAGTTAGTTACGGCAAGGCTTGAAACTTATGACTGTTCTGTGGCTTGGTCCAGATGGAATGTCACATTATCATCACATGGTGAGGCATGAAATTTATTTACTTTACATAAACAACCTCCTCTTAAAACAACTTCATACAAAACATTCCTGGCTCAATGGGCAGCGTTGTGCAGAGCTCAGTTTATCATTTTGGGTGACCAGCATGGAAAAAAGGCCATCATTGTTTGGCCATGACTCGAATTTACAGTAAACAAAATGTTTTTGAATAGAAAGTAAGCAAATTGTAAAACAACTGCCAAGAGATGAATCGAGCTGGTGTCTGGGAGTCCAAAATGTGCTTTCTGTGTGCTGGGAATGGATGTGTAGGTTGGGGGCTGCATATTTGAAAGGGAAATTTCATAGGTTTGGAGATTCCAGGAGTGAAGGTTCTAAAAGGGGGAAGCTGCTCCAGCTGGTTGTTCCAAATGACAGGGACACTTTGCTCCCCCAAAACCCTGACACAAACCGTGGCCATGGCTGCCTGCTGGCCGTGAGAGTGCTCCAGAGATCAAATACTTGCAGGGTTGAGGAAAACTCTTTCCAGGCTGTGATGAAATAAAAAACCACTTCCTTTTCTGTGGGGCTGTTGACCCTGCTGATCCCAGAGGCAAATCTGATCCTCACTGAGTTCTGAACATTCCCGACTTTCGTGGTGGGGTTCATACAGGTGACTGAGGGTTGTGCTCTTGGGACAGCAGTGGTGGCTTTCCAAGAGCCTGGATCAGGGTTAACTGGATGGATTTTATTCCCTGCCACTTGAAATCACTGGTGAAAGCAAAGCTGGAGAGATGAGGGACCAAAACTCCTGAGTTTCCACCTGCCAGTCCAGTTTTGAAGACTGGATTTATGGTAAAGCATAAATCCCATTTCACAACCACTGTAAAATAGAAACACCCCCCCTATAATCAGAGCTCCTCCTCGAACCAGGTAAAAAGGCAAAAATACAGAATTCCACCATTTATCCCACTTTGTGTCAGTTCGAGTTTGGCCTTTGGGTGTCCTGAGACTGAACCACTTGGCCCTGATGGGTTGCTGGGAGTTTATTTTTACATCATTCTCAAAGAAATTGTAACAAATTTGTTGACCTTTAGATGTACTTGGGTGTCTGTCCCACCTTTCCTTCCTCCTCCTGGGAGAGCTGAGTAAAAGGGGACTACAGCAGTGGATTTTTCCAGTTGTAAAACCCTAACCTAAAAACCACATTTCTTTTCCTCAGCCCAACTCTGTATTTACTTGCAGGGAAGAAATGTCATTATCCCTTTGCTGGGAAAAGCAAATCCTGGGAACTGGCTGAGCAGGAATTGTAATGCTGGAGGATCTGGCCTTGTTCATCTGCTCTTCCCTGTGGAAGAATATCCCCGTTTGTGCTCCTGGGGCTTTCCTGCCATCACACCCGGGGCAGGGCTGGTTCAGTTCCTCCCCGAGTGTGGTTTGCCCCAGTTTGTGTCCCGGGGATGAGAAGCTGTTGTGGCTCAGGCTGAATTTGAATTGATGTCTCCTCGTTCTGTGCACGTGGGTTGGTTTTGGTTTGGGACCGTGGGAGTCCCTCCCAGTGGAGGAGAGGGAACAGATCCCACTCATCCCAGCACCCCCAAGCTGCTTTTCCCAGCACGAGTGAGGAATCCTGCCCACTGCCAGCTCCAGGAGCTGGCTGAGCTTTCCACTGCTCCTTCCCAGTAGGATTTGGGGCTCTCGGGTTGTACCCACAGAGGTATTTTACAAACAGCTCGAATCTCGAGGAATCTCTGGCTCTGGCTCCAGCAGCACGAGGAGTTTTGGGGATGGAAGGAAGGAAGGAGAAGGGGCAGCTCCAAGGCTCTGCAGTGATTGAACAGCCTGTGCTATGTAGATGAAATATTAAGCCATTAACTGCAGTGGCAGATACAGAAATGCACATGAGACATATGACTGGAGGCCCCAGACAAGTACACAGAGAACTGTCAACCTGCATTGTAGATTTAGGTGTCAGCCCCATTTGTTCAGGAATTTCACCCTTGTTTTTACACTCGATTTTCCTACGTACCTTCTCAGAGATGCAACAGCTATTAATTTTTAATTCTGGTGGATCTAGTTTAGAGTATTAAGCTTAATGAAAAATTCAAAAGAATTGTAGTTCTTCCAACATGTAGCAACTCCTACACGAGAATAAATACTGCTTTCTCCCATGAATATAATTATTTTAAATAAAAAAGAAAAGAAACATTAGTTTGGACTCACTTAGTAGCAATTATATGTTTAAGAGGTGTAAATAACTTGCTATCCAGACATTACAAATATCCAGGTGCTCTGTATGTGCTGATGACAACAAAATTGAAAAGAAAGACTGTAATAATTCTGACTGGTTTTCTCTGCAGAAGATATTGATTATTTGTGTGTGGTGAGAGATTTGGAAAATTCAATTAAAGGAGTTGTGCAAAGGTTTCATAAATTTCCCCGGTACAGCGTGTACACAGACATTGCTGCGTATTAAATCAATGCAGCACTTCACAATATATTTTCTTTGAAACATAAAAATAAATAACATTTAAACAGTTCTGCTTACTACAGAAACAAATTTTATTTTCTGTGAAGCATTTAGTCATGTGCTATCACTGACTCATACACATTTGCCAGCTGTAACAAATTTTATAGACGTTTTCTCCAGAGACATAGCTCATATACTATGAATTTTTAAATGAGCAAATGGTGAAGAAGGGATGTCAGCAATATAAAAATTGATCAGTTAAAAGATAAAAGCATAAGTAAAGAGATTTGTATGGTAGTCTTAATAGGTTTTATTAAATAAAAATACTATAAAAAGACAGTAATGAATAGACTGAAGGTTTTAACTGTGGTTGAGGTGGAGAAAAATTATTCTGGCACATTTAGTAGAAGATTGGTTTTATATCACCCGACAGGTGAACATTTTTTTTCTCTCTGCTTTTTAGATCTGTAAATGTTTTAGAGCAGTCAAAGTTGGGAGAAGATGGTGGGGGAACTTGGAGGGGAAAGGAAACTTGGGAACATTCAGCCCTTTTGGTGCCTGGGTGGGCCAGGGCTGGGAGAGGCCGTGTCCGAGGGCAGGGATGGCTCTGCCAACCCTCTGGAGCAGGTCTGGGGGGACTCCAGCCACTGCTGACCCTGGGAACCCTAAAATTGGAGCTGAGGAAGGGAACAGAGTTTTGGGGATCCAGCCACCCCTTCTACAGCCACCCAGGCACCTTCTGCTCCCCTCCTCTGATCCCTTTTCCAGCTGCTCTGCTCGCAGCCATCCTCATCCAGGAGTTCCCTGAATGTTCTCCTTGGTTTGATGGAGCTGAACTTGCTCAGGAGCTCTGCATGTGAAAATACTGAGAGAGAGAAGAGTTGTTGGGGCTTTTGTGTCTGTTTTGTTGGTGCTTTTAAGAACAGCTCCCTCAGAGCTGGGGCAGGGCTGGATGGGAGATTGGGAAGGAATTGTTCCCTGGGAGGGTGGGGAGGCCCTGGGATGGAATTCCCAGAGCAGCTGTGGCTGCCCCTGGATCCCTGGCAGTGCCCAAGGCCAGGCTGGACAGGGCTTGGAGCAGCCTGGGACAGTGGGAGGTGTCCCTGCCATGGCAGGAGTGGGATGGATGAGTTTTAAGCTCCTTTCCAACCCAAACCATTCCATGATTCTTTGTCTGGAAAACAAAGCTGAGTCCATGATATTTTTTGTGAATCTGGGCAGCTTGTATTTTTTGGGAGAGCTCAGAGTGCAGGGCAGAGCTCGGCACAGTGTTCTTGGCATGTTTGGGTTCTTTGCTCACCATACAGTCCAAATGCTGCATTTCATGCTTAAAGAGAAATCAGATCCATGAAGGAATTGCATTTAGCACAAGGAAACCAGCTTGCAATTAAATCTTGTTTCTGTTGTTTGCCACACAAGATTGGGCAGTTTCCTGTTGTGAGGAATTGTGGGGTTTTTTGTTGATAATTTGTGTAAACTAATGATGGTCATTGGGAATAAAGCTAAAAAGTGGTACCTGAGGCCACGTTGGATTGGATCCCTTTTTCTGGAGTGACCTTGTGAGTCTGGCTTAGGACAGACTCTGGGGTTGGTCAGGGTCAGCTCCAGGTACTGGTGTCCAGTGCAGGGGCAGGTGTTGGTGTGGAGTCAATCCTGGCAGTGTGAGATCCCTGTGGGGTCAGGGTGTGCCTGGTGGGGAGCAGGGAGGAGACCCTGCCCCAGCAGCCCCCTGGCCCTGGGCTTTGCTGCCCTCCCAGCTGGGTTTCTCTGCAACCGAGAGGCTCAGGCTGCTGGAAATCCCCCTTGGTGTGCTCAGTATGACTCTGAATTCTCCCTTCACCCCTCTGTGCTGGGGGAATCAAACACCCCAGAGCCACCAGCCCTGGGGGTGCTGGGACAGAGCTGCTCATCTGCTGCAGGGACCATTTGGCCGCCTTGGCACTCGCGTGCACCTGCTTCCAGAGCCTTTCCCACATGTTCTCATTCCCTGAGTTCCTTCCTGCCCTTGCACACTTTTCCTTTGCTCATCCCAGCCACCTGCTCACCCTCACCCTGCCCTGCCCTGCCTGCCTGGGGCTCAGGTGTGGGTCACTCCAGGGATGGATGTGGGGGACTCCAGGGATGGGTGTGGGTCACTCCAAGGATGGGTGTGGGTCACTCCAGGGATGGGTGTGGGTCACTCCGGGATGGGTGTGGGTCACTCCAGGGAT
>VZTA01012707.1:76854-98707 GCA_013398855.1 Mohoua ochrocephala | reverse complement strand
GTGGGTCACTCCAGGCTGGGTGTGGGTCACTCCAGGGATGGGTGTGGGTGACCCCAGGGATGGGCATGGGTCACTCCAGGGATGGTGTTCCTCTGGTGCAGTCCATGATTGGGCTCTGCTGACATGGCCCTTGGGGATTCCTATTTATTCTTTTATTATTGATAGCAAAAAGCAGTGCCAGCCTCTCAGAGCCCGTTCTGTTCCGCTTTGCCATCCCTGCTGATGATGTGACACACGTGCAGCCACTCACCAGGACAAGCCCTGAAATCCCTGCTGAGACACCGTGTTTGAAGGAGAAGGGCTGCTGGGTTCTTTAACCACCACAGCGACCTATTTAACTTGTGTTTGAGGCAGGATTTGCACAAATTCTGTCATCTCACCATCCTATACCACATTTCTGTGTTGTTTCCTCGTTCACAGGGCACATCCAGACTGCCGGGAGTGCTGCATTCCTGAAATCACTCCTGGACAGAAGGAAGGAGCCCCCGAGCCTGGTCCCAGCCCTCCCCAGCACTGAGGCACTGCCAGAGTGACCAGGACCAAGGTCCTTCTTGTAAGCCGTGTGCAGAGAGCTCTGGGATGTCCTGCAGGCTGCAAGGACCTGAGGGCAATCAGCTGTTTCTCTGCACGTGGGATTTGTTCCTGGTTTGCTGAGCACCGTGACAAAGTGACTCTGTAGAAACCCTGCCCTAAAACATCCTGTGGTGTTTCTCCTCATCTTGCTGCTGCTTTGGCTCCTTGTCCTTGTTGCAGCATTTCTCCTCACCAGTTCGTTCCTCCTTGTTCCTTAAAACATCCCAAAATGTTCCTGCAGCCCGGGGCTGCTGCCCTGCCTTGCCTTAGGCTGTGTGTGTGTGTTGTACTGGAGATCAGATTCATAACCCCAAACAGATCCCATGAACGATGATGCTGCTGTCTAATTGCTATTTATTTTAGTCATTCCTCATCTCCCCACAGGCATTATGTGAAAAATGCATTCCACATCAACCCAAACTTCTCCATCTGCTGGACTGGACTTAAAAGGAGCGAAGAACTGAGTGTAAACCAATCTCCCCAGCAAATCCCAGCTGGGGAGCGCTCGCTGCGCCGGGCAGGTGCACGTCCAGATAACATTTCTGGCATCTATTTCAACTTAACAATGTGCACAAGCAGATAATCTCAATGTAAATAATCCACCCTGGGTGGCTGGGCAGCCCTGTGTCAGTGGGGTTGGTGCTGTGTGGAAATAAACTCTGGGTCCTGGAGGGCCTTCTCCACCACTGCCTGGGCTTGGAGTTCAAGGCGTTATTCCCACCCTGGATGGGTTTTGGTTGCTTGCAAACACTTTCCCTGGTGGTGCTGCCACTGCTGGGGACGGATTTGTCATCCACACGAGGGTTCCTCTAAAGTCAACCCCAGCCCCTTGATAAACAGGCCTCAGCTTCTAACCCAGCATTAACACACAGGGCTCTGGTAATGTTGGCTTTTGGGTCAACATTTGAGTTTCGTTTTGGTATTGGATGCTGTAGGAGCAGAGTTGTTTTATGTAAACCGGCTGCTTTTCTCTTTCCTTCTCCTCAGACTCACCCCTCCAGCTGAGTGAATCCCCTGCATCTCAAATCCTTGCCATTAGGCTGAAAAAGTGCAGTAAAATGATTTGTACTTTTTTATCAAAGTCCAGCATAAACGCAAACACTCGAATGTCCTTTCTACCCCTGCAAAGCCCCATCCTCAAATAAACTGATTTTCACAACCAGAACTCTGAGCACCAGCACGATCAATGTGTTCAGGGTGTGGCTGAACATGAACACGCTCAGGCTCTGGGAGTTTTTAATTAATAAAAGTGGTTTTGCACTTCACTGCCTGTGCAGTCAGACTGGGAAGGAGATCAGGAGCTGTTTGAGGGAACTGTGTCAGTTGTTCTCCTCTCCCCCCTGGTCCCTCAGGCTCTCAGAGCTGGGGGTGGTTGTGGGTGTAAGGTGCCCCAACACTGGCTTTGCAGGCTGAGGGTGCCTGAACCAGCCAGAGTTTCTCTAACCTGGCTGTAACCTCTGGAGCTGGAAATTAAATAATTATTGATCTGAGCCTGGAACTGACCGTGCTGGTGTAAATCGAGCTGTTCTGGGCAGTGCTGGAAGAACAGCATCAAACTCGCACAGGAACCAGCAGCGAAGGTGGCGATGGGCAGCAGTGAGGCACAGCAGAACCCAGCCCATGGCCGTTACCAAATCGGGCGTTTTTGGGGAGATGGAGATGCACACCGAGCTCCTGCTGCTCACACCCATCCACACCCCAGCTACTGAGCACTCCCTGTGCCTTTGACCTCCTGCCGTACCAGGCTTTTGCCTCTGAAGCAGCTGGGGCTGTTAAGAACCATTTCCAGTTCCACACAAGGTGGATCGGGTGACTCTCACTTTATCACCCCCCGAGGCCACCTCAAGGACAAAGGAAAGGGATACACTCAAAACTAATGTTTGGGTACGGGGGAAGGACGGGCCGGGCTCTGCTGGACACAGGGCCGGGCTAATGAGACCCTGGACTCCCTCTGCTCTCATCCACCTTCATTTCTTCCTCAGGCTGACGAGGTTCAGGAGGGAAACACGGTGGGTTTGGGATTTCACAGCCTCTGGAGACAAAGGTTCCTATTTTGTGTCCTGCTGCCCGTCAGTGGCACTCAGCCTACACTCCCAGAAAGAAAGGCTGTGCTGTGGGCAGAGCTCTTGCATGCCACAGTTCAGAGTCACCCACAGAAAATCCTAAATACTTGTGAGAAGATGGAAGTTCTGTTGTTTTGTAGCAAACTGTTACAGTGTAGGGAAATGGAACTGTGCTCACCCCCGATACCCCTCGAGTTCCTACTCCAGAGCACCTTTTCCATTCTCTCTGAGCTGCCAGGGGGGCAGTGCTGGCCGGGGGAACTTTTTCCACAACAAAGAAGCCTGGAAAAACTGCACAAATACACGGAGCTTGTGGGACTCCATTGCCAGGGCTCAGAAGTGGCCCAGCTGGAAGTTCCCAGAACAGCTGATTCACACACTGAGGCTGAGGGCAGTGACAGCCTGGAATGTGACAGGGGAAGCCTTTAAACAAGGGTGGGGAGAGCTTTTTTTAATATTTATATATAGATACAGAAAAAAAAGGATAGACTGACTCCTAATTAAACTATACGACCCTAAATTGCTTTATGATTTATTTTCTTCCTCCATGCTTTGTTATGTTTGTAATTACTCAATCAATTTGTATTCTCTGAATTATTGGCTTTGGAGGCTGAGCTGTGCCCAGGGAGAAATTGCAGAGTTGAGTTCAGTTTACATCTGCAAATTGCTGTGCAATTTAATAAGGGGTTTGGGTATTTTCTTTTCAAAGTGCACTGCAGCACCTCAGCTTTTATTGCAGTGGAAGCAAAAGTTTTGGCTTTTCAGTCCTGTTAAAGGGAGAGCTGCAGCAGCTTTAGAGCCACAGCAGAGCTGCTGACCCCCAGCAAAGGGGGTGACACAAACCTGCTTTGTGTCATAAAGCAATTCAGCACCACAACTCCAGTTTCTACTTTACCTGCACTTCCTTCTGCTTTTTGTGCTGGAAAAGGAGAAAACTTAATGCTGCTTTTGCTAATACAAAGTATTTTAGCATTAATTCAAAATTTGGTCCTTTATTAGGCATTTTAGGTTTACAAATGGTAACAAAAGTATGACACTTCCAAAGAAAACAAACCAAATCCCATTCCCAATGCTCTTCAAAATATTTCTCCTTTAAAGCAGTCTCTGATTGTTTTGTGTTTAAATAAGCAAAAGGTGTTTCCTGGCTTTCCTGGGGTTCCAGCAGTTGTGTCCATCACACACAGGTTCCTCTGCAGTGCTGGCACCTCTCACTGAGCACACTCAGTCCTGGAGCTTCAGCTTCATTAACTGAGTTTCTTCTGCCCTCTATTCCTGGAGTCCCAGAGTATGACCACGTTAAAGTACACCAAGAACAGCAGGAAGTGCAGGCAGGACACAACGGCCACGGCCACGGGGAATAAATCCGGCAGGCTCTGGGGAGGAGGCACCGCAGCACTCAGGACAGACAGGACTCCCATCAGGGACAGGGACAGGAGGAACTGGAAGACAAGGAATGATGGAACACCTCAGGCAGGTCAGCTGTCACTGCATTGCTTGGGAGCTCTGCACTCTTCCACACGGCACAAAGAAATGACAGCCCCCCCTCCACTGGAGAAGTGCTGGGAAAAGCTGCAAGTAAGAGGTAAAGGAATAAAAGTTGCTCACCAGGCTCCTGACAATCCTGGGAAAGGACTTAAACCAGGACACGTAACCCTTGAGGGAAAGGGAGAAGGCCTTGAGCTGCAGGTCCTCTGCCGAGGTCTTCTCCAGGATGGAGAAGGAGGCCAGGCACACGGCCAGGAAGGCGGGCGTGGTCGCGGCGTAGGCCAGGAGCAGCCCGTCCTTCAGCAGCAGGGGCAGCAGGCTGGGCCAGCAGCGTTCCAGGGGGGTTCACAGAATGCAGACAACAGGGAAAACCAGTAAATAGATTTATCCTTACTAGAACTGGGGAAAAACAGGGTTTTCATGGAATCCCAGACAGGTTTGGGTTGGAAGAGATCTTAAAGTTCATCCATTGCCACCCCTGCCATGGGCAGGGACACCTTCCACTATCCCAGGTTCCTCCAAGCCCCAATGTCCAGCCTGGGCTTGGGCACTGCCAGGGATCCAGGGGCAGCCACAGCTGCTCTGGGTACCCTGTGCCAGGGCCTGCCCACCCTCCCAGGGAACAATTCCTTCCCAATCTCCCATCCAGCCCTGCCCTCTGGCAGTGGGAAGCCATTCCCTGGGTCCTGTCCCTCCATCCCTTGTCCCAAATCCCTCTCCAGCTCTGTTAATAGTTTCCAACTCACCTGAAAGTTGACACAAGTAGAAACCACGTGGCCATAAAGGGGATTTCATTTATGATTAAGCAGACTGGGCTGGAATGAAAAGAAGAAAAAGGGATATCAAATATTCCCTAATCCAACAGCACTCCCCGGTCCATGCAGGACATCCCCATGGCACAGCAGTGCTGGTGACTGTCCCCACAGCCACGAGTGAGAGGACAGACCAGCCTGGCTGCACTTGCACACCTTCATTTACAAATGATTAGAAAAGCAAATGCGCAGAGTTGTTAAAATCTGATGTATTTGTAAGTGAAAGCAGCATGCAAGAAGAAGATGAGGAAAAGATCAAAATACATCCACAGAAAATAATTTACTTACACTGACACGAGGAGAATAGATTTTTCATGGACTTGAAAGGAGAACAGGAAAAATGACAAGGCACAGCTGACCTTAGGAGGGAGAGCAGAGAAGTGTCAGTATGTGTGAGTGCAAAGCAAAGCTCTGCTGTGCTGTCAGGCTCTGCGTGGGGCAGCAGCTAAACGAGCTGAGTGTTCTAATTAACTGCTGCATTTCCTCCAGGGCAAACCCCAGGCACCCAGAGCAGCTCCTGGAATCCCCCTCATGTACCAAAACCACCTCGTTGGAAAGCTCACCCAGGATTAGTCAGGAACTCCTTCAGGCAGAGCCTCCCTCTTGCTCAGCTTCCCTGGTGAGAGCATTCCCAGCAGGGAATCACAACATTCCCACACACAGGCACTGGCAAATCCCACTCGTGGGAAGAATTACCCCCATTTCTGACATAAAATTTTGCTCCTCGTCATGCCCAGCCAATAGAAAAAGTAAGCAAACTGTCTTTTTATTCCCCCACCAAACAAAACCAGGCTGTAAAACCAACCGGTTCTTAGGATAAATGTTAGTTTTAGGCAATGTTGTGATAAAATTAAAAAGAGAAATTATTTTGTGACTCTGAAACTTAGGACCCAGCTCCATATAATTTTGATTTCGAGGAAATTCAATTTTGCATGGAAGTCGTGGCAATGTGCTTCAATTCAATGATGTGACTAAGAGAAGGCAAACATTTTGGAAAATAGGATCATTATATTTTCAAACCACTAATGAGCTCACAATGTCCATTTGGGGACTTTTTAATGGAATTTTGCAGCCAGTGAAGGAAGAAAAACTGGCACTTTGGAAGCCAAACAAAAAGAGGAGAAATCCCAATTCTCCATGAGGTTTAAATGTGTGTGGCATCTTCTAAAGGCTCTTCAGAGGAAGATAATACAAATACAGAGTTAAATAAAGAAAACTGAGCTTAAGGAACGAGTCTGCGTTTAAAGGACAGGTCAGAGCCCTGGATTTGTGGAAGTAAACCACTTTTTAACCAATTCCTTCAGCATTTCATGGCTCCCACCCTCTGTGCCCTGCACAACTGCTGGTGGCACTGCTGGTTGCACTCCAGTGCTCGTGGTGGGTATCAAACGAGGAGCAGTGAAAAGCAAACACTCACCAAGGCAAATTTAAACCCTCGCAGGGAAGGCTGGACAGTGAGCTTGATACAGGCAGGGAGCAGGCTCAGGAATGTTACAGCAAAACTAAAGGGTTGGGGAAGAAAAACAGATTTGATACGTGAGTGACTACAGCCATTAACACTTCACTCTGCAGAGCCAGACCTGAATTCTTCACTGAGCCAAGGAGAAGAACTGGGAGCTCTGACTTTTAAGAGCGTTTGAATTCTTTGAATTTGCAAATTTTAAACTCAGTTTTAACCCAGCAGCTTAAATCACTATATAAACAAGCAGGGAATTTTTCAGTCATAAATATTCCCAACACTTCTCCCTCATCACTTGGCAGAAAAATACAGTATAGGAAAGAACACAATTTACTCCTCTTGCAAAACAGTGCAGATAAAAAACTACCTAAAGCATTTCAGTTATGTCTTACCTGAGTTTCAGCTGAGTTCGAGGGGATATTACATTCTTTATCTTTATAAGGACACTTAGACTGCACCAAATATTGGCTACTTTATCCTGGAAGGAAATAAAAAGGTAATCAGTGATAATTATACATAATTACACTCGTGTTTGTGGGAACAATGGGGCTTGGGAGGTGGGGATTGTTGGGTTTCTACCATGAGAGTGCAAATAACACTTGCAGGTGTACATCACATTCTTAGATGTACTGGAGATGATTCTGCTCTTCAAAAATGGAAAGTTTCAAGAGACCCAATTAAAACATGCTCTAAAATAAGTGAGAAATAGCTCTTCAGCACAACAGACAACAACTTAACCCATGAGACCAGACACTTTGTGGAATTAAGGCTGTGAAACTGTCCCTGAGTAAACCCTGGCACACGGGAATCCTTTCTCACCCTGTGCTGCACGCTTGCTGCCGTACCTGCCCGTGCCTGTGCTCGCTGCTCGCTAGCACTGACAGAGTTAACCTCCAATAAATCAAGAAGTCTAAAGACATTAGCAGTTGTGCTAGGATCACTTTCAAAATTAAATTTGTAACTGCAGCTCTCCTGCTGGTGAAACTCATCCCCAGACAGCTGCTGGGGGCACAGCTGTGTAGACACAACCCCACGGAGGCGACTCCCACCAGCAACTGAGCCCCCTGGGTCCCTGCTGCCAGTGCCCGGAATCTGCCGGGGATTCCGGGGAACACAGCCCTGGCAGCACCAGTGCAGATCTTAAGAGGCCACCTAAAACACTAAACAAGAATTAAGAGAATAAAAGGAGGTGTTTATTTGAAGGGCCTTCAAAGGCTCACCCTGGGCAGTCCAGAGGCTCCACCCCAGATGGACCCTGGCTCACGGGTTCTTCACCCTTTGATAAGTTTGGTTCATTTGCATCTCAGGGTTCATTCTCCAATGATCACCTCAGTCCATGATGGAATTACCCCGAGTTTGCCCCCCTGGAGAGGCTTTGAGTTGACACATTTGGGGCCCGGTGTCCTTGGAGGGGAACCTGCAGAGGTTTGTTGTGTGTGAGCAGCAGGAGAGAACAGCAGCTCCCAGGGCACAAGGAACTGCAGAGTCACACACCAGGCAGGGCAGGGCTTGGGAAATACAAAAGTTAAAACCTGAGGCATCACAGCGACCTCCTCCTCACAGCCAGGCTGATTTTCCAGCCATCAGCAAGTGTTCCCAGGCTGCAAATGGGAGCTGTCACACCCTGGGCAGCAAATGGGAACTGCACAGAACCTGTCACACCCCAGGCCAAGTTACTGAGCGCTGCTTACGTGGACAAATTCTCATTTTATCTCCATCAGCATCCAGCAAGTCACTGCCCTGAGCAGCTCAGAAAATATTTGGGCTAATATTAGACTAAAATCCTCCAGCTCTTTTGGACTCATTGGTTATTGTCATTTACAGATTTTATCTTTAAACTTGGTACTGAATAAAAGGTGTGGTGATCAAAATGATTCCTTTATAAATTCCAAATAGTTCTCAAGGAAAACGGTCATTGGTTTTTTTGGGGGTGTCTTTTTTGGAGAGGTTGTTTGGTGTTTGTTGGAGTTTTTAAATAAACTAGCAGAGAATACACCAAGAACACCTCCACTGCCTTTGGTACAGCATTAACTTTTGAAGAAATAAGTGCCAGTTGTGATATTATTTACATCTAAAAAAGATTAAAAGAATAATTAAGATTAATCAAACTACGTGAGAATTTGCTTTAATCCCTGTGACAACCTGGAAATTCAAAGCTTCATTTTCTGGGTTAAGCTTGAAGTTGAGAATCTGCTGTAAAAACTGTAACATTGACTTGCACCCCAATTAAAACAGCAGCAACTCTCTGGCACTTGGGAGGCGAGAAGCCTTTCTTTTATCCCAAATCCCTGTGGCATTGCCATTGGGTAAATGAGGAATTGAGTGACTGATTAAGGCTCAGCACCTTCAGCACGGGCGTGTTCACAGCCCCAGCAAAACCAAAAGCAGAAGTGGCCGAAAACTTTTGTAAAATATTGTGGAAACTGCACGAGGTGGGGTGAAAAGGAAGTTCTAGGCTGTATCTAAAACACCATTTAAAAATTGGGTTTCTTTTTAAATAATCACATTGAAAAGAGGGGAGCAGAACCCAAGAGGCTGAAGCTGTTGACTTTCAAGGTTATACATCTTCTGACACTGTCAATTACCATGGAATCTATTTCAATGGAAAAATGTATGGATTGAAGTATGGGTTTGATGATGGGATAAGTGTTGTCTACTGGTATAATATCCTGGAAGATGCCAGCTGAGCTGGGGTTAAACGCTGGATTAAATAACTGGCAAAGAAACGACTGCTGAAGGAGCCGTCTCGAGTTACTCGCCCTGCGCTGTGTCTCCCCCATGAAATCCTAAAGGTCAGGCTGAAGGTTTCTCCAGGGATCTAAGAATACAGGACAGGGCAGTGGGTGGGAGAAGAAAACATGCATGCCTCAAACAAGCCTCTGTCAATGGGAAAGAGTCTTCTGAGTACTTGCATGATTTGTTCCACGTCGGTGCCGAACGGGAGCCAGCAGGCAGCGAAGGACAACAGCACTGTCCCTGCCAGTTTAGCCAACAGCACCAACCTGTAACAGGGACAGCACATCAGCAGAGAAACCCAGGAATGCTGGACAGAAACCAACAGCAATTCTCATTCTGCAGCACAGGAACAGATCACACCGGGTATCTCCCACAGAAATGAACTCAGGAATGCCCACGTGCAGAAATGAACTCAGGAATGCCCACGTGCGGGTAAGGACAATCCCATTCCCCGTGCCAGGCTGATTCCTGAGGAAGATTAAACACTTTAAAGCCACTTACCCCTTTCCTTTCAGTCCCTTCTTGAAGCACTTTCCAAGTAAATAGCAAAAAAAGGGCAGGGAATGGTAGAGCTCCATTTGTTTATAATTTAAGGCCAAGCAAAATGCCACGGAGCCCAAGAGGTCCCAGTCATGGGACAAACAAAGGACAGCCCACAAGGCCAAGCCAAGGCTCACTGAGTTGTATATGGTTTTTCATGTCAAGGACAAGATACACATCTCACTTCTGGAAGGCAGCAATTAATGCCCTGAGGGGAAGCAGAAATAGCTTGTAAAACGAGTTTTGCCAAGTTAGTGTTAGGAACACGTTGCCAGTTGTGACTCTGTTGCCCCCAGAGATAAATAATTTTACTTCTATTTCAAGTGTAATTTCTGTATTTCCAAGGTTTGATTCAGAGCTTGCCCAGGCAAATCCGAGGGCAAATCCTGTGTGTGTTAATTACACGTGTAAGGTCTACTCAGCCAACCCAGCTTTTGGTGGCAGTGACAGTTCTCTGCAACGAGCAACATTTTCTTCTTGGTGTTGACTTGACAAAGGATGAAGCTCTCACAGGCTTCCCCTTCCAGCTCCCACGAGATATGTGCAGAATATTCAAATATGTCCGTGTTAAAATGATGTATAATTTAGTTCAAGGACTTCTGAGGGGTTTGTGATTGTTACACTCACCAGGCACCCTCATCCATGACCAGTTCCCTGAGCTGCTAATTCTGCTCAAACAATGAGTAATAGTTGCTAAAAACAATGTTACTGCCTCGTGACTTTGAAAAGAGCTTCACGGGGCTCAGGAGATTTTGAAGAGACTAAGCTACACTCACTATTAAACTGCAACAAAGTACTAGCTTTGGGGTTTACTTGTTTTTTGAACAACTTAGATAAACCATTAAAACACACAATCCCAGAATGGTTTGAATTGGAAGGGACCCTAAAGCCCATCCAGTGCCACCCCCTGCCATGGGCAGGGACACCTCCCACCATCCCAGGGTGCTCCTTCGACACTGCCGGGGATCCAGGGGCAGCCACAGCTTCTCTGGGTACCCTGTGCCAGGGCCTGCCCACCCTCCCAGGGAAGAATTTCTCCCTAATATCCAATCCAACCCCCCCCTCTGGCAGTGGGAAGCCATTCCCTCCTGTCCTGTCACTCCATCCCCTATAAACAGTCCCTTGTATTTCTTGTATTGTCAGAAATGTCACAATATTTTGTTTTCCCTCTGTCAGCCTAAGTAGCTGTGACAACACATCCAGACTGCCCACGGAGCTCTCGGCCCACTCACATCTCCCACTCCACATCACCAGGTGCATTTGACACCTCATTGATTTCACATCAGCAAACTCACACTGAGAGGCCCTGATCTCGAAGAGGTGCAGCAGCTCGGGGTAAACAAATCTCTGCCTTCCTGGAGCTGCTCAGAGGGTGGCGTTGGTCACGTCACAGTGGCAGGGCTGGCACAGAAAGCTGCAGGAAATCCCTGCCTCCAGAGCAGCTGCTGCACCTCCACCACCCCAGCACGGGGTGAACTGGCAGCACTTGGGAAGCCATGCACAAAACCAGCACAAAACCAGAACTGTTACTAACAAAGACCCACCTGTGAAGGTATCTGCCACCACTACGGACCAGTCAGCCCTGAACTCACCTCCCTGAGCTCTGAAGCCGAGGCAGAAGGGGAGGTTTTATAGGGCTGAACGTTTCACACAGCTCCACCTGACGCTGCTCTGCCATCCCAAGAAGATCTGAGGGGATTCCCTCTGCACACACAAATCACAGGAGCACAACCCATCACTCTCCTCCCTGTCACAGCACCACTGATGCTGTCTGCAGTGCAGTGACTGACAGGGAGATGAGCTGGAGGCACGGGAAGAATGATATTCACGTTGGGATTGATTTGTGCCAATATCAATAATTTTTATCTCCGATATGTTTCAGACTTACAGCTTCCTTTGCTATCTCTGGGGTGGGCAGAACCCTAACAAGTGCTAAGGAACAGTTACTCCATAACCAGGAGTTCATTTCCATGCAGAACAAGGATACTGGAAGTGCCCATGGTCGATAAGGATGAGGCCTGGATAAAGCAGGATGCAGAGAGCACTGGAAACCTGGAAAGAAGGATCAAAAAAGAGAGGGGAAAGAGAATTAGTCAAAAAATGAGACATTAGACAGAGGAACTTCTCCAGGACAAAAATGCACCCTTCCACGGTGCATCCTATATGTAGGAATCTTATTCTCTACAAGTAATCATCTGTCAGTAATATTTTGAGGAATAAAAAAGGATAAAGATTTGCCATAAATGAGAAAATATTGAATATTGCCTGCAACCAACAATAGCTCAAAGATCATTCACACCTATCTTAAACCTTAAACCACTCCAAAAATCAGGAGACTTATTATTCCAAAATCTACTGTAAGGAGTGTTCAAGACAAAGCAGTTCCCAAATCCCCTCCTGCCACACCACAAATCTTTTTTTTACTACTCAAGTAATAAATTCAGGGGGAAACGTCATTCAGAAGTTCATGGCTACTAAACTTAAGAGCACCTTGTTATTGAAAGCATTAAAATAATTGCTGTAAGAGAAAATAATGGCTTTTTAAATCTTTTTAAGTGAAAAGCCTATAATATGAGCTACAGTGATTGTCATCAGTTTTACATGGAAGCCATCAGGGTGTTCTAGGTGTTAATTAGCTCGGGGTTACATTTCTACCCTGTTCCAACAGTGCTTTCTTTGTTTAATTTACACACACCAGGTACTTGCCTTTTTTTTAGCAGATGTTTCTTTCAAGGAAAAACAATATAAAATAACTGCAGGGATATAAACCAGCAAATCAGCAACAAACACTGAAAAATAAAGATTAACTTTCCATTAGAATCCTCCCACAAGGAGGAGACAAAGAAAAAACGCAGGCAAATAAACATCAAAATATCAGAAATAAACCGGGCAGTTCCACTTCAAAGGACAAAAAGAAACAAGTCTACAGAATTTGATCTTGTTAATGTTTCTAAGGCTCATTTCTGATGTCCCAAAGCTGCTGCTTCCACGTGTTCAGCTGTCCTGGCTCCTGGCACAGCCTCAGTCACACTCTAGTTCCTCACATGCCAAAAGCAGGGCAGGCATTCGGGAATGCCCCAAAGAAATCAGCCCTGACTGGACCCAGCCAGGTTGTGGGACGGGACAGAGAGGCTGGGGGCACAGTAAAGAAACCCCAGATTATCCCAATCTCTGGGTGAGTTACCAGTGATGGGGATAAAGAGACTGAAATCAGGGATTTGGCTTTGATCACCTGCCTACAGCAAGGATTTGCAAGAGAGGGGACAAGAAAACAGAGCCAGCAGGTTCCCCTGCCCAGGGTACGTCCAGCAGAGGTGCTGGACGTGAATTCTTCTTGAATGTTGTCTTAAAAACTCAAGAAAAAACCTCAGATTATTTGTACAAACCACTTTCAGCAAATGTGCAGTGGTTCCAAGAGGGAAAGGATATGTTTCAATATTTCAGTTATCCAGGGATGAATTGTTTTGCCAGCTTAAGCCACAACTAAACAAATAGACCCAAGGTGTTAGCAAAACAAATACACTGATGCTTAAAATAAAGCTGCCATTGACCACCCTGAATTATTTCGATGCATTCTTCTAATGGCTCCTGTTAAAAAGTGTTTATCAGCTCTCCAGATCCATCAGTGTTGTGTCAAGTGAGTTGATTTCAAAATTAATAAAGACCATTTCAAGGGTAATTAAATTCTAGTGATTTTAATTTTTTTTTCAATTCAATCAATTACCAGAGAGCAGACTGAGAGGTTTGTGAAGCACAGAAAAGCTATTGATGAATAACAAATTCTGCTGTTGCAATCAGAAAGCATTTTGTGTTAGAAAAAGCAAAAGGCATTCAAAATGAAAGAAACAGCAACAAGAAACAAGAGTTCATTGGCCACAGTGTTTGCTACAGCTACCAAATCATGGCACAAATCTTCTGCATTTGTTTGCAGTTCAAAATAATCAAATGGTGTAAGACAAATTTAGAATACAAGCGGTAAAATAAATTATTACTTTGTGGCTCACAGTAATAATATCAAATATCTCTGCCTTTGAGATCAGCTCCTAATGAAGATCTCTAACACCTCCAGAGGTTGTTAAGTCAGTAAATGCCAGGCTACGTGTAAAATAATATTACAATAAAAACCAAGTGAAGCTAAAAATAAAAAGAGCATTTGTCAGAACGGAAGGGAAAACAAGAATATTCTTTTCAAAATTAAAAAATGGGTCTATGCTACAGAGTAGTTGTGTTTTAGAGTTTTTAATTAATTAATTGGATTGAAAACTTGTTTCTATATTTTATATTTGTCAGCTTCACAAACGATGGCAGAAGAGGAAATAATGCAGGAATTTGGCTCAGAAATGGACCTTCAAAGCCACCCACTTCAGAAACTGAGAATAAACCAGTAAAGACAGAGAAGCTGCATATTGAACACGCTGAATTAGTAAGCAAGACAAATGTGCAGGATGATGCCAAGGAAATATAATCTTCCTACCTGTTGTACGCATAAATAACTTATGGGGCTGACTCTCATAGCCCCGAGATGTGTGCAGAGCAACCCAATCAGGATTTATTAACTTTGCACTGTAAAACAAAGTACAGACACATCAAAATGCAGACAGTTCTCATTTCCCTTTACACTCCTTGCAGCAATAAAGATGACAGGCACGGGAGCAGATTCCAAGAATTAAGATGAATGAGAAGAAATATTTCAGAGAGCAATAGTGATCAATGAAAGCTTTCCCTCACCACTAGATCAGTTTACACTACAGACTGTTTCACAATTAAAAAAAAAAAAACAAACCTTTGGAAACAGTAAAAATGGAATACAATATTTATTAGGACAAGATAACCACCTCCAGTCTGGTTCCAGGGACTTTCAGAAAAAACAATTGTAAATACCTTTCATGCTTAAGTATTAAATAGAAACCATTTACGGTTCACATAGATGCCCCACATAGCTGTGCCCGTGCACTTTAACCTACATTCTTATTCCATAAGTCTCATTCCAACAGCAGCAAAGCCCTTGTGGAAAAAGTATTCCAATAACAGAATTCTATTTACATGATATCCACTCATCAAATGTCACTTGGGCTCTGCACACATGAGAGCTTTCCCAGGCAATGCCCCCTTTTCCTGCAGCACTTTTCCCTGGGCATCACAGATGCAGCTGGGAAAGCTGAATATCCAAGTCACAGCTAAATTTACAGAGCTGGCAGGAAGAAAAATGTAACAGGGAAGAATTTAAAGCACTGAACTTACATGTAAGCACACACAAAACTGTGGTAAGCAGTGAGAGGTGGGTAATCGAGGCCCCAGTACAGCAGGTTGTTATCACTCGTATTGAAGTACCTGGAAAAAATAAAATTCAATTTAAAAGAGACTCTACGTTTCCAGTTTGGTTTTGACCCAAGGAAAGGGCTGAATATTAAATGTATCCCAAATCCAAATTCTTTATCTGCTTGATTTTACTTCCTATTAAATAAGTCTCGAGCAACAAAATAACAGCAGAAGTGATTCAGAGTTCACACATTTGCGGTTGCCAAAAAAAGCTGCTAAAACTCAATTCAGTGGGAAGAGAAACTCGGGGTTCTGCCTCCAAACCCAGGTGGAGCACGTGAAAGGAAGGAAAAGGATTTTCCCATTTGTGCTGACGTTGTGTCAGGATTTCTATGGCAGCAGCTGAAATGAAGTCACCTCTCCCAGATGAGAACAGAGAGGTTTGTCCAAGGAAAAGTTCCAACAGTAAGGACCAGCCCCTTTCCCTCTGCCAGTGAAACACTGACTGGCTGCTCCCACTGCCACGGGGCAGGCTCTTGGCTCTTCCACTTCCTCGCTTCAAATGCAGCCAATTTTTGACATTTATTATAGTAAATGATATTTCTTGAATTCTTTATGAGCTGCCTGAAGTGTCTTCTGAACTGATGATAAATCATATTTCTTTGAGTTGCATCTCTGCTTCTTATCCTACAATTCAAGATTGCTCCTGCCAAGGCAGTGCAGATTCTTCATGCAGAATGCCATAGTTTGCAACTTTCAGGGAACTTGCCAGTTTTGGGAGTTTATTTTTTCATTTTACCTTCCATAAACTCATTGTTTCAATTAAAAAAGAAAAACAACCTTTATATATCTGGTAATTTTTAGTAAGGAAGCTTTCAGAGTTTTAATTAGCAGAGAAGAAGAAGGGATGTTCCTAAAGCAGCCTTTAGCAAATAATGTCAAGACATTAAAGAATAATATAAAATAGAAATATTTAAATTCTAGAATGCAATCTCCTGCATGTCAGCCAAGATGGGCTGTTCCAAACACCCAGGACTGAACAGGACTTTGCTGTATTAGAGAATCAATTCCCAAAGCAGACCCGACCCAAAAAAACCCCTTCAACTATAAATAAAAAATTATATAAATTATAAAACCAGAGAGCAAATACAAGCCCAAGGTGCCCACCTGGCAGCCCCTCAGCTAAACCCAGCCTGCACCAGTGTCTGATCTGGCCCCTGGGAATGCCTGGGAATATTGGCTGCTATAACTCCTGATTTTAAGGAGATACAGTTCAGTGTAGCAGAGTGGATCAAAGCTGCTGACTCCATTATTATGTAACACCTCTTATCCCACCTCTGGCACAGTCAGGGTTTGGAGATCCCAGAAAAAAGAGAACAAAAATGATAATATAGGAACAACGGGATGATCTGAGGTCACGACACAGAGCCATCTGCAGAGTTCACATGGATTTACAGAACACGAGTGAATTAATTTCCTATTTTGTCAGATGAGTCTGTTCCCCACCAGACAGCCAGGGAAAAATTACACCAGACACACACAACACCTTATCCCTGCTGGAAGATGACCTGGAATTCCAATATATTCCAATCTGACTTGTAGCACATATATGGACTAAATTTTTACTGTTCCACGCAAGCTCTAAGGAATATTAGGAATAATGCAAAAAGAAATCAAATATTTGGAATCATTTCCCTTCTGGTTTAAGTGATCTGTACAAATGAAGCTCGCTACCCTTAAATCTGGAATCCAGAATTCCCACATCTAAAAATCTACTGGAACACTGGTGTGAACAATACAACAATACATTTTCAGAGGTGTAAAATACAACCAGAATTTCCTCCCACTCTCCTTTTGTAAGCACAACCTACCACTGCCTGATGGGTAAGTTGTAGGTGATTTCTTGCCAGTGCCTCTGAGCCTCGTAGTCTCCATACATGGGTGGTTTTCCTGCCCCTAAAAAGAGAGGACACAGCATTTAGGAAATTATTTGGTTTACAGAGATGGCTTTCCCCCAGTTATGTACTGCACATTAATACATTACTAATTTTATTCTCCATTCCTCTATATTGAGGGCAAATAGAGACCTCTTCATGCAGTCTAACAGAGGGGAAAAAAAAGTTCTGTGTTCCTTTGGCTTTCTGGAGATTTCTGCAATAAGCATTTATCAAGATACTCGGCTGTGAAGAACTGCTTCCTCATCTGACAAAAAAAAAAATCATTTCCAAGTGCAGATGAAAAATGTGGTACTTTCCCTGAACTAGGAAAATGCACAGAATGGACATGTTACAGTGATTTTGTGGGAACTGCTGCACTCCTTTGGTACGTGAGAATTGTCAACATTCCCACTTGTGTTCCAGCCATGCCATGGCACCTTGCTGTTAATATCATTATAATATTATTATTTTCTGTTTTCATGGAAAAGAAAAGCTTTATTAATGCAAATACTTCAGATGTGAAATCCTCCCCTCGATGTAAGACCAGCTCTGATACTGGCAGCATGCTAAGCATCTTCCCAGAGTTTATTTACTTCTATTAACCTGATCACTGAGAACAGAAACTGGACTGATTGTGCTCCCAGTGAAATATTGACACGAGCCAGACAGAGATTTAAGAGGTTCTTTAAAATATAGGAAAAGCATCGCTGGTTTTCCCCGTGATCTATGTTTGTGGGAATCCCACGAGCTCAGAAATGTGCAATTTATTCCCAGAAAGTGGAAAGGACCTCTTCTCTCTGCTAATTTCTTCCTGGGTGGTGGAGAGAGCAGATTATCTCCACTCTGTGACACATTCAGCTTAAAGTTTGCCAAATAGGCGAGGTCACTGGAGCACTGGAGTTTCATCAGTGTCAATTCTGTAGCTATAAATCCAGTGGAACAAAGAATCTGCTACTGGATTACTGAAATACAAAATAGATGTTACCCAAATTTTAGAGTGTGTGTATTAATTTCTCAATTTCCCAGGAAAAAAAATGAAAAGAAATTAATTGGTTTCAGAATGATCAAAAGAGATCTTAATCCAAAGGTTTGATTCTAAAAAGCCAAATACAGACTGATCAGTTCGTTTGACAATGCACATTTAGCTTCCATCTACAGCAAGCATCAGATATACAGATAAATTGAGTTAAAAATTAATAAAAATGGAATATTTTCCTTTAAAAGGGTCACAAATACCTTAAAAGTAGTGATCTTATTCAGTTTTACTGTTCGCCTGGAAACAGACTTTTTAAGGCTTTGCAGCTTCCTTTCAACACCTATATTTAGCAGGAGTTTGGCAGTGCACTAAAAAAATTATGAATTAACCTATGAAACCAAATTTTTCCTCAACAATTCTCCAAGACCAGGTCATCACCAATGGTAACCTTTCAAAAGCAGGTATGAGCTGCCTGCTTTTTAATTTAATTCCAGAGGCAGATCCAAAAGCAAGCTGGATGGCAAGGAACAGGGTGGGAACGAGACAGAGATCCAAGACTGTACAGTAAAGGAGGGTGGAATTAAAAGTTTATCACATCTGCATGAAGTCAAAGAGAAAAAAAACAATCCCAATGGATTTATGTGTTTGACAGCTCTAACACTGGGGTTTGTCTTTTTACAGCCAGCCAATGCTCAAAGTTAAGCTTTAATAATTTGCTGGACTGGATCAGATTCAGCTTTTCCTATTCCAAAAGCAGTTACATGAGCACTGCGGGGGAAATAAGACTTTTAAAAATGTTATTTTAGCTGAGGCATTATTTTAGACTATCTTCCACAATCTTGATTGGTTTGAAATTAAATCAACTAACAAAAATCTAGTTAGCAACGGAATTCTAAATAAATCCTCTTGCAGTGCAGGAGAAATTCAGTGTATGCCTGAAGACAGGGTGTTTCATGCCTAGAGATGGGTAAAAACCTCAGTTACCTACAGATCTCCCAGAAATGGCATTTTGAAAAAGCAAACTCAGAACAACTGGGAATGTTCAGTTTCAAGCAAATTCTTCAAGTAAATGAAACCCAGAACTATCAGTTTAAAATCACCAGAATATTCCTGAGCAGCTCCATCTACTCAGGGGATGAGGGTCCCCATTGCCTCAAAAAAAACAGAGTAGAATTTAACTGAGCTTGGGGTTCTTTGGGCTGATGAGGACTGAAAGTAATGGTTCATTTTTTATCTTTTTTTTTTTAAATTTGCAGAGAGCAAGCCTTGTGCAAGCTTATTCCAAGGGTAGGAACGGAACTGGGAGGCTTGGAAAGGAACTTGCTAATTCTTTGCAAGCCTTCTGACACGGGGAGGGGAAAAACTCATCCATTAACAGAACATAGCTCTGGCTGTAAACAAGCTTAAGGAGGTAGAGCTACAAGGCAGAGTCATTGTTCACTCCGTGTCACCCCTGCACTGTCTTCATTAGCACCAGGATTAGCTAAATGTAAGTTAAGGTTATAGCTGCTAAAGGATAATATTTTTTAAAAAATGTACAATTGGACAGCAATATTCTGCAAATAAAGGCACGGGGGAAAACAGGCAGATAGTCAACCTAAAATATAATTGATCATCCCCAGCACCATCCAAAAAAAAAAAGTTAAGGTGATTTTTTTTTTGTTCATGTTAATCATTGCACACTCCAAAAAATAAGAAAAAGGAATTCTGGGGGAAATCAAGAGGAACCAAAAGACGCCAACAGCTGAAATAACACATTGCTTCCTACTTACGATTTTCTACAAACAAAAGCAAAACGTTAAGCAATAAATAACATTTCATTTCTCACAAGCCCCACAATCCCCCTCCCTGAGGCTGCAGGTGCCTTACCCGAGTAGGACCCCAGGGACACAGCCCAGCGCACGGTGAGTGCCAGTAGCACCGTGATTGTCATCAGGCTCCACTTGTCCATGGCCTCGCTCGGGGACAATCCAGGGACCTGCAAACACAGCAGGAACATCGCTCCAGCAGCGGGCACGCCTCTGGCCCTCGGGCATTTAAACAATTCCTACGTTAATAACTCATTATGTTATCAACAAGCTCGGGGGTTTATAAGTGAGTAAATGCCCCATATTCAGTTAATGCTGCTTGTTTCCTCAGTTAAAAGCAGCACGGGCAGATTATGCAAAGGGCACATCTGGTACAGGCAGCACTGCTGGTTGAAACAAAATTAAAGTTATTTAAAAGTTAATTAGCGTCAGGAGATATTCTGCACCCTTCTACCCCAAACAAGCAGGAGGGCTGATGTCCCACCAAGCTTATTTCACCACACTAAGGATCCAGGAAAAGAAAGAAATATTGCCAGGTCTGTCAGATTGAAGGCCACGTGCATCAAACTCAGAAATCAATTATGATGTTGCCCTAGGCAAAAAACTCCCCTAAAATAATCAAACCATTAACAATAGAATATGCAAACTTCCACCCAAAAAATCAAAAATATTTCAGTCTGAACCAGGAAAAAAGTGAAGAAGAAACTCCTCCAGTCTTGAAGGGTATAACTGCCACAGACTTTCCTTGAAGAAAAGGCAAGATTGAATTTAAGTCACTTTAATACGCTTGTTCCTGACCAAAAATAAAAATCCCACCCAAGAGAAGCACCGAGCTGCTGTTTTAGCAACACAAAAGCAACATCTGAGGCATGTTTAGGCTATTCTACTCCAATTCCACCCATATTTATTTACTACTCACAGAAAGGTATGACCCAATACCACCACCAAGGGGAAAAAAGAAGTTAATTAATAATATAAATCTGTGGCAGCAGATCTCCATCTATAGGTAGAAAGGTGAACACTGATATTTGCATGCTTTCACCTGTGCCTAAGCCACAGGGGAGGCACTTTTATCTGAATAAAAGATACATCTGTCCTCCTTTTCTATCTCACCAGACCATTAATTAACGATACCTTCTTAATTACTACATAAAACCAGCCTCACCTACAGACTCCCTCATCTCAGTTCTGCTCGTTTACTTTTGCCATTCCCTATGTTTGGAGTAACAACTGTTTTCTGGGATACTGAGTTTCTTTCTCAGCTCTCAAAAGTGGCTCTTAAAATATTATTTCCTAATTGTTTTTCACCTTTAATAATTGTCCCATAGTACCTATAACAAAAAGCCATGCTTTTATTAGATTCTAAAGCACAGAACTCTTAATTCTTGGTATCGTGTGGGTAACAATGTTAGACAAGGAATAATTTTTAGGGGATGATAAAGCTGGTTCGGCCAATCCCAAACTTTTCACCTTCTGCCTCTGGATGTGCAACACCTGAGGATGTCTCAAGAGCCCACCTGTAAGCATGAGGTGAAAATCATAGCTAAAAAAAAAACAAAAACCACTATCCTTCCACACTGCCTACGATGAAGATTCAGATAAACAACACAAATACAAACCACCCACTCCTGGCCCAGGGAGGCTGACAGAACTCAGCCATAGACGCCCTGAATATAACTTGTTTTAAAAGAGGTGTCAGCACACATCTCAGCAGCCGAAAAACGCACACACTGAATACAGAATTTAATTTGTTGCGGCAATGCCTGTCTATAACCCCGCTGTTCCCCTAATCCTTGCCAGGAGACGCCTTTATTCCTCATCTCACCCCCTACTCTCACACCTGGCTCTGCCCCGGCCTCCTCAGAGCCCCCAGGGCGGGCTGGTGCTGCGGGGCTCGCACTGGGGCCGAGCTGCGAGCCCAGCCGAGCTGCCCCCCGGCCACCGGCGGACCCTGCTGCCCCTCGGCCCGCTCTCCTTCAACCCCTCAGCCTTTCAGCACCCTCAGTCGGCTCTCCTTCACCCCCCTCAGCCCGTTCTCCCTCAGCCCGCTCTCCTTCACCCCCTCAGCCTTTCAGCCCCCTCAGCCCGCTCTCCCTCAGCCTCCTCAGCCCCCTAAGTCTCCTCAGCCGGCTCTCCTTCACCCCTCTCAGCCTTTCAGCCCCCACAGCCCGTTCTCCCTCAGCCCGCTCTCCTTCACTCCCCTCA
>VZTA01012707.1:47928-62049 GCA_013398855.1 Mohoua ochrocephala | reverse complement strand
CCCGCGGGCCCGGCCCCGCTCCCCGCGCGGCCCCGGGGGACGGCGGGCGGGCGGGGGGAGGCACGAACCCCCCCGTCCGGCCCCTCGGAGGGATGCGGTTGTAGGTGCGGGTTCCTACGCGGGGATTTCTGTGGCCGCACATGCTCCCCGCCAGGCAGCCCCCGCCGTCGGGGCCGGGGAGCGGCTCAGCCCCGCACCGTGTCCATCCTCCCACCGCCCCTGCGGTTTCACCCGGAGCTTCTCCCTGCTCCGGATCTAAACACCAGCCGAACGCCGTGTTTGTGTAGAACCGCGAACCGCCTTGAATTTGGGGGCCGTTTTCCTGTAGGTGCGTCTCGGCGCTGGTCATTGCCTCTTCTCTGCCTCCCCTCCCCTGGGAGCTGGCAGGGGGCAGGTGGAGGGGCACCCAGCTGTGCTGGCTCAGCTCGGCTCGCAGGGAGACATCCCCGAGTCGGACACAGGCAGGAAAACATCCCGGGGAGCTGGCAAAAGCAGGCAGCAGCGCTCAGGTGTCCCCATGATGTATCCTCTTGGGACTCACAAAATAAAATCAAAAGGGTCAAAAAAGTGGAGCCTGGTACAGTGGAGAGATCTGGGTGCTTTACAAAGCAGGGAGAGAGCAAAATTAATCAAATAAGTTAAAATACAGAATTATCATTAGGCAAATTGGGCTGTGTGAGCAGAGGAGCTCCGCCGCCTTTTGGGCAAGAGGGCTGCAAAGTTAGCTGAGACCTGATTTGAAAAACAAAAACCAAAAACCACCCAAACTTTTGGTAGTCGTTCAATCAAAATTCGTTTGTTCTTCAGATGCTCATTTTGCAAATCCCCACTCTAAACAAATGGATATTTATCCCCAATTTTGGCTGCAAGCACCTGCACCCGCTCCGCAGTCCCAAGCAGCCCTGGCATCCAGCAGAGCTGATTCCTGGAAGGGCCCTGCTCACGTCCCCAGGCATCTCTAAAAGATGGCTAAAAGTCATCCTCCAAACCCCCTGCCACATCCCTGCCCCCGGAGGAGGCTCCTGTACTGGGAGGCATAAGAAATCCACAGGAACAAAAATCAGAGGCGAAAAAAATCCTTTACATTTGATTTATTTGAATTCATAGAGGGAAGGGATGGGTGGGAAGGGGTGGCCCTGGCCCAGCTCCCGGGGTGCTGCACAGGGCAGCCCCCAGCAATATCGGGGTGAGACACGGACACCCCCCGGCTCATCCCCCAGGGAATGGCTGCTCGGGGAAGGGATGTGCTTAGGCCATCCTTGCTCCTTCAAAACTGGGCATTCCTCCATTTATGGATGGAGAGTGGGCTCTGGATAGGCTCGGGAGGGAAGATGAATTCTATGTGAAAATGCCCCTATTTGTCTGAATAAATCAACAGGACAGAGGTTTTTTTTCCTTCATCCCTATGTGGCCCAAAGGGGTGGTGCAAGTGGTGCCAGTTTGGCAGCAAATGTGGGGACATGCCTCAAAAAGTGGGAATGCAACACAAAAAGAAAGGACACGACTCAAAATGAGGATCCACAGAGAGGCAGCAGCGGCAGCTCCTTTCAAACCCGCCGTCCCTGGGTGTTTTTACACCGGCTTCGCAGGTAGGCGGGAGGTGTGAGGAAGACACAGCAGGGCTGTTTTCTCAGTTATTCCCCTGGCCAGTGAGATGCAAATGAAGGCGCTAAGAGGATTTCCAGGGCTGTGAGGAAATCCCTTTGCTGCAAGCTGGGAGCTCTCCATGGGCTGGCCCAGCCCTCCTCGCAGCGTGAAGCAAACACGCTCTTCACTCACTGACGCTCCCGTGAGATTTCCCACATCGTGAGATCCACGAGCTCATCCACGATTCCGTTTTATTCCTCAGCACAGCCAGGACATCGGTGGGAGCCAGCTCCCCCTGCACGTGCTCTCCTGCTTCCCAGGGCTTCATTTGTTTGTTTTTCAGCAGGATAGTTTTGTGAGCCGCTCCTCTGGCTCGTGTACAGCACCCTCGATTCCCTTTATTAAGCACGGCAAGACAAGCGGTGAGTTACGGCCGCTGTTAATAAAATTACTCTGCTAATATTTTTCCCCAACACGTGGAATATTATTGATGGATCAGGGATGGGGCCCATCCCGAGGCACGGGGCCCATGCATCACCCCAGCTCCACGTGCACCATCCAAATGGCGCCTTGGTGGGGCGTAAGTGGTGCACAGGCCTTTTATGGGCCTTCTGCAGAACGGTGAATTTTACCCAAAATGCAGGTTAAAACCCATGTTAGGTATTAATGTAATCAGGTCCGTAATCTCTCCATCAAAAACTCCCCGAGCACCTCTTCACCTGCTAAACCAGGTAGCTCCTTATCTGGAGAGTGCTGTAACACATTCTAGGGGACTCCTTGCTTATTTTTGCTAAAGAAAATACGCGTTGCTCAGCCCCTGCAAGTCCTGGCTTAGAGGAGTCACCAAAGGGCCACCCTCACCTGCCACATGCCCGTGCCAGTCCAACGTCTTCCTCCTCCACCTTCAAACACAGAATGAAATGGTCGCAATTTTTCTATGAAAACTTGGTGACCTCCACAAACAGAAGTGCCAGCTTCAGAAAGAAAAAATCTTGCTTTCCCCCTGCCCCCCAATCTATTTTTTTAAGACCAAAAAATATATATATTTAATTTTTGGGGGCAACATGGACCGTTTCCAGGAGAGCTGCAGCTGCCATTCCCCACAAAGCTTCATCAGCTTCATTCATTTCTGTGAATTCCATTTAGATCCTTCACCTTATTAGAGGTATTTTATTAAACATTTTATTAAAGTCTTTTAATGCCTTCCAGGGCATGCTGTAAAACCCTACTGATTTCAGAAGCTTCTTTGAGGGATCACAGGCAGTGCAGAGCCTGGATGAGCTTTTCCAGCATTTCCGTGTTGAGAGCACACGTCGACAACTTGGCTCCTGTCTGGGACAGGACACATAAAACCAGGGAGGGTTTTAACTTTGACCAAAATCATTCAAGGGTGGTATTTCCAATTGAAAGGGGAGGATTTGAAGAATAAGTGTTTATTCCTTAAAACACATCAATGTTATTATTTTTTGTTGGATTTCCTGCTTTTGCCCAGGTAAGAAAGATTTCCAAGAGGAATTCCAGCTGAGGAGGTGATGAAACATGTGGAGCTGGTCAGGCAGTATTTGCAGTCTGTAAATAAAGCTTATTTAGGGGCTCTTGTTAAAATATTCCACGACAGAAGAGTTCAACAGGCATTTTTAAATGGATTCTGAGCAACTGGGCAGAGAGAAAATATGTCTGTGGGACCATGAAACATTTATCTGTCCAGAAGGAGACAGGGAAAAAAAAAAAAGCCAGGAATGATCTATCATAAGGGAGGAAATCTGCACCTCAGCATTTGCCAAAATGTCTTAATTGCTTTGTAAACTCATCTAAATAAATAAAACGTGGAGGGCTGTCTCGGCTCTCTGCTAAGGAGCAGCGAGAATTGCCTGGGGATAAAAGTCTTAATCCTGCCCAGGGCTGGGCTTGTTCCCAGTTTGGGACTGGCTGCTCCTGGTGCGGGAGGTCAGGATGCTGTCCCAGGGCTTGGAGCAGGTCCTGGAGGTGGGGAGTGATCCCTGCACCGGCCCTTGGCCATGGACAGGAGCCACTCGAGTGTCTTGTAGCTCTGCTGGAAACTCACGCCCATTGTGGCTCCCGTTTACTTGGGTTTTTTACTGCTCCTTGCATTTTTCCTGGTGAAAATGGCTCTGTGATACTCACAGATCATTCACTTTGAGGGTTTGCACATCACAAGTGTGACAAGACTCCTTCTGGTTCCTTGGCTTTATTTAAAACTTTCCAAATCGTGTCCTTCCTCCTCAAAATCCAGATGAGACCTTTGATCAGGGCACATTCCCATGGTTCTTGTGACAAAGGTGATTGTCCCTCTCTGCTCCTCTGTGGTGAGACCCCACCTGCAGAGCTGCCTCCAGCTCTGGGTCCCAGCTCCAGGATGTGGAGCTGCAGGGTAAAGTCCAGAGGAGGTCCCGGAGCTGCTCCAGGGCTGGAGCCCCTCTGCTCTGGAGCCAGGCTGGGAGAGCTGCGGGTGTTCACCCGGAGAAGGGAAGGCTCCAGGGAGACTTTAGAGCCCCTTCCAGTGCCTAAAGGTGCATAGCATTTAAACCATGTAAATTAATGAGACTTAAATATGTGCTTCAGGTTAACAATATTCTAACGCTGAACTAGAGCTTCATTTTCCAGACAGGCCTTGTTCAAATTTGTAAGGTAAATTTTCATCTTCATATATATGAAATATCTTCTTTCCTGCCTTCCTCCTGATAGATTTTACCGTTTTATTTTCATTTCTTAGTGAACCTCGACCTGGAGCAATGGTCATTCCTGTACTGAAGCTGCAGCAAAGGCAGCTCCTGAGTGGCTTTGGGGGCTCGCTGGAAACGGGGCTGGTGAGTGTTTAACAAACACCGCTCGCAGGGAGAGGATGAGCAGAGGAGGCTCATGGCTGGGACTTTGTCACACTATCCTACTGCTTTGGCTTTTATTAACTAATTAATTTGGCTTCTAATAACTAATGGCCCAGTCCTGAACTCCTTCTGCATGCGAAAAAGGGCATTTTCTCATAAAGCCGTGCCAGATCCTGAACAACTTCACCCATGGCATTGCTTCCATTGCAGTAATTATTTGCAGGAGTTTTTCCCCGAGTTGGTAAGGATTTTTCAGGCTGTCATTCTGGGAAAGGCATATGTCCAGCATAGCTATAGCTAACATGTCCTGCATGATTTGCATGTTTCTTGTGTGTGTGAAATGTAATATACTTCTATGTTTTGGAGCCATGTATTTAGAGATGATCTCACGTAAGTCTGGCAGATAAATATGTTCATCTCATATAGCACTGACATACTTATTTTCACTTAGGACTGCTTTTATTCAAGGACTTCTTTCTGTGCTTGGTAGGGTCAAGCAGCCTTGTTATTGGCTCAGCTGGATCACTACTGGGTCCAAATTTTCCCTTCAAATTTCAGTCACCTGAAATAAAACCACGGCAGCAACGTGACCATTGTGTTTAAGTTAAATATTAATGTCAGATCTGGATCCAGTGGTGGAAAGATTGATGCCTGTCTGTATGGGATTTGATAATTGCTGGGAACAGGGATGATGTTTTATTTTCTGTCTGCCCATGACACTTCAGAGACCGATCTCCGGGGTTTCATTCCTCCGAGGAACGACGTGGAACAGGCTGAGCTGCAGCTCTTGCCCAGGTGAACGGCACCTCCCTTCAAAAACAACTTTGTGCAACTCGCTGGCAGAATCATCCGGACAGAAATCTCCTTAAATTCGCATTTCTTTCACATTGCTCACCTGATTTCCCGAAGCTGAGGAAGAAGGGGGAGGAAGAGGAGTGTCCCGATTCTGAGGAAGGTACGAATCTGAAAATGGAGAACTTAAAAAAAAAAAAATTCGAGAGGAGAAATGAATTAAATAAATGCTAATAGAGAAGTAAAAAACCCCTCTGCCTGACAGGAGAGCAGCCTTTTAATGGCATAACTCGTGAATAATCTTGCTGAAAGGTCTTTGTGCTCGCTGCCCTTTGGTACCCGACTGTGCTTCCATGCCCCAATGTTTGTTCCTCCTTTCTTCTGCTAAAGTTTACAGATCCAACTTTAAAAAAAAGGAGGAGTGTTTCCATAATTATCCCCTCACCAATCTACTGCAGTAAATTACCTCCCCAGCCCCGTGCCTTGGTGTTTAACACGAATCAGATGAGAGAGCTTCATATTTAGTTTAATAAACTGTAATTTCTGACAAAGGTAACTGTCACCTTCTGTTTCATTCTGCGCGTTTATTTTTCAAGCACCAGAGCTGACCTCCGAACTCAATCTGCACTTGCCTATTGATGCATAAATATCTGTAATATCACAGTAAATTAAATTCAGTTTTAAAGGGTTTCTATTTAACAATCTGTCAGAACTTTCACAGCGTTTGATTTCTAGTTTCCTCTGTCCACTGACAGGTTTATCTCGGTATGGCTTGATTAATGAAACCTTTTATTTGCAGTAAGCACACCTATTATTACCATAATCTCTTAATGCTTGCTTAGGCAACATTGTATTCCGACAGCAGGGCTCCAAAAACTTCCAGCCCCTTCACTCCTTGGCAGAGCAGGCAGCAGGATTTGGGGCTGGAGAAGGGATGGCACTGTCCTGCCCTCCACTCTTGGGGGTGTTTGCAAAATCAAGCAGTTTCCCAGTTTAGCAGGTTTGGAAATGTTATTTTCATGGAAGTGGGTGTTAAAAGTGCCTTGTTAGAAAGTACTTTCACCTAAGACCAACAAATTCGCATTTAATTTGTGATTGGTGTTTCCTAGGGAGGAAAGGGATGTTCTCAAGATGGGTTCTTATGGATGATTTGTTGAATTTAGGGAAATACACTGCAGCATAGCCTGGAGAAGTTGGTATGGGTTTGGGTATCAGAGCTGTTGACTCCAATTCCTGGTTTTCCTACGGCCCTGGGAAAATCACTTCATCTCTCCGTGCTGCAATCCCATCTCACTGATGGTCGTGTGCAATGGAATAAATAGAATTACACCATGCGAGGGGCAGAGTAAAGCTGCTGCAGAGGAGAGACGGAGCAAAACATTCCAAATTTTCTTTCTTCCCTGCATAGGAGGAAGTTGAATTCCTGATTCCCCCACACTTCCAGCATGCAGAGCTGCTGCTGTGACTGCGGAGGGCTCTGCAGCAGGGATTTGGATGAAAGATGAGGTGCCTTGGTACCCTTAGCAGGACAGAAGAGAGGAAGGAACCAGCAAGTTACACCCCTGGGCCAAGAAAAGATGTGATTTTCATCCCTGAGGGAGCTTTATGCTTGGACAAGTTAAGGGGAACTGCGATTTACCCTGGGTCCCTGAGGATTTTCTCCTTCCCAGGAGAAAGGTGAGGGTAAACTTGCAGCCCCAGGGAGAGCAAAGGGGGTTCTGACACCAAATTCATCAGGGCCATAGGTCACTTGTTTATAGCTGGGCTTCGGGCTTTTTCCAAACTGCTCCTCCCTGGGAACTCTTTGGTATAACCTGATTGTCAGACCCTGTCAGGTTCTGAAAACAAAGACCCCACCTCCCAACCTGAGCACCCGAAACGAGACTGAATAATTTAGGTGGGCTCTGACATTTGGGTTGTCTCCAACTTTCCAGGGACACCCTTTGCTTTTAGTTCTCCTGGATCTCCAAGAGACTCTTTGCTGAAATCCACGTCCCTCTGGAATCAGGGACAAAGTTGCCAGTGAATATTTGAGTGCTTGCATGCCAATGTAAGGATCACGTGTGGAAAATGTCACTCCAAACAGTCACAAACCCCTCTTGTGCAGAAATATCCAGAACTTCCATTTCAGTGTTGTTGAAAAGGAGAATAATTCTGAAGGTGATTTGTGCACCTGGTTCTCCAGCATGAAAACGTTTCAAGAGGTTTATTGCATTAAGATGTTAATCAGCATCAGGAAACACATCCTCAGTTCTGCAATGAGACCCGGAGAGGCACCGTCATTCCTCAATAAACAACTCACAAATGAGGATTCTATTTGTCTGTACAAAAGCACATGCAACGCTCTGCACGCATAAACCCGATCTCAGAATATTTTCACGGTATAAAAAGTTGGAGAGACTCATTAGGAGCAAATTGTATTATTTTCAATCAATAAATGCAATATGGTTCGATGGCCCTGCTCTCGGAGTGTGTTTCTGCAGCTCCAGGAGCGACACTCCCGATACACAACTGCCTGTCATAAAAGTGTTTATTTGCTCAGGAGCACAGATTTCTGCTCCTGCAACCCCGCTGCTGGAATTATTACAATTCTCCAACACGTTTCAGACTTTTTTTGGGTTGTTTCACACTCTGCTTTTTAACCTTCAACAACAAATATTGTTGTATCATGAAGACAGCAAATCCAAACAATTACATATGTAGTCCAAAGGCATACACAGGAAAATCAATATTTGACATCTCTGCAACTCCCTCCTTGGAGCAGCGCTCAATAGCTCTTATTCATTATACACTTATATCTCTTTCAGATTCGCCTTTGTCACCAGAAACCCATTTTTTTTTCTCCTTTGACTTCCACATAACTTCTTTGCCCTGTACTTTTACAGACGCCTTCTGGCTATAAATACTAATGAAATCTCTTTGCTTAATTCAATTTTGCTGGTACACTTACAGTTATGACCTAACTTTCCCACGAGAGAGACTGATTGAACATTCCAATACCTTATGGATGGGAGCAAACACTCCACAGAACTGGACTGACAATTTCCATAATTATAGAATTCACAGCCTAATGACCTTAAAAAACAATAAAAAGATCTCTTGTTAATTCCATTTCTGTTACTGACATTCAAGATATTTCATTTTTCACAGGACAACAAATTTACTTTTTATTTTCAAAAGAGCAGTCTATCCTTTTACCCTAGATTAAATTTTCTGAATATTGAAGGATTTCATTGAATATTTAGCATTTCTTTGTCTTTTAAAAGTTAGAATATTTATGATCCTTAGAATGCTCCTGACTGATTTATAGCAATCAATTATAAGAGTGCGTTTTGAAATAGCCCTTTTAAAAATGAAGAATAGAATAATTAAAAAGATCAGAAGTCCTCCCTTGCATATAATTATTTCATTATTTCATTACAGTGCAGAAATTGTTTTTGCTGACTGCGAACAATTTTAATTGAGCAAAAGCTGTATTAATATACGATAGCAAGCAGTTCTTCCTAAGAAATAAGAGCACTAATTGCCTAAATTTTTATTCAGCACAGTGAGCCTTAAAAGCCACATTGTAATATAAACCTAATCACTGGCTACAGCGGATCCTTTGGCCGTGGTGGAGACATTCCCAAAGCATAACCTTGCCGTGCAGTCAATTTATTCCTTCAACAGGTTTATTGCTGCGTGAAACATTTGTTTGGGTGCTGATTTGGGGCAGGCTGAGAGCAGAGAGCTTTGTGCCAGCTCGCCCGTGGCCACCCAAGCAGGGCTGCCCGTGCCACCCACGGCCACCTGGTCCCCAGGTTTTGGTGGGGACACCACCATGGTGGTGCCTGCGTTGCTTTGGTTCCTCACTTCCCATCGCCTGGCTCCCCTTTCCAGCCGCTCCAGGGTTTCCATCTGTGCGTGGGGAGGAAGAGAAACACCACCAGAGAGAAATCAAAAATGTAAATCTGACTTTGGTGTCTCAAATCACCATGGGAGCGAGGTTTCCTCTCGCTGTAAGGATTTGGGGAGCTTGAGCTGTTGCTGGAAGCTCTTAACTGTGCCTACCCCACCCTGGGTAGGTGTCCATGCTTTTCCAAGGAGAAGGTGGTGGTGTTTGTTGCAGACTGGGATTTGGGTGGGCTCGCTTTGGCCACAAGACCTCTTCTCGTGCTGCTGTTGATCTCTGTGTTAGAAATATTTCACTGCCACTGGTGCCACCTCTCCTCAGGGGTCTGAACTCGCTGCCACCTGCTGAGAACCACCCCTGTGCTGGCCGGGCTGAAACTCCTTTGGTCACACGTGAAGTGACAAATTATTGTCAGCTTTGCAAACACAGGTTCCTTGGCCATGATGGTCCTTCCTGGTGCTTCCCCCAAGGGTGGGATTGGGCTGTCCCCAGTAATGTGGGCACTGACAGGGACTCTATAGGGGCATGGCTATAGGGGCAAGGGCACCCACCAGCCGTTCCTTGCTCCCAAGCCCCTCCCAGCCTCTGGGATGTAATATTCCACCGTGCCAGGCACAGGCAATCCGTTCTTGTGTTCAGCTCCCAAGTAGAGCTCAACATCCCAGCTGATACAGACCGAGAAACACTGGTGAGGTTGGCTCAGAGTCCTTTAACTTCATCTGAGACAGTCTTTTGGAAGGAAGGAAAGTCTTTTAAATAAATAATAGCACCTTAGCCAGCATGGTGCTGGCAGCTGGCTCATGATAGCTTCTGCCTAAGGTCTCCGAGCTCGACGAGAGGAGTCTGCAAGTCCATGTCAGAGGCAGTGCAGACACGGAGTTATCAGGAAGTAATCGCTGCAGGGGAGGTCTGGAGTTTGTCTGATGTCCAAGTTTCTCCTGTCACGGCATAGTTGCTTCCGGGGTGCTGGGGGAAGTCGCAAATGGGGCTGCTGGTGGTTTGTGAATGAGGCTCTTTGTCAGTGCTCAGCTCTGACCCCCCTCCTCTCAAAGCCTGGCTGAAGCCCATCCAAAGAAGAAAAGTGGAAATGAAAGACAAAATTCTGGTCCAATGCAGCAGCCTTAATATAGTGTCTGAATGGGAGAGCAAAGATTTATAATTACCTCAAAGTGAGGCTGGAATTTTCCTCCTGAGCTCGCTGCTTTCCAGTCCCACCGTGAAGCCTTAAATGCAGTTTTGGTGCCAAATTAACACTGTAGTGTTCAAGTAAGAGCAGTGGAAGTACCAGTACCAATAACAGCCGGCAGCACTCAAACACAGCCACATTAAGGATTGCCTGGCAGCAGATGTGATGTATCCCTCTGCTATTCCATAGTGGCAGCCCTCAGGTACATAGTTATAATTCCTGCGAGAGGCAGGCTCTGGAGATGACAGACTGAATAGTTACAATCTATCATGAAAAATTTTCAAGGATGAGTTAATGATTTTGTGCAATTTCCAGACCAGTTAGCTGAAGCCTGCAAGCTGGAGTTTCCCTGGGCTGCAGCTCACCAGGAACAAGTAACTCTTTTCTCCTTGTGCCTCAGTTTCCACTTCTATAAAATAAGTGACCATCCTGCCTTTTCTGTGAAATGATTTAAATCTATTTCAGAAAAGTGCTGTACAGGAAATACTCCAGAGCAGAAGAGGGGGGGTTATAATCAACCCAACTTTTCTTGCAGTAAAAATCAGGGCTAAAATCAGTCCTGGGTTAACACTTCCGTTTTTCCTGAACAGTTACATGCCATGTTTTCCTGATGGAAGTGCACAGGGTAAGGCAGGGGATGTGTCTGTCTTTGTCAGTGACTTTAATGCCTGGTGTCTGAGCAGGTGGAGGTGGGAAATACTGGAAACTCCTTTTGTATGTGCTTGTCCCCAGCTGGAGCCTGCAGTTGCGTGCATGGATTTTGTGCATGTGAAAAAGTCCTGCCTTCCCAGCTGAGCTCTGCCCTGCTGTGGTGAAAGCCATTACCAACATCAACTCCACAAATCCCTGCACTGGATTAATTTCCTTCCCTGTCTCCATCGAGTTGGTTTCAAAGAATTCCAGAATCCCAGCATGGTTTGGGTTGGAAAGGACCTCAAACCCCATCTTCTTCCACACTCTGCTGTGGGCAGGGACACCTTCTGCTATCCCAGGTTGCTCCAAGCCCCATCCAGCCTGGCCTCGGACACTCCCAGGGATGGGGCATCCTCCTTTGCAGAGGTCTGAAGATTAGTTTCCCAGCCTGTAAGAACCTGATAACAGCCTGGCCATCCAGATGTTGGCTGGAAAGCTAAAAAATTATGAAAGACTCTCAGTGACTCCAGAGTCCACCCCTCCTCCCTGGAGCTCTGGCCCCTGGGACCCTGCTCCCTGGGCACCACACCGGCAAGGCTGGTCCTCGCAGCGCTGCGGGACTCTGGCAAGGAGAGGAGGCTCCAGCTGTGTCCAGACACATTTTTGCAGCACTGTCCCTTGGCTCACAGCTCAAAAACTTTGGCACTTTTACTCTAGCGAGCCCTCTTGGTGCTTCCTCAGTGCCCAGGGTAATCCGTAGGAGGTCGGTTCCCTCGCAGTCCCAGGACAGCTGCGCTGGCAGTGTGGGATACAAAGGATTTGCGCTGCCATCTGTGTCCTTTGTGCCTGCTGACGGCATTTTCCCCTGTGCCCGGCAAGACGGAGAAGGTTATTTGTCTTAAGAACATTTTCTCCTTCTCTCTCTTTTGTTTTGCACCAGTGCCAACGAGCAATTTGCACCATAATTCATTCTTGTTTGGGCCCTAATTGTCCCTCCCTGTCCGGAGCTGGCTGCTTGCCTCGCCATTCCCAGGCTCTCCCCGGGTGTTTCCCAGAGCTCCACCGAGGCAGGGTCAGCCCTCGGCTGCCAAGCGGAGGCTGCTGCTCCGAGGGCATCCCGCGGTATTCCATGCGAGTGGGAATAGGGAGAGCCCCAAATAAACACTCTGGGGCAGTTTAAGGTGTTGCTTCCTCCAGGCCAGCCGCTACTGCCCAATTCCCAGCCCTCCTGTGGAGTCCTGTTGAGAAGAGGGCAGCTCTGGCAAGATGTGGGATTGGAAGCGGAGACCATCCTTTGTGCTGCTCCAGCCAGGCAGCCATCAGGACCCAAAAAAGCTCAGTTAAGGCTAAACTCATATAATTATACACAGACTGTGCAGTCATTAATAAAACACCCAACCAAAACCCTCCCCTCTTTCGCCGGGGTGACATGAGGCTTAATTAATTAGCACTTTAAGGTGCTTGGATAGTCCACTGGTGGGAAATCATAACTTACTCATTTTCCCCTCCAGGTGGTCAGAAAAGAATCGGCATTTCATTCTCATGGCATCTCCATCGCATCCAAAATTTTGCAAGGGAGAGAAGATCTAGCAGAGGGCTCTCACTTGTTAATTCCATCCTGGAAGTGATTCTGGTGGCAGGAATTATTTAAAGGGAGAGAAAAGCATGCCTCTATCGAGCAAAACCCAGAGCAGGCTAGGAAGGCTTGATGCTAGCCCAGAAGTTTCTAGAAGGACAAGATAACTTTTGTCATGTCCTTTTCAACCTGTATCAATCAGGGAAGGCAACGGGGAGGTGCAAGAAGATGCTTGGCAAATTCGGGGTGAAAAATGGAGCAGGTTTTTTAAATGTGGGCAGTAATTCAATTCACCTTCCTCTCTTTGATGCCCAAGAAATTGCAGGAGGGTTTAAACCTCAGGAATTCCCAGGGGAATTCGGTGATTCATCCTGAGCTCCCTGCGCAGTTGGGCTGTGCTGCAAAGTCATTTCTGCACCCACGGCCTTGCCAGCACCACACACACACAGACACACGCTGCACCTCTGATGGCAAAAGCCAGAATGTATCACTTAGAAAGGCTCCAAAAAATCCACTTTTCTTTTATAATAATATTTCCACAGGCCAAGCAATTGATGGCTGGACTAGGGGAAAACATACATCTTTGCTTCCAAGTAATAGGCTGCAGATTTGCAAGACTAAATCCTTTTAAAAGCCCAGAATCACATCCATTCAGTCCGTAAAAGAAAAAGAAGTCTAATTTGATAACATTATACATAAAGCGTTTTCTTGACTTAGATATATTTTAGGCATGCCAGTTATATAATACAGAACAAGCAGGGGGAAAGGACTTGATCACGTTCAGATGATACTAAATTATCTTATGACACAGGCTGTATCTTTTTTACAACAGAAAATGGAAACAACTGTGTCCTTGACCTTCAAAAAGGAATTGACTTCCCTAGCTTAACTATTCAAACAAACAACTGTGTACTCTCTTCAATTCCTGTGATAATTTTGATTTACTGTAAATGACTGGATTTAATGAACTAAATTATGCTATTTAAATGCATTTTGTGAATGGTATTGTAGTTTGTTACCAAGCATTATGTCTATGCTAAAGTGTGCTGTAAATGATATGATATGGAACATATGTGCTGTATTCATAATTTAACTGTTGCTATGGAGTGCCTTCTTCAATAGGCTCCTTTGAAAAACGAGTTCTTTATTTACCTGGTGAAATGAAGGTGATTTCTCAGCAAACCTCTAGGTCTCACTGACCTTGACAGAATTACAGTGCTAATATTTTCACATGGATGAACTGTTCTTCAATAATTTTTCCAAAATAGATGGCACAAATAGGTTTTCCGTTAATGCCGTGACACGCCGCGTGTTTTCTAATCTCACTTTTCTTTTTTGTTTGAACAAATGTTTATTACAGCTCTCGCAAAATGACTCCCATCCTCATTAGGGGAGGTTTCTGAGTTCAGAGCTGCATCTCAGGGTCTTGGACGTGATTCCCAGAAGTGCCTTGAGCCTGATGCTGCAGAGGCAGCCAGTGCCCAGTTCCATTTCCAGCCATGCCATGCAACCTGTGTTATGCTCCCGTTGCTGAAACCCTTTGTATATTTGGATTTCTCTGTCTGTGATACTGAAGGCCACAAATTTGACTCTGTTTTGCTGGTATTGG
>VZTA01012707.1:0-45124 GCA_013398855.1 Mohoua ochrocephala | reverse complement strand
TGGTTGATGGGAGCTGTGAGGAGCAACGTGTTATGCACAGAAGACAGAGTCTTTGGAAGATGTTGTGGACAACCCCTAAAACCTCTAATTTTTTTATAAACTTCACCAAATCCAGACAGAGTCAAGAGTTCATTCCCAAAAGCAACGGAAGTCTCTCAGCCAAATTTTAAGTGCAAACCATATCGAAGTGAGATCTTCTCAATGAAATTGTTGTGAGATTCTTTTTAATGTGGGCAAAAGAAAATATTTTGCCTCGTTCTTGTTTGAAGAAAGATGTGAATCCTCTCTCTTTTTTTTTTTCCTTCCTTCCTTCTTTTTTTTTTTTCTTCTGAAATGTAGCAAGAGAATCCAGCTTGAGGCAGGCAGTCATCATGGGACAATTCATCTCGAATGGGCAAAGGCTGGCAAAGATACAGGCAACTGAAGGCAGATTTATACAATGGGGAGTGTCAGAAAAGCTGAACCGTAGGCACTGCTCTGCCCCACTTCTCATGGAATTCATAATGACTCTTTTCATGGGAGCCTTCCTGGGTTAACTCCTGGATGATCACAAGCCTGCGTGTTGCTAATAATAGCATCACTGGCTAAAATATCTCCACGTTTACTGAGTTTCGCATTGCAATTTTGTGTCTCTGTTTCGTCCTGCTCGTTCTCTTTTGTTTTCCATTCCCGTCATGCTGTTACACTAATATTTTCCATCTCGGTTCCAAGGGCTGCCACCATTAGCTGCTGCACCACGTGAACATTTGTGTCTCTCCATCAGATTTGTGAGGAGGCTGCTATGGCATGGCCAGCTCTCATGGCAGTGTTTCCTGAGAGCAGATGGTGACAGCTCAGCGCTGTCACCCAAGGCAGCTGGGGTGAGTTCCCTCTCTTGGAAGCATGGACTGTGACCATGGCATGGCTGGAACTGATCTGAAAGTCTGGGGAATTTGGGCAAAGAGAGAGGAAATTCTGGGTTTTTGTCTAAAGATGAGTGGTTTTGAATTATTTCAAATGGAGGCAACTGATAAAACGCTGCTGTCAGCCCTCACCACCCAGCAGGAGTGGCTGTTCCTATTGCCTAAAGGCATCACTGCACCACCCCAAATTATGTCCCATCACACTGTGCTTGGTCGTTATGACAAAGGGTAAATTTGAGTCATGGAAGGAAACAAGAGAGTATGCTACTGGACTGTTAGTCCTGCTTTAGACTTCGTGGACTTGGTCAAGCACAAGACAGTTTTTGCTGGACCAAAATCATAGCTAAACCCCAGAAATTAATGTTTATCCCAGCTCTGTATCAGTTCTGGGGACACTGGACTTCAGATCCTTACATTTGGACTTCACAGATCCTTACATTTGACTTCATGGGGATTTAGATACTGAAGGATTTGGGTCTTAACCTCTGCTCTAGTTTCCCAGCTGAAAGACAGTAGTAATATTTCTCTGCCATACAGCAGACTCACAGTGAGTAATTATTTCATATTTGTAGAGTACTTTGGGAAGGCTGTGCTCCATATTGCTGATATTATTAACTTCTGGAGCCCAAGATGGAACAGTCAAGTGCCTCTGTGCTGTTCAGACCCGATAATCTCGCAATCTAAGGAATATTTAGAAGTTTTGATAGGAGAAACTCTCAGCAACAAAAAGAAATCCTTTCACACAGCAAAGATGTGGGGAAATAATGTGGAATCATCAGTACACAGTCCAGCCCCTTGTTGCAAAGTGAATGTGTTTCCAGCCCACATCAAAGCTCTGTTTACTTCTCCTGTCAGATGATTTTGTGAGAGTGTTGCAGAGGGCTGGAGCACATCCCGGTGGCAGAGCCCACTTACAGAAAGGACTCACTGAGGCAGCAGACGTGCAAGCAGAGGTCAGGGTTAGCAGGGACAGGGCACAGAGTCTGGTGAGTGGATGAGAGATGCAGAACAACAAACAAATGTACTGTGGGACAGAAATCCAGCCATGTCCCGGGCTGCATCAAAGGAAGTGTGATCAGCAGGTCAAGGGAGGTGATTCTTCCCCTCTCTCTGCTCTGGTGAGACCCCACCTGGAGCACTGAGCCCAGTTCTTGGGTCCCCAACATAGGAGCGATTGGGACCTGCTGGAGAGAGTCCAGAGAAGAGCACAAAGATGCTCCAGGGGAGGGAGCCAGGCTGGGAGAGCTGGGGGTGCTCACCTGGAGAAGGGAAGGCTCCAGGGACACCTCAGAGCCCCTGCCAGGGCCTAAAGGGGCTCCAGGAGAGCTGGAGAGGGACTGGGGACAAGGGATGGAGGGACAAGACACAGGGAATGGCTTCCCAGTGCCAGAGGGCAGGGATGGATGGGAGATTGGGAAGGAATTCTGGGCTGTGAGGGTGCACAGGTTGCCCAGAGCAGCTGTGGCTGCCCCTGGATCCCCGGCAGTGTCCCAGGCCAGGCTGAAGGGGGCTTGGAGCAGCCTGGGATAGTGGAAGGTGTGCCCTGGGTTATGGGGGGCTTCATTCTGCTCCTCATTCCTGCCTTCCAACACAAGGGGGCTGGGTGTCTGGAGAACTACTGGTCTTGCCACGAGCAGCTGAGGCAAAGAAGCCACTGAGTACCTCAGCCTTTTCCTCAGCCTTTGTAACTATGTCTTTTTCCCATTCATGCTGGGAAACCATTAGCTATCGAGGTACTTAATATAAAATTTTGAATTTTATTGTTTGCATTGGAAATCGTGACCCGGCTCACTTTGAGGCATTCGATATGAAGGTTGGGGTTTTTTTTTTCTCCTTTTCTTGTTTTTATATAATTTTCGATAATTTCCTCTTGCCTTGTGCTATTTTAAGATGTTTAACTTAGTAGCTCCAGAAGAACCATTCGCAAATAGCGTTGATCTGTGTTTTGAAAGTTTAACATACACTATCCAATGCACATTTACATACAGCACTGAAATCCGGCATTTGGGAAATTAAAACAACAAAACTTGATTGCATATCATGATTTCATATTTTGCAGATGTTAATATTTAATCATATGCAGAGCCATTTAGCTTAAGTGCATTAATGTAACTCATTTAAAAGAGGCCAGTAATTGTCCTATTAACTCCCAGCCTGGATGTTATCCATGCTGCCCTGCTGGTAAGGCCAGAGGGAGAGTCTCCTATTGGCACCCACAGAGATTGCTCTGATCTGTTGAAAATCCTGTTAAAATCTAATTACTTAGGAGAATAGGCCAGGGAATATCTAATGAGCTTCAGGAAACCCACTGAAAGAAATTCTCTTTTAATACAGACTGAAACATCTTCTGTGTTTCAATTACAGTGGTACCACATGAACATAATTACACTTGTATAGAACGGGACTCGTCTTTGTTATTTTAATTACATATCACTAGATTTTTCTTAGTCATGGCGAAAAATAATTTGATTCCCCATAAAGGTTAAATGTTGATGAAAAGCTGAGTGTTAAAATAAATGTAATCTTTGTTTATGATAATTCCTTCTTTGTTTTGTGAGGAAATGTTAGTCAAAGCGGGTCACTGAGGGAAGATGACCGACCAAACACACACTGGGGAAGCCCTGGGAAGGTGGAGACTGATGAGAAAGATTTCAGAGAAGGCCGCTCACTATGCCAGCATGAAATTTGGCCTGACTTTTTGTTATGGTAATTGACACTGTTGACATTAAGCTCTCAATAAAATCTCATAGCAGCAGCAGCAGCACAACAGACTCTTTGTACCAACAGGGGGGACTATTTGCAATTTCTTCCGCTTGCAGCCTCTTAATTTTTTTAATTTGAAAATTCCGGTGGTAACGTGACCAAAATTATCACCGATGGCTTTTCACAGTGACACAAACGGTTCTGTTTCTGCCCAAGACACTGGAACGGGCTCCCCAGGGAATGGACACAGCCCCAGGGCTTCCAGACCTCAAGGAGTGTATGGAGAATGCTCTCAGGCACAGGGTGGGATTGTTGGGGTGCCTGTGCAGGGACAGGAGCTGGACTCGATGATCCTTGTGGATCCCTTCCAGCTCAGGATATTCTGCAGTTTTATGGTTCTAATCCACGGACCTACATGGCCTCGCTCCATCGGGAAATGAAGAGCATGGGACTGCTCGTGGGTTTGGCTCCTTTGTTGTGGCCGCCAACAACCCCAGAACCAGAGCAGCTGATCTGGACAGCCTGGAGCATTGCTGCTGCTGCTGCTGAAACCGGGCTCTCTGTGGAGAATCCACTGAATTTAATGGGGTTAAACCCTGAGGAGACGGTGTGGGCACAGAAGAGCTGGGACGCCATGACTGCCTGCCTGCAGGAACAAGCCAGGCAGCAAGGAGTGTTTCCCATGTTATTTCTGCCTCAGCACACGGTCACACTGGTCCCAGAGCAGGGATGGTAAAGAAACCAGTGGAGGAGTAGCTGCTGGATAAACCCTTCACCATCCGTGGCCCCAGGTCCCTCACACGCTGTGAGGCGGCAGGGAGGCGGGAAAACGGAGAGGCGGGAAAACGGAGAGGCGGGAAAACGGAGAGGCGGGAAAACGCTTCCTTCACGCGCAATCTTAGGCTGCCGTGAGTCTTTTCTGAGCAATCTCGTGTGAGAATGTGATTCCCACACAGCCTGGCTGCTCTGAGGGGAGGAGAAAGGCTGAGGAGAGCCGAGGAGAGGCAGGCGCCATGTTGAGTGCCTGAGGGTTCGTGAGGAGACAAGCGGCCATGGCGGTTCCAGGTGGGTTTGCCCACCCTGCATCGGGCAGGGCTGAATCAAAGAATCACAGAATCTGCCGGGTGGGAAGGGACCCTCAGGGATCATCTGGCCCTGCCAGACAACCCCACAATCCCACCTTATGCCTGAGAGCACTGTCCAAACGCTCCTGGAGCTCTGGCAGCCTCGGGGTGGTGCCCATTCTCTGGGGAGCCTGTTCAGTTCCCCACCACCCTCTGGGGGAAGAACCTTTTCCTGATATCCAACCTAAACCTCCCCGGCACCACTTCAGGCTATTCCCTCATGTTTTGTCCCTGGTCACACACAGCAGAGATCAGTGGGATCTCCTCTCCCCACCATGAGAAGCTGTGACTGCAGTGAGTGTCCCCTCAGTTTCCTGTTCTCCAGCTGAACAGACCAAATGCCCTCAGCCTCTCCTCAAACAGCTTTCCCCTCACGGCCCTTCGCCATCTTTGCTGCCCTCCTTTGGACGCTCTCGAATGGTTTAATGTCTCTCTCATGGAGCCTGGCTGGGTGTGCAGGTTGGTGCAGTGACTGGCACAGGTGCCCTCAGGGAGCTGACTGCCCTGAGCTGGGAGATGCCCTGACATTCCAATATGGGGGGCTGCCTGTGTGGTCCCACAGAATGAGGGGTGTGAGGGGAGATNCTGACATTCCAATATGGGGGGCTGACTGTGTGGTCCCGCAGAGTGAGGGGTGTGAGGGGGGATTCGCCTCCTCAGAAGTGGCACAAAGCTACAAACAGAAGTCATACAGACTAACACCTGCTGTCCACCTCTTCAAACACCCACAGAGGGTTTTAACCTGTGGGAAACTATTGCAGTCAGTTTGGTGGAGAGTCATGGCTGTGGAATAACTTAAAAAACCATGGAAGAGGCTGCTATGAGCAGGAGCAGCCTTTGGAGCTACTCTGACTTCACAGAAAGCTGGACTCAAGTTTGCAAAATGAGGGTAGCAGGTAGCAAAACCTTAATTCTGTTTTCCTTGTTTCAGGTTGGGCACAACCTCAGAATTGTGCTGCTGCTTTTGCTTCAGAGCTCAGCCCGACGTCTTCCTCTCTGTGAGAATGGCAGACCAAGGAAAGCTGACACAGGTAGTGTACACAGTTCCTATCAGATTCCTATCTGAAATGGAGCTCTGTGTTTTAATTTCCTTATTTTTTAAATAACTGAATGTATTTTACAAATGTGACTCTCTTGCTTATGGAAATAATTTAATGCTGCTACACAGATAAAGAAATAGAAAATGTTATCAAGCTCCATTCTGGATGATTCCAATAGTATTTCTAACAAAGATAAAGTAGTCATATTTTCTTAAGATGTTGGGGGTTGAACGTGAAGGGTCAGAGAATAAGTTGCAGAGCCACGAATTTATAAATTTGAACTCTTTAAAAAGCTTTTCTTTGAAATTTAAGTGATAAATCTTTGTTCAACACGTTCTAAACACATTTACTGTGTTCCTTCCAGCTATCAAATACAGTTGAGTGGGATTGCATCCATTATATTTGGTGTTAATGGAAGTGAGGTATTTGGTGCTTCATTTGACTGCATCCAGGAGAAAAATGTGCTTCCTCAAGCTGAACTCCCACTCATCTGCCTGGAATTTGAAGGCCAAGTGCCTTACAAGTCCCAAGTAAAATCTATCTGTAATATTTCTCACTGCATCCATTTAAATACTTTTCATGCAAATGTAGTATGTGCATACTAAGATGCACATTTGGCGGGGAGAAGGAAATGAACTCAGGGAAAAATATTAAGATTTGGCTGAACTGTAAACTCTGTATCGGGAATTGGTCCAAACTTTGATTTTGCCCTTTTTAAACCACAAAACTGGACCTAGATTTTCAAATTCTGAGGCTCAGCTTGGTGTGGAATTGCAGAGCTCTCAAAAATCCTGCCCAGCCCCTCAGGTTGGAAAACCCTTGGAGGCGATCCTGGCACAGCTTGAGTCAGAGTGAGAGCTAAAGAAGCAGAGTAACCTCCCAGGCACTGCAGTCACATTCACTGATTGTGGCTTAAACTTCTGCAGTCTCTTTCCTGAGTGTCATCCTTAAAAGGTGTCACTTAAAAAAGGGTTATTCTACCTACAGAATGAGCAAAGGAGTTTGGAGACTGCAGAGACCTGGGGGAAGATGAAACTCATTGACAGGAGGGGAAAAAAAAAAGGTCAAAAGTGGAAAGGAGGGAGGAAAATGGCTGCTGTGAAAGACAGGAAAAATCACTGGAAATGTTCCCACCCCCACCCAGCATCCTGGCTCCAGTTGTGTGTCAAGTCATTTCTCTGGAAAAAGAGCCAGTCCGAGTACATTGCTGCTCAAGCCCGAGTGAGTGCGTTATAAAAATGGAGAGTAGCATGTAAATCATTCATGGGGACGGGGAAATAAATAACCCTTTATGCCCATATAAATACTTATCAGATGTTCATAAGGGGAATTTACATGGAGTTTTATTCAGTACTGTCAGCCATTCCTCTGTCTTCCATCATTCCTGCCGTGAAGACAATTCAAAATATGGTGGTGGAGAGAGCAACCTCTCCACCAGCGGATCCGCAGCACGTCATGTAGAAAGCTCTGAACTTGCCCTCAGTGCTGCTGTTATTTTTATTATGGCTCGTAGCCGAGTGAGATCATTCTTCCTGGTTTGCCTCCCAAGAAGTAATGGGAAGCAGTGTGTTTAGCCAGTGGATTGATTCAGTGATCTATTGGTCTAATCCCGACTCTGCCAATCATCTGCTGGGCGACTGCAGGCGAATCACGTCACTTCTTTTGTGCCTCTGTTTCCTCTCTGACCTTCTGCCTGTCTTGTTTGTTTGGACTGTAAGTTATTGAGGGCAAGGGCTGCCTCTTGCTGCTTGTGTGCACGGACCATGTCTGGTGCTCTGGGACCTCTGCGAGGCTCCATCTCCAAGTGGTGCTGCATGTAAATAACAACATTCAGCTCCTCTCCCGGAGGTCGCAGAAAGAGAAGGAGCTGGCAGTTGTACAAACTGGTGGCAAACTAGAGAAGGACACGAGGAAGAGCCTCTGCCATGAGCTGTTTTGCTGGGTGCTAAACAGGCACAGAGCAGAGAGGTGTTCCCTGCCCCACAGATGGCCATGGGAGGCAACTTTGGCCATCACGAGCTGCCCTGAGCCCTCAGAGCTGGGATTCTTGACCTAGGGATGCTTCCTGAACATCAGGGACTGAGCTGTACACAGTCACGAGGCAGATCCGTGCTGTGTGGCAAATGGAAAGGAAAGTGACTTACTTGGTCCAAAATCAGCCCAAATTAGGTGGTGTTTCATTGCATCTGCTGCGAACAAGGAACTTCTGTGGGCCTGGTGGAAAGCTGTGGCAGCCCAGGCTTGGGTTGTTGAACTGAGCCCTCAGGTAATGGCCATAATTCCCAGGAGGATCAGGCTGAAAATTCTTTTGGGGTTTGGGAACTCGGTGCAATGGCAAGATTCATACCTGTCACCAGGGCCATACCAGAGATGTTTGTCATCAGTGCAACACTGCCTTTCCCCGAGGGTCCTTTCACCCATCATTTTGGTTTTGCAGCCCCTCTTCCAGGTTCAGGAGCGACACCAGTGCAAGGTAAGTGTAGGTTGTACCTGACATTCCCTTAGTAGAATATTCCTCATGGGTACCGTTGAAAACTTGGTAATTCTTTTTTATATGGCTTTATTTTTGATAGGCCTGATGCTTCCTCTGAGCTATTTCAAATACCAGATTCTGGAAATCTCTGAAAGCATCTCTGTTCTGTTCTGGTGGAGATCAGCAACGGAGGTGGGCTGTGAGCCCCACAGTAGAGCCTGGGGTTGTCTTTGCTACTCTACTCATGCCTGACTGATTCCTCTCTCCTGCCTGGAAAAGGCAGTCTAAAATATGAAAAAAAGGGGATGATCCTGCATTTTTCTCCATAGCTTTTAATAGGAAATTCAGCATGTTGCTGTGTTTGTATAATTCAACATCATCTTTCAGATACTGTTAATTCTGAAGTATAACCTGATTGCTAAAGTCAATTTTGTTTTTTGGATCATCCAATTCAGTTACCATTCACTTGCGATTCTGAAAACAAAATTTGACCCATCGGGAACAAAAAAATAACAAGTTATGTCCCTTGGTTAAAAATGAAATGAGAAAATGGAAATGATAGATGTTGTTTGATATTTTCCTGATGGGATGATTTATTAAAATTGGAGCTGGAGATGTTCAAAGGTAAAGGAATCTCCTGAAATCATAGGGTGTAAGTATATTATAGAGCAATAATTTGGGTAATGTTATAAACCTGCTGAATGGGAATTTATGGAAGCAGATCCTACTAGTTTTAATGGGAGTAACAAGCATAAATCCCTGGGCAGGAAGATTAAACTAAACTCTGCAGTTTTAATTATTGGTGACATCACTTTTTTATTTGCCATGTGTCCTACTCGGTAAGGGAGCCTCAGTACAGCTGCTGGCCCACTCCTCAGACAGACTGGTGAGCAGAGGTTTGTGAGAGCAGCCAATGCCTCTCCTTTTTTGGAAAACCACCTCCAAATTGCATGTGTTTGTTTTATTATCCATCCTCCATGAGTCTTGCTCAGAGCCTGTATTTGTAATTTTAAAAAATACTCCAAAATTAGGCTGTGGCTGCAGTGAGCTGCCCCGCCAATTGCCACGGCACCTGGAGTCCTCCACAAAGCACCACCAGCTCACAGAGGTGTTGTCCACACTGGACTGAGAAGAAAGGACCAACCCAGCCTGTAAACCCAGGCTAGTTCTGCATTTCCAGAAAATAATGTAGGGAAACATGCTCAGCTGACATAAATCAGAACTATCCCATTGAAAAACTTCAGTCAGCTTATTAATTCACTTGAATTTTATGGTGCTACACTTCTTTCTGCCAGATGACAGTCTGCCCCATCACTTTTCCCATTGCCAAAGAGTGACAATAGCTAAAAGCTAACACATTTTTATGGCATCAATGTAAATATATATATTTATGTGTGTGGGGGTGTGTGTGTGTACTGTATGTTCTGTAAAGGAAACATATAGTCAAACACTTGGAAAGAACTGGTTTGAAAGTTAAAGCTAATCTAAGCCTGAAATCCAAGCATTGATTACATGTTAAAAGGTTGGATAAACAACTTTTAAATTAATCGTGTGTGTATATGCATATGTGTGTCTTTTATACCTTGATATGTTTCCTTATAATACTTTTCCCTAATATCTGAAATAATTGCTGCCTTTCTCTGAAATCTGTGTATTTTCAATTGTTGCAGGAAAGCAAATCAGACAGAAACATAAACATAAAATACAGTGATTACATGTAAAAAATTAAGTACCTTGAATCAAAAATAGGAAGATCATTGCTCTGAAATTAGAAGAGATTCATCAAAGTAAAAGTAACTGTGACTAAGGACTATGAAAATATAAAGGGATTGACATATGTGGTAATAGGGCAATTAAATCCTTAGCTTTTTCACTGTGATGATTTTATAGCATCTTCTTACTGTTGCCAGTTTGGAAGCTGCCAGCAAATATTTTCTTAATTGCAAAAGGAGACAATATGTGTCCCACTGTTTCATTCATAACATTTGATTAAGTTAAAGAGGCTGCACTTCTATCCGGGAGAACAAAGAGTTGGAGATGGAAATAGCAAAGACACATTGTGCGTTTGAAAAAAGATCCCAGGAACAAATGATTAACCAGAAATTTTACAGGGGAAAAAAAAAGTCTACTTGTCTTGACAGAATAGCCTGATCCTGTAATAAACCCTCCCAAAGTCAACAGTTCATAAAGTCTTTTGTTCTAGTAAAAGGGTCTTTAATTTTTAACACAAACTCACACTTTGGTATGCATGAGCTTAAGTAAAATTAGAAGACATGTATATAATAGGATTTAATGGATTATCATCTGCATTTTCCAAAGATGTCAGCTTCTCTCGGCTCTGATGGAGTAGCACTTAATGTAAATTTAATTTGAAGTGATGTATGGAGGGCTTGAGGTGGTACTCTGTGATTCCCTAACTGCCTGGAGAGGCTCTGTGGGTAGCATCTGGATTTGGCTGCTCCACATGCCCAGCAGCATCTACTAACTAGGATTAATGAGGTGGCCTGTTCACCAGTGATCCAAAGGAGGTATGCTACATTTACTCCCAACAATATGAATAGGAGGGCCAGTTTCCTTTGGGGGCACACTGTTTGATGAAACTTAATGATGGTCTCGATATTAGGTGTAATAAATATACTGTATAGAAAGCACTTTTGCTTTGTCAGATTTAAATGTTATTTAATCATAAAACGGTGTTTGGCTTAGCGGGGCTGAGTTAAAGCTCATAATGGCCTCGGATGACATCTTTAAAGCTAATATTTTGCCTAAGCTGGGAAATAAAGTACCAAATTAAAAGATCTAGTATTTACCTTTGAGACAATTATTATTTTTTTTCTTTTCAGTTTGGGGAAGAGAGGGAGGAAATCTCTGCTTGCTCGCAAAGTTGTGAGACGGTCTTAAAAAATACCTTTGCTCTTACCTCGATGTGTTTGTGTAGAAATCAACAGCTATTAACTTTTAGGCAAAACTTCTCTGTGTGGTCTCAGCCTCATTTACGCGTCAGAATTGTATTTTGCCTTTGTGTCTAACTGAGCATTGAATGAATTCTCAGCTAATTTCAAATTCCCTTTGTCATCATGGTTTTCAGCCAAAAGTCTATAATAAATGGTCAGAAGATGAGCTGAGACTGAATGAATAGTGAGTGGTATTCATCAGCCAAACATAGAGTCCAGATCCAATTATATGTATTCATTAAGTGATAATGATATCATGGTCTTTAACTAGGAAGAAAAGAGTGTAATTGAATAATAACAGTTGTACAATCCCAGCGGAACACACTTTCCATCCCAGCACAGCGACCCTCGGGGATGATGCAGAATTGATGGAATTCTATTACTCTTTGATAGATTTATTATGAAGGGCTGAGTGGACTTGCTACTCCACTTTGTCACTCACACTAATCAGTATCGTAAGGCCCCGAGCGTGCAGGCTTTTGTATCCCTTTGACAAAGACAAGGTTAGGGGAGGATGACAGACACCCAGACCTTTACAAACCCATACCGCAAGATGAAATGGGCCAGCTGAGCTCTGAGCTGGGACAGAATTTTAATTTGTTTATCAATGGCTCACATGTGCAACACCATAAGGATATTTGTCAGAGGAGTAACACTGAAGCTAAACTCTTTTGTTTGGCAAGTGGAGCTTGGAAAAATATTTATTGAACTGTAAAAAACAGGGTAAATGAAAGGAAGGCGAAAAGTCTAAATGGAGTGGAAAATAACTTGCATTACTGTGCATAAAGTATGAGGAGGATGGGTACCTTTGTCTATTTTTGTTTGTTTCTGTTGAAGGAAATTTGCTCACAAACTACAGCCTGATCTCTTGTTGATTTAGGTTCTGGGGGGGACTCAGACGAAACACAAGTGGGCAAAATGAATTTCAAGTGTTGCTTTTTATTGCTGTTTATTTATAAGAAGCTTCCAGTTCAGGCAGATGGATTGCTCTCCTGCTTTTTCGCTATTAAAAAACCAGCAAAGTAAATAAAATACCCCGGCCTTAAAAGCTGGAACTTGCAAATACAGTCTTGGATTTATAAAAACAATCTTGTATGTGTTCAAGCGTGGCTGTTCCTCCTATCCATCGTTCCCATTCAAATGCAGGCTATAGACTCTGTCAGCATGGTCAGTAGCTATCAGAGCCCACTGGATCCAGGGAAACAGACAATTTGTTGTGCTTCTGATCCCAACAGGAGCTGCAACCAACATTGGCATAAACAAGGCAGTGCATAGGAGCCTGCTGCCAGGGTTTGTTTTTTGTCAGTGCTGTTGAATGATAGATGTTTCCATCCTTTTCTCCTCTCTGAATTGCTTTCCCTTTGCCTTTTTTTAGCATGGCATTCTGCATTCGAAGAGGCACTTGACAATTCAGTGTCTGGGTTCAGCATCCCTGTCCATAAAAACAAATAAGTCCAGCGGTGCCGTGTCCTGTGTGAAATTGCCACGCCAGTGCCTCTGTCCCTGGTTGGGATTTGTGTGGGAGGCAGCACAGTCAGCTGTGACCACAGCGATTGCCTGAGCTGGCATTCACTCTGGACAACGAGGGGCAGGGATACCAGCGACCAGAGCAGAAAACATTCAGGACAACCTTAGCTTCCCACATTTTGTGCCGTGGATTCTCTCTGTAGGGCTCTTCTCCCACAGAAGCTCTTTTTTTCCCTCTCCAGCCAGGGGCACAATGTCGGGGATGTGGCTGCGGAGCTCGGTGGCCCTGCAGGGTACATCCAAACAGCCAACTCAAGGTGCAGCTGGGGCCTGGGAGGACCTGCCCACGCTGGTTGTGATCTTGCCAACAGAATCAGTGGAGGGAAGATGACCCCGGTGTGACCATATGCAGCAATCACAGCACAGAGCTGCTGGTTGGCTGGTGCTTGGCTCTGGTGCCCAGGCACAAGCCTGACACAGCCGCGGGATCAGCACGGCTACTGAGTGTTTTATTGTTTTGTCTCTCTTCTTCCCTCTGTAGAAGTAATTCTGAGGCCAGGCAGTGCATCCTTGCTCTCTTCCAGGACCTGCCACATCCATAAACTCTGTGCTTACTGGGGTTCACTGAATTTATTTGGTTAAGGTGCCGGGGAGCGAGTGAATATTTCAGAACTGAAAATGACTGTGCTACAAATCAGACCCCCATGACAACAGCCCTTCCCTTGCACCGTACAGCCCTGTGTCTCCTTTTGGGTTGGATGGTGACAGCTTTCCCATACAGGCACTTTTTTTTACTTCTTCATCTCGCACAGTCATGGGCACGATGAACAGATGGCAGCGTTTTGCATCTGTTTTGCAAGAGGAAGCCCTGAAAATTCTGTAAATGCAGCACAAGAAGAGTAATCCTTTTCGGTGCCAAGTATTGTGATGACAGCATGGAATCTCACAAGCCTCTGTCGCCTGGCCCAGGGGCTGGCACAGCTGCCTGGGAACAGCCACCTCCTGCCCCGCTCTGCTTTGCTCCCCTTCCTCGGCACGGGGCGATCAACAGGCGCGATCAGGTGGAGGGGGTGTGACCAGCACCGCTCCCACAGGGACTGTCCCGGCAGAGCAGATGTCACCGGCAGCCTTCTGCTGTCTGCCCAAAGACCCGAGCACCCTGCACAGGCTCGGTTCCTCCCAGCCAGGTGGGCACAGGGGCAGGCAGGCCAAGGGCCATCTGCTGGCAGGGAATGTGTTGGAGGCGGGCAGTCTGAGCAGCAGGGGTGGCACAGCGTCCTTTGCTACAGGGACAAGGGCAGATCCAGCTGAGAGGGGAGTTAACTCTCTGTGCAATGGATTGGTCTCTTGGCATTAACACCCCCTGAGGTCGGTGAGCTCCCCTGATACTCATTGCTGGAGCTGAAGGCAGAATCAGCCCCCCTGGATTTCCGGAGGTTTGAATCCAGGCAGCGATTCACCTCTGGATACACATGTGCTCAACAAACAGGCCGACAGGGGTCATTCAGCTGGATGTTCTTTCATGGCAGATCTCAAAATAATGATTTTTTTGGACCAGATGTTTTGTTATGGATGGCATCAAGCTCCTTGTGGAGCAAGGATTCATGTTCCTAGGAGAGTCCAGCTATAGGGAACAATCTCTTCTTTTGGGATCTCCACGGTGCTGTAGTGGAGGAGCCCTAACCCTGCTAGCATGGCTGGCCCAGGCTCCTCGTGCTGCAGCTGAGTGAGGATGCAGTGCTGCCAGCAAAATGGCGTGGAACCTGTTCCTGTGCTTGTCCCGGGATTTACTTCCCACAAGACACCACAGTGTACACTAGCTGACTTATCTGTGAACCATGGAAACATTTTGAAAAGGTAAAGCAGACAGTACACTGAAGAATCATTTGTCACAAGTAATTGCAGGCAGTCAGAAAGAGCAGGGAGAGTATATGAATCATGACGTAAAAACAGTGAAGGGCAGGCATTTAGTCTGGTCTGTGGCTATAAGTGCAGTGACACAGGTTAGTCCTGGCATGATATACAAATGTTATGTGCAGAGGGACAAGTACAATGAATAAAGAATCCCCCTTTTCTCATTATCTCATGCAGCAGAGAGGTTTTTTACTTCACACATAACTCATAACTTTTAGTAGGCAGGAGATGGCTACATTGAATTAGTGGGAACATTTTGTTTCCTGAATTTAAATATTCTCCCTGTGACAATTTATTTCTAGTGTAAAATCCTGGTAGGATGCAGAGAGACAGGGAAATTAGCCCGAGCAGCCATTTCAGGTGGCCAGAGCTGGGGCTGGGCACCACAGACCCACCACCACCAGAGTCTGGCACCTTGACTGTGGCAATCCTGACAGAGCATCAGGGAAAAATATTGATCAGGTTTGGCAATTTCCTGGGCTATAAACAGGGGAAGAGCTCTAAATAAGGAGCATAAGGAAAAAAATAACGTAAAGAATTAGAAACAAACAAGACAACACTTTTTTTTTTTTACACTTTTGCTTCACAGATGGGTGTTTATATTCTGAAATATTAAAAATAACAAAATCCATGCAACTTAGATAAGGAGAGAGGTGTATTTGGATCTAGAGGGAAACCTATCATTGGAAAAGGAACAGCTGAGTGAGTAATCATGTACAACGCTATTGCTTATGAATTTGTTATAAAGGCAGACAACGGTGGGAACTTCTTAGGTCTGCTTCAGGAATTTATTATTTATGGGCAAACACATGCATGATACATAATAACTTTTAGTCGTTCTGTAATTCTCTCCACTCAGACATCTCAAAATGATCTGTAAATGTAGGTAGAATTATTAGCTCCATTTCAGAGGCTGGCCAGCAGTTGTCCATGAGGAATGGCTGGGTCGAGGTGCAAATGCAGGACCTCGGAGTTCCAGTGCAGAACTGGACAAAACATCTGTGAGTGGGGGATAAATTGATTTCTCTCACTCCAGTTTTGCATCAAGGTAACTTAGAGATTTGGCACTGCTGGTTCACAGTCCCATTTGGATTTAGCCAAAGCAGTTGAAAAGATTATCACCGGTATTTCTCCCCCATAAAAAGATGACAATTTCCAGCCTAAAATATTTGCATAATCGTGAATAACAAAAATATTTTAAAGTATCCACAACCTATCAGAAATAAATGGTATTGGGTAGTGGAATAAGAAATTAATGGCTGAGCTTGATCCTGGAGCAGTCCATCAGCTTTCCCCTTTCTGCTGACAGCCAGTTGTCCTGGTGATTCCTGTAAATGAGCAGCCCAAGCTGAAAGTTCTCGTTTTCAAATGAAAATGGGAGGGGAAAAAAAGTTCCCAGAAAGTTGAAATATCCTGGTTTGACATTTTCAGAGCAAAAAGTGGAAATTTCAAATGTTGAAATTACTTTTCATTTCAAATATTCAAATTCTGTATTATATTTGAATGTTGTTAAGAGATAAAAAGGTCAAATTCTAAAAGGCCACGGTAGAATTATTGTTTCAATTTTGCACTGAAACTATTTCCCATGTTGTACAAATTTTCCTTCATTGAAAATTTCAGGTTTCATTTCTGATCATAACAAAGACAAATGTTCAAACTTCAAAATCCTCTGCTCAGCCCTTCTCTCTCTTTCCTCAGAATAGTTCTTAGCCTGAGTTGAGAGAAGCCCAGTGGAATCAGCCAGGAATTTTTAGGAACCAAAAAATGTTCATAAACCAAGCCGTGAATTATCTTTTTTGGAATTTACAGACAAAATCGATGAATTAAAACTTTTTGTTGATGGATAAAATAATAAATAAATCCTAAACTTCATCAAGTCAGATAGGAAATAAACCCAAAAGCAGTCCACATTTTTCCTCAGTTTTTTTTTTTTTTTGCATAAAGCAAAAAAAAACCCATTAGGAGTCAAGGATCTTTATAGATGTATTTGTGTATGTTTATTTTCTGAAGGTCAGTTTCTGCTTTACTCTGATTACCAGGCTTCCGTTTCCAGTCTTGAGATTACAGACATCAGTTCCTACCCGGGGCTGGGTTGTCCCTCCTTTCCATTTTGTCTGGAATTGGCTGTCATCTCACCTGTCCTCTCTCATGAAATGTGGATTTTCCTGGCTCTGATCTTTGCTGGAATTGGGTTATTGTCTGGGTATTTCTGCCTTGGCTTTTTGTGCCGGGGCGAATCTGCAAAAGACCCCAACTCTGAACTTCAGTGGAACGAAATCTTGCCCTCATCTGGGGCTGCATTCAGCAGGAAATTTTGTAATCCATGAGGTTTTTTTCCTTCTCCTCCACGCCACGTTTCTCCTTTGTTAAGCAGTTGCTTAACAAAGCTACCTTTGAAGTGAAGGATCAAGCTCCAAATCTTACTGTTTTACAAGGGAAAAGAGATTTGGAATGTCAGGTCTTTTTCAGCCTTAACAATAACATCACTGCCAGCAACTCTATAACAAGGACTGTTATACTCCCACTCCTACTTAGTGGCAGAAATTGGTCTGTTTTATGTTCCTGCTCAGACATTTCCATTCATCTCTGCCTTGCTTTTAATGGCCCAATCTGTACTGCTCTCGTTAGTCAGTGTTTACGTTCATGGTCCATTTGGGTGGAACGATTTCTCACCTGAGAGCTGCACAGCCACTCTTCTGCTTGGGGTTTGTGCACCGAGTGCATTTTATGCTGAATTTGCCTATGGGTGGCCTCGTTTTTTTAGATATTGGTGTGTCTAAGAGCTGAGTGCTGCTGTGGCAGCACCAGCCTGGCTGGCACAGGGCACAGGGTAGAGGCAGGTGCTGTAGCTCAGCACTGTGTTACTGTACCCTGCTTGTGGAAGGGTCCCTGTCACCTGAGTGTACTCTGAGAGCACTTTTCCCTCCAGGATTGCTTCAGAGAGACTTCTGTGGGTAATCGAGACACGGAAATAGATGAAGGTTATTCTGGGGGTCAGATCCTCCTGGTTTTGCAGGACTCTAGGAAAAGGTTGGGAAGATAGGTGGAAGGAAAAAAAGGGATGAAAAAAGACTTTCTGAGGTTATTATAATGTATCAAATGGGGCATAATCTCAATTGGTTGGAGCACGGTGCTACTGATGCCAAGGTTGTGGGATCAATCCCTGTGGGATCAATTCACTTCAGCGTTGGACTCAAGATCCTTGAAGGTTCCTTCCAGCTCAGAATATTCCGTGAATATTTTTTTCCTGAAGCAGCTAAACACTCCTTCCTTTTCATCTGTGGAGTTTTCCAGCCTCAGATCAAACTGAAGAAACAAGTTAATATTTTTATTGCCAACAAATAACCCATCAGAGGTGACTTTTGGAGACAATCAGAACACAGTGACGTACCCACCAAAGGGTGTCTGAATCCGGCACCTGCAGCATGCAAGACCCCCGGTAACTGTAACAACTGAGCAACTGAGAGCATTTTATTTCAGTCAAACTCTTAATGAACAGCTGTTAATTCAAAATTATTTGGGTTTAGATTTTATTTGATGCTGTTTATTTTTTGGGGGGTGTAATTTGGCTGGGTTTTTAAAATCGAAGTTGGTTTAAATTGTGCATCTCAGCTGCTGATTACATTGAAATTTAGTAAGAGTTATTATAGAATAATTAGGTCCCAAAGGACTATTAAGAATGTTTTTAAATTTAGCAGTGACACTACACACTGATAAACACACTCTTAATAATCAATTGATCTTTATTCACACAGCATTTTTGCGAAACTTCCATTAAATATGATTCAGATATAATTTAAACTGAATCAAAGAGATACTCAAATATCAATTACTGTCAAACAGCAATTTGTCTTGCCAACATGTTCTGAGGAACAGACAGGATTTGCTACATCTGTGATCAGCACTTCACATGTTTAGTTTTCTGCTCACCATGTCCTTTAAGTGGCTTTATAATGCAAATAAATTATAATACTGATATTATTTTTTTCCATGAAGGGTTTGGATACCAAATATCAGCTTGTAAACTGTCTGTAGCTCCAAACCCAAAGTCCATGAACAAAATCCTACTACAGTTAAGAACTTGAAGAATAGGCCCAGTTTTTAGGGAGCTATTGATTTATTTGTGAGGGGCAGCTTGAAGGTACAGAGCAGAATTTCTCAGCCAGCCAAAGGATCACAAAAGACAATCAAGGATGTCTGAAAACTGAGAATGTTATTATAGTCTGAGGAAAAACCAGACTATCCTCTCATCCTCCATGCTTAAGTATTCCCTGTCAGCTGAAATCCACGCACAGGTACGCTGCACCAACCCCCTGCTGTTACCCTTGGCACAGGTGTGGTATCTTCCTGTGAGGTTTTTATGCAGCATAAACCTCCCCAAGCCAGAAGAGGTGTGAAGGACTGTTTGTGTGTGCTTGTCCCTCTAATATAACTTAACCTTGCAGCCAGCAAGTGTTTGTGTTAGAGTCTCTTGGCATTGAGTCAAGGCTGGGATGTTTTTAAGAATTGGGATGTTTTTAAGAATCCCTGGATCTCAGTTCCTGTGAATCTGTGTCAGTCATCTCAGGATCAGAAGGGCTGCTCCAAATGGAGCAGATCTGGGTTGTGGTCGCTGCTTCCTTGGCAGGTTCAGCTCTGAGCCTCCAGCTCCGAGAGCACAACTGCTGCTGTAATGAGTCATTAACCAGCTCAGTCAGAAGAGCCTGCTTCAGAGAACCTGCTACTAAAACTCGTTAGGCTAATCAAACCATTGGCCAGGTCTGCACTAACCAATGGCTACCTGGACACTTGTGTTGGCTGCTCCAAGGGGGCCCCAATCTCCAGTGGGTGTTGTGGGAGCAGGGAAGTGCAGCAGCGGGGTCCTGTGCCAAGTCACCCTTCCAACAGCATCCTTACTCCTTCCTTCTGCACAGCACAGGGCAGATATGCTGCTCTCGGGATGCCACAGGGCCTGGCTGGTTGGTGTTTATCCTGCTGGCTGTATTTATCCCAACCCAAATGTGTTGGGATTCCATGTGCCAGGCTGTTCTTGAAGTGAAGGGATAACTCACGTCCTGTAAGGCACTCTGTTAGACATTATGAAAAGGGAATATTGGAGGCAACAAAGCATTTGTTGTTCTAAAATTGGGAGGGTCGCTGAACTGCATCAAGGGAAATTTGGAAGGGTTTAGCCTTGTTTTGAAAATGAATTTATACATGACAAATAGTGACATTTATAAACTGTTGGAGAGGGCCCTAAAATAAAGAGAATGGAGGTCAAAAATATGGAGAGAGATCAGGAGGAAAGACATGAATAGCAACCCCCTCGCTGAAATGCAGAGAAGTAATAAAAGACTGCCAAGAACATTCCCATTGGTGGATTGTTTTTTGCTATGACCCTTCTCAGAATGTTTCCTTTGGTTCTGCTGCTTCACAAAACTCTGTTGTCACACAGCAAAAAAGGCACAGATCCCTAGAGCAAAACCTCACAGCTCAAGGTGAAGCTCTGCCTTCAGAGGGGTTCCTCTGGCTCACCGAGTCTCCTCAGCTTCGTGTGGAAAACCAGCACAGGCTCAACAAGAGCATCAAGGGATGCACAAGGGGCTGACACTCCATAAAAAGAAATTGGGCTGTTAGGTTGGGTGTTTTTATAGCTGAGCCTTTGGCTTGAGAACCCCCAAGATCCAGTGAACATTCGGTATTGGCAAAATCACTTTTCAGGAGGAAATTACTGAAATTTCATTGAAATCTAGACATTGTTAGTAGTTACTTAGTATAATAATTTGTTTGTTTTTTTTTTTTTTACTTAAACAAAAGCATTTCAGATGGAACTGACAACCTGCAGCTCTGATTGTGGTTGGAGAAGGGATGTTGCTGGCTCAGGGTAGTCTGTACCTTCCTTTCTGTAGCTCTCGTGCCCTGATGTCCTGCAGTAATGCAAATAAACACAGTACAGGTGGCATATGAGAGCTTGAAGTGTGAAAACAAGGTCTCGAAAACCTGGGGCACTGCCTTTGGCTTCTGTTTTAGGTAGCCCTGGCGTCTTGGCTGCAGCTGGATTATTACTTTCACTCTTGCTGCATTCTTGTTGAGGTCTCTGTGAAATACATTTTTCACTTTCCCTTCGGAATAGCTGACACTATTGTGGTATCACAGTATGCTGCTAAATAGCTGATTCCTGCTCTCTGTATGGGGCTGTATTTCTCAGGAATCCCAAATATATCTTCAAATGCCAAATTATCATTGGGAACACAGATCTGGAGAGTCCACTGACAATATCATAAAACGTCAGTAATGTGCCCGAGATCCTTTAAAGTAGAAACCAAATCCTTTCTCAAAGGGAAATCACTCTCTGGCACATGAACTGGCTGTGGACAGAGCACCACATCCCACAGTATTTTGCTGTTCTCAAGTGGATCCTATTTCCTCTGAGATTTGAGTGTGGTCTAAATGGCAACTTTCTGTAGTTTCCAAGACTTATAACAATTCCTTCTCCCTTTTTATTTTAACAACTCCAGTAAATCGTGGCCCGTTGTGACTGGGGAGTGTTACAGCTGTGGGGTTTGTAAGCACAGCAAAACTTCCTTCACTGCTGGTTAGCACAGATGGAAGCAGGAGCAATCCAGAGCATGTCAAGAATCCCTCTCTCTTGCCTGGATGAGCTTAATAAGGCAAACTTGTTGTTGAGGGAAGGCACTCAACTGATTCCAGAAACAATTAGGAATTACAGCAAACAAATAAGGCTTGGTGATTTGAGTTACTTGGGTGATCCACCTGATTCATCTGCTGAAAAAACATTTCCCTTAGTTATAGACTTGCTATTATCTCACCGAGTTGGAGCAAAAGCTCGCAGAAAATCACTTCTCTTTATTCATTTTAAGGGTTACAATAGATGCTCATAACTACAGTAGGACTGTTAGGAGATGTGGGTCAGGGCTATGAAAATTGATAGAGAATTTGGATGCCCAGATGTAGAAGTCCAAAGAAGACCCTGATTTTTCCACAAAGTGCCATGTTCCCTTTTTCTGAAAAGTAAATTTTAGTGGTGCGTGGGATACTGTGATTTGGCTGGTAGCCAAGCTGGCTACTACTTTTTATTCTTCTCTGAAATAAGTTTTCCAAGCTCTTTGTGGGTTACTGCTGCATGAGACGTGATCAGTGCATGAAGCAGAAAGAGAAATTTGGAGTAATTTTTGCTTTGTGATCACAGAAGTCACCCTGGCTGTATGTTTTGTTATTAGATCAGCAGTTTTATAAGAAACAGTGTGGTGGATTTATGTAGCTAATTTTTATTGCAGTTTAATTTTTGTTAAATATATATTGTGTTAATATATATACGAGCCAAAGGAAGGGCAGATGGAAATCCTCTTGTCTGGCCAACAGAGTTCCACTGCCAAATCTGTGAGTATTGCTTGAGAAACCAGAGACCTAAAATGATGTTATACAGCCATAATTCAGCTTTAATCTACTTTAAAGAAACAAGCCACTTGATTTTATATTACAGGAAAATAGCCCCCAACCCTACATTCAAAGGATATTGCAGTGAGAGAGTTCTGCAGAAAAAAAAAGGGGAGATAATGATTTTAATTATGTTATCTCTAAGTGCTGTAATATAAAACGGAGCTAAATTAGAGTTGTTTGATGCAAACTTAATTCTGCTATTCCTGAATGGGAGTGTTGGAGTTGATTATTTTTAAACTGATTTTATCTGTGGGCTGTTAAACAGACAAACTGGGTCTGACTGGAAAAATCTTGGATGAAGCACTGTACAACTACAACTTGTTTGTCTGAAGAGCTGATACCTTTAGGTTCACCACAGTGACTTGGAGTTTCAGTTCATGGACACGACACACTTTGCCACTGGATTTCACAGACTCTTCCTGTGAGTACAGGAATTGTGACATTCCAGAAGTCTGGATTCCCTCATGTTTAAAACTATGGTCACTCTTTTTCCCAGTTTTCTCATTCTACTTCTCTGCTTTAGGTTTTCTTCTTGGATCAGTCTCTCCCAAACACTTGTTGCTTCTAATCCACTACTCCCTCCTTTCCAGCTCTGCTTTGTCCCAGCTCTTTGTCCTCACGTGGAAATTTCCTCTAATTTAATCTCAGTTTCTCTCTTAACCTCATCATCTCAGCTAATAAAGTTCTTCATCATCCATCAGTCGCCCCCTAATTTCCCACCTGTTGGTTTCTTCCAGTCCTGCATCCCCTGGGCCGGTCCTTTCTCGCTCGCTCCTCCCACAAGACTTCCACCAGCTCTCTGTGTCCTGGTCTGTGCTGCTCGATGGTGCCCCTCTCTGCCAGCCACGGCTTTTGTCTCCTGGATGTATCCCTGCTTTTGCTGCCTGGGTGCTGGGAAGCAAATACCTGATGGTAGTGGAAGGAGAGAGTGAAACTTCTTGGATCTGACTTCATGAAACTGAATTTCAGCTCGTATCTACAGGGTGTCTTTTTATTTCTGTGTTTTAGTATTGGCCTGGCATCAAACATTTAATGTTTCTGAACTCTAAACATATTTTAGGAGAGGATAAAAACGCGACCGTGTCAACTGCCAGTGGGGAGATGCCTCCCCCGGCCCGGAGCTGTGATCTGGGCGCTAACCAGGAGGTGGGGATATTCCATGGGAGGATGGAGCAGGGAAAACGCGCAGGGACCCTGCTCAGCGCTGCTGCTGCTGCTGCGGGGCTTCATCGAGGAACGGGGGAGGGAGGAAAACAGAGGGCAGAGTGGGCAGCAAGGGGAGAAGATCCCCAGTCTGTTCACACCTCTTTTTTTTTTTCAGTTTCTGGCTTAAAACTTGGGATTGCCAGGCAGTGGATAATTGAGTAATTTTGTAGCTTTGCAAAGGTGTCTGTAAAAAAGGACACTGAGGTCTGTAGGAGTCGGCAATGCCACCAGGACCAGGATCTCTCAAGGCTTGAGGAATGTCTGCAATGGTGCTGAGCCTGTCTGGAGAGCCACACCTGTAGCTGTGGGTTCAACCAGTGCATTGGATTCCCTTTTTCCAGCTGCAAGGATCCAGAAGTGCACCTTCATGACGTGCCCTCTTTCAGCCTTGAAGGGAACCTGCTGGGAAGCCAGAGAGGGATTCTCACCAGGAGCTGTAGTGACTGGACAAGGAGTAATGGGTACAAATTGAAAAAGAGGAAATTTCAGTTCGATATTAGGAGGAATTTTTTTCCTGTGAGAGTGGTGAGACACTGGAACAGGTTGCCCAGGGAGGCTGAGGATTCCCCATCTCTGGCCAGGCTGGATAAGGCCTTGAGCAACCTCATTTAGTGAGAGGTGTCCCTGATCATGGCAGGGGTGCTGGGTCTAGATGATATTTAAGGTCCATCCCTATCCCTTAATATTCTATATTTCCATGGATTTGTGGATCGAACCATCACTGAGCATCCTCATGGGCCAACCCTTAACCAGCTGAGTGCTGGAAAACTGGAAAAGCTCGGAAGGGCTGAGGCTGGGTGTGCTGGGGAGGCAGCCTGCCCTGCTGTGGGTTCCATCCTGCCCTGGGGCAATGGTAAAACATGCAGGAGGAGGCTGGTGTGTCCAGGGACGTGCTCCATGGAGCCAGAGTGGTTGGAACCATTCAGACAGCCACCAGAATGCCATGTACCCCCTTGCTCCTTGGACTTCTTTACCAATCAGATGCATTAAAGCTAAATATAACCCCATTCCAAAGCAGCTAACCCCCAGTAACAATTCCGAGAACACACGGGATGAAAAAATAATGTGGCTAAAAAGTCATAAAAATGAAGACTATTTGATTAGATCCAAACCAGTGGTATCAACTGATTTTGCTCATTTAACCTGTCTCCTGATCGCAGTACAGCCATCATTTAGCTGCAGGGTGGATGTGTTCATACTGAACTATTAATCTGTTTCAAAATGCCATAACATTTCCATGAAGAACTTCCTAATTTTTTTTTCAGAAATTAAATGTCTGTTTAAAGTTCATTCCCTCCTGCTGCAACTAATTGAAATGAGATTTGGTTTATCTTTATGACATGAAAATGAGATTGAGTTTCATAATAATAACAATAATGATAACTCTATAGATTTTAGGACTAGCAGTTAATAATTATAGTAATATGTGGAGATTAGAAAAGAGTAATGCAGCATAAACAGTCCATTGTTATTTGTTGAGATATGGGATTAGGTATCAGTTCACAGTATTTTTCTGATTTTGTGTCTGTTTTCAGTTCTCATTGAATTTTAGACAAGTGCATTAATTAATTTCACCCCAGTATCTGGTAGTTTAAGTAACCTTTTGCGAGCTAGTGCTCAATCTAAGCCTTTCTAAAGGAAAGATTTTAAAAAGGGAAAATTCTTGAAAAGCGAAAAGCTGAGGAATATCAACATTAATCAGCCATCTGTCACCTCCCCTCTCCTGGGGGTGTGTGATCAGGAATTGGCCTTGTGGGTGGCTGGGGCAATCTGAAGGGGAACCTGAAGTCCATCATTCCCAGCTGATGTGCTGGAGTCGGGCAGGGACAGAAACCATCCCTGCCTTGCCCAGGCTCTTTGCCTGCTGGTTTGCATGCCAGGGCAGGAATCCTGGGGGCACTTCCCAGTTCTCCTCGAGGAAGGGGTTCTAACCCAAAATCTTTCAAACCTGTACAAGCACTGGTAGAATGAGCTCCCTTTAGGATTGCAGTGGTTGTGTTGTGCCAAAATCCACTGCTAGAGAAGAGCAGATTGTTCTGGAAATGCCTTTCTGTATCTATGTGTGTATATGCTGATTATGTCTATAGGTGTACACATCTATATACACATCTACATATAAAATACCTACATACATTTTAGTGATCACTCAAAATCATGTTTGTTTTCCTTTGAACAATCCTAGAAGTTGTTTAACTGTCATAATTTTGGTTATTTCATAGCTACTGCTGCTTATTAAAAGGGTAATGATTTGATGAAGAAAAGCAGCAATATAGCCCTGGAAAATTAAAGGCTGTATTCCAGAGGTGAGCTGCACGTTCATTTTCTTCATGACAGTTTTCCTTTTTTTGTTTTACCTGCTTTGGTTGTTTTTATTCACTGAAATTTCAGGTCATATGTGGACAACGTGCTTATGTGGAAAAACAGAACCACGTGAATCATATTGCCTTTACCCATGATGAGATTTACCTTATAATGTAAATAACCCACTGCTTGCAAAGGGCTTTTGGGGAAGTAAGGCAGTGTTTCATGTCAGTCCAGAAAAATCTGGTCTGTAACACCTTCTTTCTTATGACAGGAGCCCAAAAAAACCAAGGAGCCAGCAAGCACAGCCCCTGGGTTTGTGTTTTAAATGATTTATGTCGTCTGTAGAAGAGATGGGAGAAAACCTGGCCAGTAGATTTGAGACTCCTGACACTTCAGGAAGTTCAACCAAAACAGGAGATTAAAAAATCACCTTATAGCTCTCCATCCTCAGTAGGTACAGAGCAGAACAGTGATGGTAAAAGCTCCCAGCACACTTAGATTTAGGAGCTTTTTACCTCGGGGCCATACACCCACCCCCACTGTGTGCCTCAGAGGAGGAAGGCTGAAGGTTTGATCGGGATGGGAGTGAGCTGGCCAGGAAAGCTGCCCATGTGGTGTGGGCACGGTGGCTTGGGGAGGAAGGGAATTGTTGTCATTGGAAGTAGGGTCTCCAAGGGGGACTCAGCTGAGCCCTTTTGGGTGGGAATGGAAGGAATTAGTTGACACAAAGGACAATTGGCTGTGATGGCTCTTTCAGATGGTTATGTTTTATTTTGTAAATGCGTGTTTATCAGCTCTTTTAAAATGCAGATTAAACACCTAGCACTGCATTCGGACTTGGGGAAGAAAACACCTCATTGACTCAACAAACCACTGCCCCTTCTTTTGAGCTGACAGAGTTCCCTTGTGCCAAAACGTGTTCGGGCAGTGTTTAATGTGTGTATTGCATAACCAACTAATCTGCGATGCTGCTGGCAGAGCTGAGGCCTCAGAGGAGAGACAGGACAAACAGCACCCGGGCAGTGTCCGTGAGGATATAGACCTAAAGATCGCCCTGGTTGTTGTGCACTGGTTTCAGGGTGGGAATGAACGCGCTGCCTTTGAGCTGGAAACCAATCCACTGTTTAATAGGAAGTGCTGCCTTCCAAACTGAGGGTTAGATTTTGTCTGTGCAAGTTCACTGACTTTAGTGGGACCAAGTAGCTTTAGCAGAATAAGGTTTTGCTTGAGAGAGTCTTTTACACATCCTGTTCTGCTTCCAGAGCTGCAATCTATCTGCTCTGGCTTTTCCTGCTGACTCATGGCAGGTTCAGTGAAGAAAAACTGTCTCTGTTTCTTCATTACCCCTGTGATTACCTTATAGCATGGACAGGTTGGCTCCAATCACCTCTCAGGGTGGTGAAAATTAGAAATGACTCCGCTGTAGGGATTGGATGGAGAGACACTTCACACCTGTATCAGTGGGGGAAAAAAAGCCAGTACTGCCATTTGCCAAATCACAGAATGGTTTGGGTTGGAAGGGACCATGAGGTTCCACCCCCTGCCACGGGCAGGGACACCTTCCACTCTCCCAGGGTGCTCCAAGCCATGTCCAAACTGGCCTGGAACGCTTCCAGGGATGGGGAAGCCTCAGCTTCTCTGGGCAGTTATTGTCCTGAAGGACAGAAATTAGCTGTGAGGAGTTAAAAGAGGGTTTTAAGTAAGGAAATAGATAATTTGTTCTTAGCAACTTAGTTACTAAATAATGAAGATGATTCCAGCAATCTGTAGGCTGAAGAATCGGGTCCAAATATTCCTCTTAAACCCCCCAGTTTAGGGGAATCAGAAGTGTTGTGCCTTCCTCACATCATTCCACAGCTTCTGTCAGTCCTGCTTCCTGGAAGATCCTCTTTTCAAGGATTGTGCTCAGTACCTTTCCGAATTCTTAAAAAGACTTTTTTCTCTCTTTAAACCTTTCACCACCATCATCCCAGGAAGTTTTGCAGAAGATGAGATTAAAATACTCTTGGCAACCTTCAAATGGCCAGGCTGGTTTGTGTGGCAGCACGTGGGGACCGCTCTGTCCCCTCCGAGCAGCCGCCAGCCCCCCTTCAACGCGGGGCTCTCACACGAAGGGAGCACGATCAATAGGCCACAAGGGCAGCCCCAGAATAAATTTCCAAAGACATGTTCTTGGCTGTCTTCACAATAGGAGATATAATGACAGTGCTGACATGGAGTGGCACTGAAAGACTTCTGTAATAGGGCCGGTCAATTTTTTTCTGTGTTTAAAGGAAAATGAGGTTTTCTCCTATGAATATTTTTCATGACAGGTGCCCGCTTTCCTCTAAGCATGACAGTGTCTTGTTAAAACACAACACTTCCAAAGTGATGTACTTAATTTGAAAAGGAATGTTTTTCATTTTTTGTTACCTGACAAGAAGAAGGAATTTTGCCATGAGAAGACACTGCTGTAGATAGGGAAAAAAAAGACATAATTTTCTTAGGAAACAAATTACTGTTTTCAGTTTCACTCTGCCTTATACCTACACCTGTAGGGACCTACTTAGATCCTGGGCATCAGTGAGAACAAATTTTAAATGATGCCAATTTTAGGGAGCCTGTGGGAAAAATGTATATTATTGAGCACTGTAGTGCTACCCTCCTGCAGATCGTTCAGGCCCAACTTAGTGTCTTCTGTGAATTACTGAGGGTCCACTCAATCCCCTCATTGATAAAGATATTAAACAGGACTGAAAGTCTGTATTAAGTATTTTGGTACCTCCCGAAGAGATAAAGTTTGTTAGACAAGGGGAAAATGGAGCCACTAGAATGACATCTGTCTCTAGTAGGTGATGCACAGATTTGATATTTATTAAAAGATTTGTTGAAACATACCAGACTCAAACTATGTGCTAAAGCTTTCAAAGAGTGTTGAAACAGAGAAAATGTTAATCTTCATTATCTGAGGAGTGTGGCCTGGCCCTGTAACGTGGTTTCTTGTCTCACAGTTTTAATACATTTAGACATGTTAAAGCTGTAGGAGCTTACACAAAGAAAGAAACCTCTTTGGTGGCATTGCATATACTCACCCACTAAACCAGTACTTTTGGCCTTTGATTTGATGGGCCTTTGACCAATGTGCCCTGAAATCACTAAGAATTTCCTAAAGGACAAAAATCTCATTATATTATTATTTTTTTAGTGCTGAGGTCCTCATATTCACTGAGATAAACATATTGTGTTCCTTTAACACACAGTTGAATTACCCTAAATGTTTTTAAAGGATGACACCCCAGATAATTCATTGGATTTTAATTTCTCTTGCGATGTTTCACGGAAAAGGAGGCCTTTGTTTTTCCTGGTGAGCCGAGTGCAGGCAGAACGATTCTTTGATTTAGTGGCAGTACCTCAGGAGGCATCGCAGCGTCAGTTAAATGTGCAAGGTAGCCCTTGGGGATGAATACAGCACTTATTCCTACCCAGCAAACCATGTCCTGCTTGGCAACGACCGCTGGCTGACTGACGGGGAGAAGCTTTTGATGTGTCAGCCCAAGGTGGCCGTGGCGGGGTTCCCCGAGCCCCGCTCCCCTCCTGGGGTGGGGCGGTGTCCGGCGGAGCCGCGGCGGCCGCACCGACCCCGCGCGATGGCAGCAGCCACTTCAAACATGGCCTCATGAATAGGGGCTCGTTTGACCCTTGACCACGAGCAGCCTCTAAATTGGCAGACAGAGAATCAGAGTAATTTGTATCATTTCAATTAGTTACTAGCTGCATAACAGGGAGGTCATGACTTTTTTGGGATGATTATTGCCCATGGCAACCGAACTTCAATGTACCATCAGTTTCCAAATACTTTCACTTAATAAATGTAAGTTCATAAACAAGGCCCGATTGTTGGGGACACAACAAAGCCAATTATCTGCGCTGCTGCCGAGGGAGCGGAAGATGACATAACTTTGTCGGCAAAATCCTTTTTATTAGCAACAAGAGAAAAAAGTCCCTGATAAATGGCTTTAATAATGTTGGCTGAATGAACAGTATTGATCTTTGACTATGTAAAATGGCGAGGAAAGGCAAGTTTATATAAGAGCACTGTTGTGGTACTATTGAGAGCAGGCCGGTTTTGTTTCAGTTTGTTCTATGCACCAAAATTCTGAAATTCTAAAATCAATGTTGCCATTGTTGGGCCAAAACAGCACACCCTTACCACAGACAATGCAAAGAATTTCAAAATATAGATAGCTCCCTGATACATACAGATCGGATTGCAAGAAACATTGGGTTGTTTTTCCTTTCTGAAGAAAGGGCAGCTTGTTCCAGGGCGCAGACAATGGTGTGTCTACATGCCTGTGAAACTTCATGAACCCAGTGCAATAATTCAAGCCTTTGATTTGAAAAATGTTTTGTATGTCTTCCTCCACATCTGCAAATACCTCCACTTTCCCTTGATGCCAGCCAAGAGTTGTTAGCAGGCGAATGTTTTCCACTTGAGGAAGGAAAAAAAAAAAGTTAGGCACGTACATAAGTTTTGCTATTTGGCTTTTGTTTTTTGAATTAAAATAAAGGTTTCCTTCTTTCATGTCACAATCTATTAGCCACTGGGATACCTGGTATCACAGTTCTTTCCCCTTCACCCCTGCATTTGTAGCAGATTTGACGGTGTGTGGAAACCAACACAGGCACTGCGCTGTGACTGCGTCACCTGCAATCAGCCGGAGATGCTGCTGAGATTAATCATGACAGTAGGCAATATTTCCAACATTATTAGAAGAGAAACCTAATATTTTGGGACATCAGGGATCTCTGAGCTGTTGTCCATCAAACTGAGAACCTTCATTTTCTACTCCTTGGATGGGTAACCTTAAGTTTTAACCATTTCATGGACAGCAGGCTCACACACACAAACACAGGCACACTTTACACTGTGCCACATGCAGGGAGTAAATCCTGAGTACTCTCTGGAGCCGCTCTCAGACACTTGCACAAACAGGGGCATTGGGGTCAGACCAAGTCTCTGTCTCCTCTTTAAGTTGTAGCGAGCCGCTGTTCGCTGCCTTAACTCACCCTTTTGGTCATTTGTTTGTAAATCCGTGGGCATTTGCAAGACAGAAATCCAGGCGCTGGTGTTTGGCAAACATCTGCCCATTCCACTGCAGGGCTGCAAAGGGGAATTAATTCACCCCGCCCATGGTCGCTTAAATACAATTTTAATGAATCCTATTTGAAGAATGCTTAAAGTTTGAGGCTTTAGGTTGTACAGAGAACCCACGACAATGTTTAATGACTCTGGATGAGCTGTTTGGACTGCATCGTTTTGAAGGATAGAGTTAATGCAGCTTTTGTCTGAGGCTGAAGGAGTGCAGTATCCACGTTAATGGGCTGGGAATTTTCATCACAGTTTTACTTTTTTCTTGCAGCTGTTGGTTGTAGGTCAGTGACATAAATTTTATTTAAGGCTTCATCCTGCAAAACTTTATTATGGATGGTAGAGATTATTGTCAGTGATACTGGGCACAGCAGTAAGTGCAACCTTTCATGCTAAGGGCTTGCAGGGTCAAGCTGTGCTCTATTTGCAGGAGTAAGCAGTGCCTCAGGTTAAAAGATATGGGGGATCTGGCTCCTACACTTTAGGAAAATCTCTAAGACCATGCCCGGCATCGAGCACATTTAGTTCCTCATGAATGCAGTGGGAGTTGAAGGCACTCAGCACCTTCTGGGATTTGGCCCAGAATAATTGTTTTCAAAGGGGACTGCAATATTTGATTTTAGTTTTGAAACAACTGCAGTCCTCAGTCAGAAGGGAAGGCTGACATTGTTATGAAAAAAAAAAATCAGGGATTTTGTCCTCCCTCAGCAGAGAGCCTGAACAATTGCCCTTTGATTTGGAAAGAAAGCTCAGAGCACAAGTGAGCTGGACACTGCAGATCTGAGATGGATTTTCATGTTTGCTTTCAAGCTGTGCCTGAGAAGCTGGTGGGAAAGAATCTCTTTCAAAATCACCACCAGACCTTGGACAGAACTGCTCTGCAGAATGAGCTGGGACCTCCTCTTACACCTCACTGTGTTGCTGTGAGCTCAGACACAGAGGTGAAGGTGCTTCTGGAATAAACCAGCAGATCCTGTGAAGCTGTAACTAGCAAATGTCTTCTGCTCTCATTTGAAACATCATCCTGGGAGACACTGAGCTTCCTTGCTCTCCACAGACCTGCTAGGTGAAGTGCTGACACGGTGGCTTCCAGGCCATCTCCTCCACAGCTCAGTTCCTCTGGGTTTCAGCGGCACCCAGCCCCACTGGCAGCCGCTGAAGCAACCCAGGCTTCCAAGTTTGGCCCATTTTGGAGCTCAGCACCCTGCAAGAACTGCATGTACACGTCCAGAGACAATGCACCTCATCTGGGATGGAGCCCTCAATATTCTCCCAGCATTCCCACAACCTGAAAGTCGTCAGCAAACTCCGTAAAGCGAAATCAGTGGTGAGACGGCAAATAAATTCCATTCTCTTGTGTTCCATAATACCTTCCAAGGAAATCAACAACTCCTTCCCGTACCCTTTCCCCCCCTCCCCTCCATGATGCATTTCTGAATATTTCTAGAACCTTTTCACACTCCTTTGGCAGCTGATCCTATCCCACCTTATCCATCATCATTGCTGCCTTGAGAGCTGATTCATTTATCTCATTGCTTTGGAGCTGTCACCCAGAGCTTTGGATACATAGACCCAATTTCTTGGATTTGGTCTTTCATGTGGCCTCTTCCCTGCTGGCATCCACTCAATCATCCCCTGTGCCAGCTGATCTCCTAAGCTCCTCATATGTCATACACTTCTCAACCACCTGGTGGTTGCACAGAGGATCTACTTTTAGATCTTTCTTTTCCCCCACATTCCTTGTTTTCTGCCATATAATGCAGGATTCATCTTTTTGTGTCTTTGCAAGACTGTTAATTACAGGTAGAGCACAGGATTGCAGAAAAATAATGGGTTTGTGTCCGTCTTTCTTTATGTTAAGAAGGTTTTTCTCCTCTGGAAAATAATTCGATGCTTGTGAAATTCACTTTTATTCTATGCCTCCTTTTCCTTGTTTCTGTCTTGCCGTCTTGACCCTAAATAAATTATTTACATTTAAAAATAATGTAAGTATTTACATACTCTGTTCCCCACCGTCCCCACAGGATCTGCCCTGCCTTGTACACCTGGATGCTGTCTCGGAATCGCCCTTGTTTTTCACCACCCACAGACTCTGAGTTTGTCAGATGAGACTCTGCCATTCCAAGTTCCTTTCACCTGCTCTCCTTTCCACCAGCTCCAATTAATATTCCTTGCTGCAGGAAGCATCCTCTGCATATTCCAGCACCTTTTGCTCTCTGAACATAATTCTTAGATAACTCTTGATATGATAAGTCATACTGGCCAGAGTTAACCTTATTACTAGAGATGTACTGAGCAATCTTGCAGTCATGAGATACCAGGGATATTTCAGTAATGGGAAATCTGCTTCCCATACAAGATTGATTTTAGCGATGACCTTTAGCTGGAATGATACTTGTAAATTCTTATCTGCATTAATTTCTTGTTTTCTCTTGTCACATGCTGTCAGTGTATGTGTATCTTGCAGATATGAAGTATTAAGAGCCAGCCCTGTAACAGACTGAGAGGACCCAGAGTTATTGCAATACACTCAGCTTTTACTGGAGTGAAGTGTCTGGGCTCCTGTACTGCCCCCAGGACATAGTGCTTCAGAAAAATGGAAATCCTGATACTGACTTTTCTGTTATTTACAGACTGAGAATTATTTCAGAGCATCTTCATGTTTTCTTAATGTGACTTAGTAAGAAATACATGGCCACAGCACTAAAATTTGCTAAAATCAGGGTTTGAAGGAACAAGATTAAATTGTAAGATTAAAAACCAGGTTTTAATTTTCTAACATCATCTTTTCTTCCAGTGTGCTTTTTGTGGCATCTCAGTCCAACAGGGTAGTTGGGATTCTGTTTTTCTCCTTCTGCCCGAGTTTGTTGTCATTGCTGATAAGTCTGAGCTCATTAAACTGTAAAAATGATCCATGAATTTGGGTTGAATATTCCCCTCAAAGATGGATTACAGCTCACACAGTAAGGTATGCTTGTTAGAGAAATCAGTGGGGAGGTCCTGTGGCCATTGTTATGCAAGAGGATGGTCCCCTTTGACCCTAAAATATGTGTGTGTGTAGAGATGAGAGGACCCTTACTGTGTCTTACAGAATCTTTCCACCATTAATTAATTTTGGAGACCTAATGTGGCAATCAGCTCCCTAGTGCTCCTTTCTGTTTGCTGTGGACGATATTTGTATGATGCTCACTTAAACAAATTAACAATTTAAACTTCTGCTCCCTTATGGATGATCAACATATGAGTGTCTTATTGTCCATAACTAGGAGATAAATGGCATTACAGATAATTTAGTAAAGCAGACACCTCGTTTCCTTATTGCTGAAATGGTTGCAAAGGAATCTCTCTATTCCATAAGATGATCATCCATGAAGAAATCTGTCCCTTCCATCCCTTAAACTTTTAGGGTCAGAGACTGTTCTTTATAAAGCATCTGATGGCCTTCTCTTATATCGTGGAAAAAAGTGCTCACAAAGAAGACCTAATTAATAGTGTGGAAGTGCTGTAGTAAAAATGTTTCCTCACTGCTTAAGATTGGTCAAAAATATCTAGAAGGGAATGGAGACTCATCCTCAACTTTCTATCAATGCTGGGAGCTATTCTTGTCTTTGACCTTCCGGTCAGTTCTAGTTGCTGTGTTTTGAAAAAGATATAGCAGAAATATCAAAGAGCTCCAAAAGAGCAATAAATACTGTTGGAAGCTTGAAAAGCTCATATATTGTAGGAGCCAAACGGTGGTTTCTGTGCTTAGTTCACCAAGAAGGTTGTTGTTATTTGTTGTGTGAAATGCAGCACAGTAGGAGAAGTGGCTGGGTTAACTTTTGTCCTGGCACCCAAATGAGGGAACCTCTGCATGGAGGTAACATTTTGAAAAATACAATATATTAGGTCATGGAGTTCCCTGTCACTAGACAGTGAGGCAGAAACAGGACAAAAATAAAGGTTTAGGCCATAGTGTGAAGAAAAGAACATCTGTGGATACATTAGGTAAGGAAGAAAGATATAAACCCTCTTTCAGAATAAAATCAGCTGGTATCAGGAACATCCCCAATGGGTGCCTTATTGCATAACTGCCCGTTATAGGGGTTTTATATCTAGCACTAGATGGACCATTGGTCTGATTTAGTATTGAAACTCCTCTCCTTCTTCCATCATTTTCTCCTAGGGATACTTCCCATCAAAGTCTGCAATGTCATTTGAGTTAATTCATTAATTTTCATTGGCTTCTTCCCTGTCTTAAGCTGGGTGCACTGACAAATCAATTACGGTCTCTTCCCACGGCCGAACCTCCTTCTGGATGCCCCTGAAAGGTGTTTGTCACTGATCCACCTCCAGCCTGAGCTCTGGGCTGAGCAGCCAAACTTGTCCACGCAGGACCCTCTCTGTGCTGACGACTGCAGCAGCTGAACTCCATTTCCCACCTGATTCTGTCTGGTTTTACTCAGGTTCTACTTGCATTTGTTGCTCTTGTACCCTGCAAAGAACTTAGCTCCTCCTTTTCTGTTTATCCTTTAGTAAGGTCAATAGGAGAGTTTTCATTATCTTTTTCATTCTCTTACCTGCTTCATTTCTTTCTCCTAATTTCACCAGCTAAATGAAATCCGTTTTTCTACTGACCATTTTTAACAGATCACAGAGTGAATATCACAACATTTTGTCCTGGGAAACCTATTTGTCTCCAACAGGAACTTCCGAAATGTCATCACAACACACAACTGTGTCCTTATGTATTTTGTTGCATTTAATTTTTGAAGTTGTGCATTATATGCACCTGACTTACTGCCAATATGGGACAATAGGTAATGCAGAAAAACTCCAGTGAAGATAATTTGTTCTCCTCTGATCTAGTGACGAAACTCCTGCCACATTTTTTCCTAAGTTTGCCAAGATCAGCTTTATAATTTCACTTTAACAAAATCATGGGAAGTGAAAATAAAACTAGAAGCTGAGGGAAAGGAGACTGGGTGTGGAACTGGAAGAATAGGGCTCGTTATGGCCAAAAGGGAATGGGAGAACATCATCACCTAAACCCAGCTCCTCGTGAACCCTATGAATTTTTCCTCCAGCTTTTCTCAAAGCCTGGGTCCTACCCTGCAGGGTGATCCTGTGCAAGCAATGACGGGGCTCTGCTATGATACATCTTTAATCATCAGGGATTGCTTTCCCTCTCCTTAGGCAGCCACTCTCTCTTACTGCCAGTTTCTGGGTGTCATTGTTTTACCTCTCTGGAATTTTTGGAGTGGCAGGAGTGCCCGTGGCCACCAGTGCAAGCTTCTATCAACTCCAGGTCTTCCTTAGCCTCATGAACTTTCCCCCAGGTCCTTGAGTGCCCTGTGATGGATTCAGTATATTCTAGTAATGGAAAGCATCTTCTTAAACTGCTCAGAACCCAGTGAGGGACTCATTTATTCGAATGTCTTTAACCCATTCTCTCCGGCAGTGGATGGTGACCAGCCCTCTGCATCCTTTCATCAGCCAGCCTGATGTGACATCATGAGAACGTGCTGACTTCAAGGGATGACCCCCAGAGCATAAATCTCAGTGGTGTCACAGCACAGCCAAGAGTGAGGAGCTGAAGGACGCGGCTCAGGTCATGTGGCCAGGTCACATTGCCAGGGGCTACAGGAAAGGTCTCACCCCTCTGCACGATTTGCTTACCCAGCTACAGTGGAGCCATAGAAAACACAGGTGCAGGCACTTGGGGACTGAGGCAAAGCTCCCATGTCAGAGTGTGATAATTGTGCCTTGAGAGGTTATCCCTGACTGGCTGCCAGAGAGACGGGGGCCCAAACAGTGCCCTCAGAGGGTAATTTGGGAAAGCATGGAAGACTGCAGCACTCCTGGGATGTGATCTTTCACCTGCCACCCAATCTCCCTGACTCACCCAGGAGCACAAATCCTGCCTTGGGTTGAGTTTCTCTGTGTGTTGGGTAACACCAGGAGCAGAGCAGCCCCCATATCACACCCCGATGGAACAGTGCATGGAAAACAAGGCTTAGGCTTTTCTTACGCTGCTTTCAGGCAATAAAGGAATCTGAAACACTGTGAGGAGCCCAGAATATCCAAGTTTCCATGTCAGATCTCCAGGCAGCTTGAGACCTACTAATAATCCTTGGTGCTAGGATGGCAATATATGTGGCATTACCCCCTGCACAGTACATCTTCTTCTCTTTCTTTTCCTGTTCTTGGAGTCTCTAACTTGAGCACACTCAGTCCCTCAGCCCTAACCCAGCCTTCAGAATCCTGAGTTCCCAGAGAACCTGGCTGCGTGTTTTCAATGCCATTTCATCACCTTTTTACCAGCCAGTATTTGAGAAGAAAGGGGAAAAAACCCAAAGCAATAGGCAAAGAATTACTTTAAGCTATTTTTTTAAATCTCTTTGAATGTTTTAGGGTTTTTTCACACTGCTTTTGCTTAATCACTGCCACCAGCTGCATTTGGAGCCTACAAGATGATGGCCAGATCCAGTTTAACGTCTCTGGAAGACTCCTTGCTTTGTGCAGTGATGCTGGGAGTTCTCCTTACTCTCACACAACCAGTTAGAGCCTTCATTTAGCAAACGGTGGAGGAGCTTGCGTGGCTTTTGTGCCATGAAATGTGTAATTCACAGAGGGGCAGAGCTGGGGCTGCCCAGGTGCTGCAGGCTCCATCACCCCGTACTGCGATTAATAGTTTGCTGCTCTTCCAGCAAAATTGTGGCTCTGGGCTTTGTTCTATTTTTGTGCTCATCCTATATGCATCTGTTCTCACTTTATTCTACATCCTGTTGCCGTCCTCCTGCTCATCTGTCTCTGCCATCTTTAGACATCTTCCACTATCAGGTTGACACCACTGTAAATTCAGTGCCATCAAAGGAATTACTTCTGAGTTATGTCAGTAAGTAAAGACTTCGGGCCTTTGTTTTTCTCTCACACCCACCTTTCTTTTCTTGCCATGTGCAACTGGACCTCCTCTCAAGCGTGGATGTGCACTGGTCATCAAAATTCTTTGCCATCAAATGCCACTGTGAAGTCATTAATGGCCTTATCACTCTCTGTCTGGGTGTTCTTTTCCCGAGGGTCAGGGCAGTACACGATGGAGAGGACAACGTGAGGAGGGGCCTGTCTGAGAGAAAGCACTGCCTGGTCCCAACCAGGAAAATAGTATTCCATGGAATTCTGTGGGGCACAGGCAGCCCTCAGTCCTTTCAGTCGTTCTTGCTCTGGCATGTATTGGCCTTGTGTAAAATTTGGGAAAATAATAAAAGTGTTCCACTTAGATAAATGCTTGATAAATCAGCGGCTCTTAAAGCGGTATTTCCTTGTGCCTGCTACGAGTTTATGATGTAGTCACATGAAAAAAAAGAAACAGAATATAAAATGTGAAAACTCTGTCTGAAGAAGGTCCAATCTGTCATCACAGGATACACTAAAATTTCCTTAACTCTTGCCACGATCACAAAATCCCCTCTCTAAAATTCTGACATTTTCTCTCCGACAGCAAACAAAGGAGAGCAATATGCACGAGAAGGCAGTAGGAAGCCCGAAGCTATTAGCATGTCATTGTCAAAGGCAGAAATAAAAAACACAAAAGTTAAAGGATTCTGGAATATAGCAGAAATCTCCAGACATGAGTCAGACACTAAAAATGCCCAAACTCATTTAAAAAGCTCTTTGTCACAGTCCAAAAAAACAACATTTTCAGTGTTTTTCCTTTTGCTTTACATCCCGCTGTTGCGAGTACATGGCTAATTATGATCTGAATGATATCTATTATTCCTGTGTCCTTCTAGATCGAGCCGGATGTGTTCCAAATATGGCCACAAACATATTCCAGTGTCCAGTAAAATCAAAAGAATAAGATAATTCTGTTTTAAGGGTTAATGGTATTCACTCCCACTCAGTTTGACTCACTGGACAAAAGCTCCAGTGTGCCTATTCTAGGCAGCTGTGCTGAACAGTAAAGATTTGGAGTCCTTTGTAGGCTGGAGAAAAAGAAAGCCTTTGTAAACTTTTTATTTAGTATATTCTACCAAACACCCATGTGTAACAGTTAAAACATTTGGAGTTGCAACAGGCTAAGGAAAGTTTGCGCAGATAAACAGAGTTATTCTAAATTTTGTGCCTACTAAGGTCTGAATCACAAAGTCTCATTGCATTTCATTTAAAGTGCATGTGCAAGGAATCAGTTTTCTTACCAGGGCCATTGTGCCCTTTGGGCTTTGTTTAATCATGTTAAAAATGTTCTACAGAATAGAAAATCGTGTACTGTTTGAATCACGACGTTTGCAGTAATCTGGGAGTGCTCACGCTGCACAGCAGCGTGGTTTTTATGCTGGTATAATTCTCTTTCCTTCAGTGCTGTTGTTCTTGGGTTGTACTGGTGAGGAGTCAGGCCCACAGGCACTAAAAAGCAAACACATCCAGGCATATTCTTTCATCATCTGGATGTATCCCTCTGAAACAAAATCAGCTTTTACAATACTCTCTCAGCCTTTGCGTGCCTCAGCACTTCCCCAAAATCCTGGCTAGGAAGGCACTGAGGTACTTAAAAACAGAGACAGCACAGCAGAACTGCAGGAATCCGGCTCCAGGGGTATTATAAACCCCCATGGATTGATCCAGGTTTGCTCCCTCCACAACAACCTCAAGAATCTACAGCCAGGACCATGGACATGTTTTAAGGCCAAATAAAAAGGTGAAGATGGTTATTTTCATCGCTCAGTCATAAAAGAATGAGGGAGACAAAGAGTTGGGAGGCCGGAAAGGGCCTTTTCATCCCACTACAACCTTCACCTCCTTCAGGAGGTCTCTGCTCCCAACAGGAGCATCCAGGGCTGGCTGGGCTGGCTGAGGCTGGGTCAGGTATGAAGTCAGTCCCCTCACTTCTTTCTCCAGTCACTCACTATTTCACAGCCCATTTTACCAGCTGTACTATTATTTCTGCTGCAAAATGTTTCCCTTCCAGCAGCTGCACTGGGAACTGAATGGTGGCTTTTCCTGTCCCAAGGAAGGCTGTGTTCCACTGGGATCCGATGGTTATTTCCCAGTTTTTAAAGTGTCTTGAGGAATAAAGATGTCCCAGAAGTGGTTTCCCCCGTAATAAAAAGCAGTGATGAAATCGCTGGTGTATTGGGGTGATGATCAAATCCCAAAGATCTTACTCTGTTTTCTGTCAGTAAAATTCCTGTTAACTGGAACAGGAGTTTATTTCAACAGAACTGGTGAAATTTTGTTCAGAATTCATGGTTCAGGCCATAACTGAAGTAGGTGTTTAAGCACATCCCATAGGAATAATGCAGCTCTCTTGCTTGAACTTAAATATGTGTTTAACAGAAAGTACATCCCTGAATGCCACAACCTGGTGTTATTTGGGCACTTCTCAAGTTCATCAGATTGATACAAGACTTAAACCCGAGCTTTTGAAGTAAAGCATTTTTAACAAGCTGCCAAGATATTTGCCAGCTTTTGAAGGAAAACCCCTCATATGTTCTCTGGGTATTGAATAATCTCAATCTTATTAAAGGTTTTCCTACTTTCACAGATATAAATCTTGCCCCTTCCAGGTATTTCCGTCCATACATAATGTCCTTCTTCACTGTGTTTATTAAAACCACAAAAGATGAAGGCACTTACTTAAAAACCATGTTAAAAGTGTATGTGGTGTTATTCTAGTTGCAATTATCTGAGGAAGAGTTGTGCTTCGTTTTCAAGCTGATCTTGATGTACACATTTGCCAAACTATTTGAAAGCTGCAGACACTTTAGCATTCATGACACCATTATTCACTGCCATAAATCTAGATCAGATATGTGCTGTCTGAATTGATAGTGGGTATTCTGCCTGAGAAAAATGTGCTCCCCTTTAACTTTTAGCAGTGACATTGCTTATGTTACATCACTTTTCATGTTACTGTGCATCACATTGGTCAAAGATGTCATTATTTATAGCGCAGAGATGGTGTCACTATAATTAAGGTTGTGTTAGGGTTTATATTACCTTATAAAAGCTCTGTTTTCAGGAGCTTCCAACTCCATAAGTAAATCCCTTTTGGATGTGAAGCTTTCAGTTGGGGAGTGGAAGAAAAGAAACATTTGTGGTTTCAGTGGGTGATGGCCTCTTGTCTTCCACTATGGTCCCTGCACGTTCTGGGTGGTTTTGCTTTCATCTGACATTCACTGAGACAGATTCTTGCTTCTTTATATTTTGGAATTAACAGACAACAGGGACAGTGTGGGTACACTTGGTGAATCTGGGAAATACCTGTTCTTGTATTTAAGACCTGTGCCAGCGGGCTCAGGAGCTGATCAAAATCGGGTCCTCTGGCTGCTGTCACTGTGCAAATAAAAATATGGGGTGAAAGAGAGGGGTGTTTTTAGTAAAGCTACAGCTTATTTAAGACAACTCTCAGCTTGGAGTGGTTCATCACAAACCAGACATACTTAAAGTCATAAATGTGTTGACTAAAAAGCTCAGATATTTTCTTTATAGACACTAAGTGTAGAGCCAATGTTTGAGTAATCCCTTTTATTGGACTAACTGTACACTATTGACAAAGCACCTTCCTGGGTATAGGAATCCATTCTTGGAGCCAACCCCTTGCTGACCTGCAGGGGAGTTTTGTGTATCCCTAAAGCCAGACTGTCAATATTGCTGCATTAGTCCAATAAAAGGGATTACTTGAAACTTGACTCTAAATTTTGTCTCACTAGTAAAGGCAAGTAATTAAAAATATTGAGTTGAGTAAGAAGACACACTGTGTGCTGTGATGTGCTAATAACCAACTCCTTCCACAATGATTTGCTGTATTGGTTCCAGTGTACACAGTGGATAAAAACGAGTGGGAAATTTCCAAAAAACCCATCAAACTACAGCCCATTTCTGATTTCCATGGGATTAGCCAAGAGAAATATGCAAATAGGCAAAAAGAGCAAAGAGTTAAACGTGTTTTCTCCTTCCAGGAATGGATGGATCAGATGACATTTCCAGCAAGGCTTTCAAGCAAAATTCTTACTCACATACTCGTGCCATGTAGTGGGCTGCTCCCCGACCATTCTCTCTGGAAACCTCAAAACTGCTCACACAGGAGGAGGCTCCTCAGTAGAAATAAAGGGATCAGAGCACGTGGCCCCTAAATATTATGGGTTTGGTTAGGACTCTGTTGTAAACAAGACAGAGTTAGTACAAAAACTACTCTTGTGTTTTGAGCCCTGCAGCACTGAGCCTGTCCTTTTGTTCTCGTGTCTGTAATATCCCAGACCTCTGTATCAGGAGCTGAAAGGCCTTTGTAGTAGCCTTGTTTCTTAAGGACACTTGTAAAACTGGGGAAAACCTGCTCCTCTGCTCAGCAGAGAATTTTCAGCTCGAACCCTTTACTTTATAGTACATTGCAGCTGCCTTGTGCAGACTGGGTCATATGCTCAGTGTCCCACCCAAGCCCGAGCCTGGATTTTCCCAGGACGATAGATGAGTTTGGGCTCCCCAGGAGCCCCAAATCCCTCCCCAGTTCTGTCAGCTAATGTCCCGTGAGGCAGTGTGGTAGCATTTCCATAGCCCTTCTGGAAAGCTGCCCTGGCAATGCCTGGGATTTGTGCCATTCCACCCCGGTGTCCCTCCTCATGTTCCTGTTGCCATCACAAGATCCCCAGTTTGGCTTGGGAAGAGGCTGGGAGGTCTCAGCCACCCAGTTCATACAGGGGACACACCCTGAGGGTCTGGTGGCCACTGCCTGGGCATTGCCAGTAGCCCAATCCCACCTGAGAGTGCAAACTTCCCACCGTGCCAGGAATCCCCTCCTGGATGTGTGTTGAAAACCACAGGTTGGAGCTCCGTGAAAGCAGAACCCGGAAATTAAAGCTGTCAGACTCGGGGAAGGCTGGATTTGATTAGAGCTTTACTGCTCAGGCCATTTTCTTCCACGGTCCTGAAGAAAAGCCAGCCTTGTTTGTGCCACTCTCGCTCAGTGTGGAGCAGAAAATGCTCTTTCAGATGGAGTCCCTGGCTGACAATTTTTGGCACCCGGTTCGTTCCCGTTGGCAGTGGTGCAGGAGCGGGAGAGCAGGAGTGGGGAGCATCGGAGTCCGTGCTGCACTGCAGTGGGCTGTGATTAAAGGAGGGCAAAATGTTGAGATTCACCCTCTTGTTTTATTACATATGACTTAATCCGTGTTCTCCCCCCTTCCCCATTGCTCCTGGAAGGTGAGGAAAGTGCACATATTTTTTTTTTTTTACTGGCTTTATTTACTTGGATGCTTCAGGATACTAAGTTATGACAAATTCTTCTCCACAGTAGCTTTTGGCTTCCTTCTTCTTGGAGCTCTTTAGACCTTTGAACTGCTGCCATTACAGCTGCCTCCGAGCCTGTCATGTGGCTGTTGAATTGAGCTTTTGAGTGTGCCTCTGCACTGCTCTCATTCCTGACTGGTGTACTTCTAACAGTATCATTGTTTTGAATGAAATAGCACTTCTGTGCCAAAAATGGAGGTTATTTCTCCACAGTACATTCTGGGCAGGCAGGCATTCAGTCTGCCTGCTCTCCAAGCCAGCTGAGAGCTCTGCAACCGCATGAACACAGTATTGAGCCTGACTAAATAAACTGGATTTGTGTTTGGGCAAAAGTTGTCTTGAAGCACTTGGCTGATTCATGGCACAGTCAGAAGCAGCTGGTCTCTTCTAAGAACATGCAGGATGGGTATATTTTAACCAGTCGGATTTATTATTATTATTATTATTATTGTTGTTATTATTATTAGCAACAGCAGCAGCAGCAGCATCACCACCATGAAATGCTTTTATGCCACTGATAATTCTGATGGAATAAGCATTTCCATGTGCATTCCCATAGACTGAGAAGCAAAATGCTAACACACCTGAATCCTGCAGACATTTACAGGTATTTTTAACTTTTTTACAAAAAGCAATTGGCTGAATGGTCTCACGCAGGTGTGTGACTGTTTTGTAGATGGGGACGTTCAGAGCTCACTGAGGCTGGGCTTTGTTTCCAGCACACACGTGTGTAAAGGCAGTAAGTAGAGCCTGAATTAATGCAATAGCAGCATTGTCTACAGCCAAAAACCACTCATAAAAGATCATTTGGTTGCAAAAGCCCATTAACAAAATTTTTTATTGTTTAGGTAGGGGCCTCTCATCAGTATAACTCGAGCAAATATCCTTGGGAAAAAGCAACAAAAATGTGTCTTGAGTGCAGTGAGTTAAACACACAGAGGCTGTGCCGCAGCAGCTCTCAGTAGGACAAATTTCAGAGACAGAGCTGGGGGAAACAATTACTACCTGATGTTTTCTACAAATGCCACTTCAGAGATGAATCCGATGGCCTACAAGACTGTGCTTTTTTATTCCCTTTGAAGTAGGAGCACTAAATTAAAACTGAGGCAACAGAACACTTAGCACTCAAGCTGGAGAACACATGATGAGCTTAAAAATAATGTTGAGGGAAAGACAACAGAGAATAGAAGAGGCTTTGTATCATGTTCAACTTCGTTTTCAAGCAAAACTAAACATCAAAATATTAGAACACAGGCACAAAACCTCATTGTCAGTAAAACTAATTAGTGTTCTGCTGCTTAATGCAAAAGCCTACATGATGTCTTGACCTTTTTTACACATTGTGTCTGAGGGTGTGCAATAAAACAGAGGGAAGCACAGAGTGCCTCCAGCCAGCCCCAGAGGTTTTCTTCCTCACGGAGTTCAATGGATCCCAACAATACAGGCTGTGTATGAGCCCCTTTTTAAAGCCTGGTGATTTCTTAGAGCTCGAGCCAGTGAATTAACGCTGCCCCGCTGGCAAGGGCTGTTCCCCAGGCTGATTGCCATTCCACAGTCCTGGCTTTTTAACAGCACACATGCAACAAAGATTCTAATATCTTGGGGAAGTGACTGCCTATGGGGCATTCCCACAAACTCCTCACTCCTTGAGTTTGTGTGTACCTAGTCCCTCTTGGAAACTGATAGCCAAATCTCTTTCATGTTGGCCAGCTCTTGCAGAAACGCTGACCTCAGTAACACTTTGCTACAGGCACACACAGCATCTCCTCTGACAGCAAAAGGAGCCAAAAAACCTGTCAGAACTTGGGAAACACGGTTTACTGCACTCTTCTCTTTAAAACAGAAGTTGAAGTCAGTCAAAAGTCACTCCTAAAACAGAACGAAGACCATGAGTCTCTTGCTGGCAGCACAAAATCCTTAACTTCAGTCAAAGTCACTGCTGGATATGCAGGTCCCTGAACTCTGGATATTTCCATTAAAAGCACTTAGACAGATTGAAACAAGCTTAGGTTAAAATTTCCGTTAATATTTGGTGTTGACCCAAATGGGCCTCTGTTGAAATAATTAAAATTCCCAACCAAGCACAAAACTCCCATTACTCCTCTGCCATTTACAAGAATTATGACTCTAAGTTTATAAAACACAAAACAAGTAAATGTGGAACAAGTAAAAGTGATTTTTGAAAGTGATTTTGAAAGAAAGGAA
>VZTA01012705.1:163072-181612 GCA_013398855.1 Mohoua ochrocephala | reverse complement strand
GAAAGAAAAAAAAAGAGAGAGAGCAGGCAGTAATAGGCAAGGAAATGTAACCATCAGAAAGCCCCAAGAGCTGACCCCCAGACACTTGTTCCAAAGCCTGGCAGCTCCTGAGATGAGGAGTTCTGGAGACCACAGGTCTCAGGTCCTACAGTGGCAGAGCTACAGGAAGACCATTCCACAGGTAAGACCACGAAGATCTCGTGATCTGTTTTTTAAACTTTTTAGGAGTGCCTGCCCACGACACAACCCTATTTTTGTAAGGGTGAGAAATGCATACCCCTTGGGCACATGGTCCTGGTGACTGTATAACACAAAGGGAACAAAACAGCCTTTTTGGTTTCTTAAATGCGTTCCACATCTTTGAACAGTCTCCAAGCTGGATCTCAGATTTATTTTTGGTAAACTTTAACAAAGGTTGGTGGCAAAGCTGCATGTGACACAATTAAGCAAGTCATTTTGCAAGCACTGGAACTTACCCTGCCTGCTCCCCACCCCAGCTTAGATTCTTTGCGGTGGAGTAACACAGCTAAGCCCACACTACAGCGCATGAACTGGGAAAGTGAATTTATCTGCGCACCTATTTTCACGAAGCTTGTGGAAAACTGGCTTTGAACTATTTCTGCTCTGTCAAATTTAATCAAAAGCAGCCAAGAAGTTCAAAATGTCTTGAGTGTCAGTAGAGAGAGGCTGACAGAAAGGATTACTAGTGCAGGAAAGCCCAGATGAAAAGTACATTCTCTCACCAAAAGCATTCTGTCAGCTCATTGCAGAGTTATGTATTTAATAGGCCATACAGTGACACACTTGGCAGATGAAAGTGTATAAATTATTTGCCTGGGATCTTTGTCTTCTCAACCAGCTATCCCCAGATGATTGCACTGTTAGCAGAGCCACCACGGGCAGTTGTAGGACTCAGACTTCTTCCCATACTTGGCTCTGCTCACAACTTCTGCCTCACTTCTTGCACCTGTCAGCTCCTACAGGAGATCTTAGCAGCCAGCAGGGGCTGTGGAAATGAGAAACAGGACAGCAGGTCGCAGTAACTCAGGGTTGTGCACCCTCCCCTCTCCTACAGCTCTCACCAGCTCCTCTGGCCGTGCCTGCTGCCTTCCCAAACCAGCTGATGACAGCAGCCAGATGAACTGGAGGGGGCTGTGGGAAACAGCAAATCAGCTGGACACGGGCAGCAGGAAGGGAAGCAGCCACCGGGGAGGTTCACAGCCTTCCCTCATCGACCTCCCCACGCATGAGCTGTGCTGCCACCAGAGCTCTTCAGACCTGTACAGCTTCAGCCTCTGTAGGGCACTGGGCCAGTAAAGGTGCTTTGTGTGTCATGTCCCACACACTGATGCTAATCCCATGTACGGATTGATCTAATCTTGGAGCTAAATCAATTAAATGGAAGTGAAAATGAAATAATAGCTCTCCTTTGACTGAATGCAGAAGTTTAAATAGCTACAAATCACACCCTTCCTCCAAAACCTTCCCTGCTTTCCCAAAACATTCCAACAGCATAAACTGTTTATACTTCAGAGGCAAGTGCATACAATAGGCATAGAGCTTGTTTCCAACACAGTAGAGAAATAATTGCACTGAACTTTTTACCTCCCACCTGCAATTCCTCCCCAAAAGAAACAATTGCAAGGCTAAACAGTGATTGAGCTGAATGTTGACACTGAGGTTCAACAACCTCCACAGTGCTCACATGAAACAGTTCTTCTGCATCCTCGATAACCAACAAAACTCATAGCAGCAAAAAAACAATAAAAGGAACTTGTAATTTCCTAATCCTGAAGCTGTTAAACCTCTGAAAGTGTGTATGCTTTGGGGGGAAAAAAGGGGTTAATTTTTTTTTCCTTTCATTCTCCAATGAAGAGATTTTTGTAACAAAAATAGAGAATTTTTCACACCTGAAATATCCAGCTGAGCCAAGCTTCCTTACAGCAGCTGATTTACAGACCTATTTTTTTATCAAGTGAACTCAACACGAGATTTGTGTTTTAGCTTCAGCTTTAAGGCTTCAATTCAGTTTTCTCCATCTTACACTGAGTCTCCCAGGAAGACTCTGACTCACGGTCACAACAGTGCTACTGATTTCTGGCTCTAATGCAGGAGAACATCCCTGTTCTGAAGAATAATAATTCATCAGGTGCTACAGCCCAACAGAAAGTATTAATACTCCCAGGAACTGTCCTGAAATGCAGGCAAAAGCAAGAAAAACAGCACGATATTAGTATAACTTGGGTAGAAATCCTTTTACTCTCCCTTTTTTGTCAGGGAGTAAACAAAGATGTTTCTACTGAAGGACACAGCAGTGGAAGGGTGGAAAGTCATCCAGAATTCATTAATTTCAGTGTAAAATTAAACACCCACTCCTGACTCTGAATACCCCATTCAGGAAGCGCAGTAATAAACTCAGATCACAAAATCAGGTTAAAAAAGTCAACAGCTCTGAGGGGGCATTTATCCTGTAATTTTTTGTGGTTTTACCTAAAGACTGAGTCCTGCAAAATGCATGTGGGTCTGCAGTTGATATTCCACATTTGACTTCTGATAGGCAAGAAATCGTGATCATTGAATTTATACATGAAATTATAGCCCAACTCTCCAGAAGAAATTAGCCTGCAAATAAAATCAAAAAGAAACCTCACAGAATTTTCTTAGATCAGGAGGTCTTTAGTGTGCAGGACTGTTTCACACAGCTCCTGAAGCAACTTATTCCATCCCCCACCCTCAGGGACCTCACAGTTCTGCAAGACACAATTTCAGCCTACAGTTTATGAACAGCACCAGCTGACCAGCACAGAACACGCTTCTCAAACCCCTGTCTGCATGGGACTTCTGCTTGCTCACTTTCTCAAAAGAACCAGCCCCAAAATCCTGCGACTAAAAGGCATCAGATTATCCCAAATAAAATAACAGGGAGGTGGGAGTTGCTGGCAAGTGCAGAAATGCACATACATTGTCTTTTTCTTCTGTAAAAGCTGATTCTCGGAAGTCTGACTTGACAAAAGCACACATAGTGTTCATTTGTATCACTTGTGACTCCCAAAACGCCCTTTCGTGCAGCTGTTGGAGGGAACTCTAAGCACTACTTGTAATTAGATTAAATGCAATGAAAAGCAAACCAGATCTAATTTGGTAAGATGCACAGTCAAACATCTTAAGGCCAAACTCTTAAATTTAAGATAAAGCAGCTGTTGCCATCTTTGCAGTTTTTAATGCCAAAATACTTCCCATTTCTGAATTAGGGAACTCTCTCAATTATAAATAAGTATTTCACTTTTCAGATTCTGTAGCCTCTGGAGCAAGCCAATTTCTAGTTTTGTTTTATTCTCAGGGTGGGGGAAAACCCCTTCTAGAAAAAAATAAAACAAACTAAAAAAAACCCTACAGCAGGTCAAAAGAAAAAGGGCCTCATCTATCCTCTCACTTCGAGATACTCACTACAAATTGAGTATAATCGCTTATGTCAAAACTTAGGGATGACAGCCCCTTCTTTGGCAAGTTATTCTACTAAAATATTTTTAGCTTTTTTTTTTTCATTTAAGTTGGCATTCAACAGTGAACGTGCTGAGTTGTTTTTATCACTAATTCAAACAATCACACTCTCCCATTCACTACAGAAACGTGCAAGTCTTTCTTCAGGTTCTCCTTCCAGAATTCTTCCTTATCTATTTATTCACCAAGAAAATGCTCGAGAGTTGCCAAGACCAACATGATTGCTGTTCTTTTGCTTGGTAACACTACAGAAATATTAAGAGGATACAAGGAAACCTTTGATTTTGTTTCTCCTGTCCTGATGGCATAGAATAAAACCACTATTTTTTTGAGCAAAGGACATCGTTCTGGATACACACTGGGGAGAAATAATGTACAATATTACTGCACACTGAAAACAGCTAAATTTCTATGTCCATCATTGCACAAAGATCCAAACTACAGAAGAAACCCACTCGACACACACAAGAATAAATAAAAGCACTTCAGCTGTGCTACAGGAAGAGTGTGAAGGGCAAGAAGTCTTAGAGAAAAGTTTAAATTATTTAGGCATGCATACAGGAGAAGGTCAGTTTGTGAGAAGGGGTAAAACCTGCTCATCCAGGGATGTCCAGAACCACGGGGCAAAGAGGCAAAGGAGGGAATTCCCATCACAGGACACGATCCCATGTGCTACCCTACATGTCCCTGGATCAGGGAGGCTCTCAGTACACAGCAGAATTTTCTTCTCTGCTTGTTCACTTCAGGCTGCCTAAATTCAAAGTGACTGTTGAGACAGAGGGAGAAGGAAAGAAGCAAGCCCCCATCCCAACCCTGGCTCTGGGATTTTCCTACTTCTTTTGGGTTGCAGTTACCTGGCAGGTTCCTCAGTTACATCACACCCCTTGTGTCTGTCGCTCATAGAGCAGTGAAAGCACCCCAGAATTGAAAGCACCGAGACCCATTTGCATTTGCTTCAGACACAGTTAAACATCAATGGGCACGGCAAGTCTGCTCTTGCCATGTGGAAATTCTTTAAGGATTGCAACGGGCTTCCCAAACACCAACACCAGGGCTGTATCTGACACCAGCTGCTCTTTCAGTTTCTTTAGAGACATCTCAGAATACTCTGTGCAGATCTTTCTCACTCCAGCACATCCAGTGCATTGGGGTAGCAAAATGAAATACCTCTGACATCACAACTTGCAGGTAAAACCTCCCACCTTACTTTCCAAAGCCTCCTGACCACAGCAGAAGCTCCTGGTGTTTGGCATTGCAAATAAATCTGAGTGTGAGTGAAAATGACAGAGAACAACATCTCTCTGAAAACAGCACCTCGTTTTTTGATGGGGAAACTCTAGGGTTCCTTTATAGGGAGGCACACCCAGAACACCTGGATGAGCACAGAGTGGGGAAGGATGAATGAGGAACAAATATGCTCAGGAGTCTGGTTGGAGGAAAAAAAAAATCCATGCTGTCTTGCTTTGCAACAACTTTGCTGCACCTTCCATGTGATACCCTCTAAACATGAACTCTACAGCCGTTTTGATGGTTTGACAATTTCCAACACATTGCAGTCAGTGCTTATGCATACAAAAATGACTTTTAGGAGCAAAATATTTACCACTCATTTCCAAAAAAATGTGAAGCAAGACCTATTTTCTGACTGTTTCATATTCTCCATCAATTACTAACTTATACTGCTTTGACCTGGGTTTTCATTGGCACCAGGAAATAGTATCACATCTGAAAAAACAATCTTTTTCCCTACTTTCTCCTACCCTTCTTAGTGCTTCAGTATAGCTGTTACACATATAGATCTGAAGCTAATAATCATATACATTTCTGGCTTATGTACACGTGCTGCACCTACAGTTCTTCAGGGTCACATCAATTTTAAAAATGCAAGATTTTGAGGGCTAAGAGAGTATTCTTTTCCCTCTCCTAAAACCCCAACCTTTTCCAATCAAAAACAAAGTCCATGTGCTAATTCTGAAGTGCACCACCCTGGCTGACAACACATCCAAATATACTCCAGTATATATATCAAGCTGCATTTGAAGTTTTGTAGGACAAGAAAAAAATGTGCTAAAAAAACCCAAAAAAAAAAAAGAAAAAAAATTGAAAGAGAAAAATACTCTACGTCACATTTTCCTACACATTGGCATTTGAAACTGACTTCCATTGCAAGATGCTTGCCTGGGGGAAAATCTCGGTATTCCCAGTACCGCTCATGATTAAAAATTAAAAAGTACTCGAAACATCTCATTTCAACACGAACATCTCACAATGAATGTACCTTCAGAAGAAGACCATTAAGTAAAATCTCATGCACACGTTGGCTACTGCTTTAAATGACAGGCCTTCAGTTACAGAAATCAGGGGAATGCAGAGACCCACAGATTGTCCCTCAGAACCCCTGGGCTTTGAGAAGTGCTGCTGCCTCAGTGACAGTGTAGGATACCCATTGTTAAGTCAATCTGAAACTGATCTCTTCCTAAATGCCACGTTTTGAGACAAGCCCTGATCACAGGAATTTACAGACACCCCCTGAGCTCACTCAGCGCTCAGGCCAGGCAGCCTCAGAGCTCAGCGCTGAGAGTGAGGCCTGCACTAACCCCAGCCATCCTCAAAATCCTTCTGCAGAACAAAACAAAAATACGTGACCCAAACATGAGAAACAAGCAGCCCAGATTGCCCTGCAATTGTGACATAGTGAACTCTGGAGGATGAACCTGAGCTGTTTGTGACCATGAACACCATTTTCTGTAGGCTGGGGTCATTTGTGCCTTTAAACACCCTGAAGTCATTTGTTTAGAACAGAACTGATGTTCATCATGTCCTTAGAGCAATGGAAAATCTGTCAAAATGAGCACGGTCCTGGACAGTTTATAATTCCTACCAAAACTATAAAGATCCTGAAAAGACTGGGAAAACATAACATGCCAAAAGCATTGGTTTACATCTGATACCCACCAGTAAGTGTTGGGGTGGAATGAGATAAGCAATGAGAAGGGAAAGAATACCTAGGATATTCGAAGTTTATACATTTAAAAGATTTTCCAAACCAGAAACTGGGTAAAAGTCCCCAAATATTATATATATTCTGAATGTAAAGACTTATTTTCACTTGTTCTCTTAAATAAGCACAGGAGAAAAACTATTTGTACACAAATGCAAATTAAAGAACTTTCTGCTAGTCCTAAAATATGAAATACACGTTTCTCCCATTTCAAAGCATTTTACTACAATTTAGGGAAGATTAATATTACAATGTTGCCCTCTCTAATTTCTTTTTTTCTACTGAGCATGGATTTTTCTACTTGGCTAATCACTTAGACGTGATTATGAAACGAAAATATACACATCACTGAGTCTCAACTGAAGAGCAGGGAGCTCATTTATTAGAAGTTAGCCATGTCAAAGAAATGAAAGCAGATAAATGGAGTTTTACTGCTGACTAGCATCAAAACAACATCAGTTTTCACACAGGGTTTTTTTTTCCCCCCACAGCTGTGGCAGGGAATAGGGAAATGAGAAAAATTATCGCAGCACCTTATTTATTTAACAATTGTTATTTAGATTAATTGTTGTTTATGGCAATTGTTATTTAAAAATGAACTACAATATTTCATCATGAATAGCAACCTAGGAGTTTGAGTACAGATTAAAAAATCCTTATACCCCATTAAGACATACATTAAAAAATATTAAGCATTGTGTTGCTACCTAATTTTTTTGCTTTTAATTGATTTAACTGGTAGTAAAATGAAACAAATCTCTGGATCCATTTTCAAATTAAACTCATTTTTTACAACTAGCAGTTGCAAAAGTGGCCTTTCCATCTTCACCAGAAGCATTTGCTCGTGATCAGACATTCCAGTGAGTTTTTCCTCACCTGGCCCCATCCACTTACTGCACCCAGAGATGTGCCATGCATTTCTTCCTCCAAAATTCTACATCCTCTCCTCAGGTTGGGCTGCCTGGTTGGTTACACAGAGGACAATGCTAAATACCCAAAAATGCAGTGAGTGACAGACATTTGTGTTGACAAGTGCCAAGAGAGAAGTAATCACAGTTAAAAACAGACGAGAAGAAATAAATTTCAGATGAGTGATTGACAGCATTAGTGCAAATCTCAAAGAGCAGAAAATGTTATTTCACCACAGATGTTTAGGAAAAAATTTAGGGTTTAGGGAAAATCGAGTATCAATGCTAAGGATGACTCTCCTTGGTTTAGCAGTCAGAGCAAGACTTCAGAACATGCAACAGTCCCAGAAAGCAGAGAGCTCACCCACAGCAGGGTTCAGGAATTCCCTGTAACACTAATGGGGAAATTGATCAAGATCTCGGAAGGAAAATGAAACATTGGTTTCCACTGCTCTTTGGGGTTTTTGTTTGGGTTTTGATTGGTTTTTTTTCTCGGAAGGCAATTCAGTGGGCTTGGGAAGGTAAGAATGCAGCTTATTCCAGTAGGACACAAGTATGACGTTTCACTAGAAGCTGGGGGATTCTGAGTAAAATAAATTCTTGGACAGTCCTTCTGTAATATTAATGACAGGCTTTTATGAACAGATATTTGAGCATCACAAAATCAGTTTTCAAACGTGCTTTTACTCAAAGAGAAGAGAACAACCAGCAGTGCAAGTTTTACCACTGTCTACCTAATGTCTATGAAGAAGAACAATAAATTGATGCTGAAGTGGAGAAGGTTACTGTAATGTCAGTCACAGAGAGATCAACTCTCGCACCCGTAATCAGGGTTTCTATCCATGTCAGCAGGATTTTGAGCCCCAGCTTTGTTTGGCATGGTTCATTAAATAAGAGGCTATTTTGCAGTGACCGGTTTTCTGTTCCGGATTCATTGCCATTCACAGACAAACACATTCACACATGCAGGGGGACAGAACACCTGCATCACACACAGCAAGAGTGACCAATAAAGCTTGCATCCAGCCAGGGAAAGACAGCATTGGGAGGGGATGGACCTTAACAAAACCAGCAACTGAGCACCTGGCCCTGACAGAAGTGCTAGCAGAGGGTGCACTCGGAACTGCTGACTGTGCTCACATAGCAGCAGTCACACATTTTCTGCTCATCCTTTATGACAGCCATAGTAACAGCTATTACCATTTCTTCACTGCTCCACTGTTGTTATTTTAATAGTGTTTGCTACGTGGAAAATCAATATAATGCATGGATACATTTCCAGGAAGGTCAAACTTGTTTGTACATAATACTTAAAAATACATTACTTATGTCAGTGCTTTCCAAGGTGCTTAAAAAGAGTTGTGCTGAAGAGTACTGTATATAATTTTAACTGACCAAAACCCTAGCAGGGACTCTGAGCAACTAGCACAGCTGGATGTGCTACACTTACATCAGCAACAACTGATACAAACAAGAACAAAGGGGTTTTACATGATAAAACACAATGTCTGAGTGGTTTATTTACACTACTACTGAAGTGTTTTTCAGATACTAGTGTCCTTCATGCAGAAGGCTTAACATGATCATCATGCTGAACTGCCAAAATCCTCTGCAGTGCGTGGAATTGGCACCAAAATAAGCAGATGACGAAATTACAGGTGTCCAAGACCATTACTTCTCCTTCCATGGAGCAATCTGAACGATGTCCCTTTTTGTGGCCTAAATGTCACAGTCCAGTTACACACACCACGTGGCTGACTAAATAAAATTATCGTCCTTTAGCCTCTTTCATTACAATCCACTGTGTTTAACTGTAGGGAAAACAGGGCATAAAAGAAACAATAAACATAAAATGCACAAGCTTTACAGAACTTGCTGTTATTTAGGAGTATCTTTTCACACATATATTCCTCTTCAGGAAAGATTATCTATAGCGGGGACATAAAACTCTTTCTGTTTCTAAACTTTTTTTCTCCCCAATATTAAACCTTTGTAATAACCCTATTTGGAATATCCCCTCCCAACAGGGAATATATTTGAGCTCAGGATGAGGTTAATGATCTTTGTGCATTTGCTTTTCAAGCTATAGATCACTACTGGGTATTGTATTTTCCTTTGCTCCAGAGTTTGATCAAGGGAACACTGTTTGACACCACCACCTTCTTTGACAAGTTCTTTAGGAAGGTGGGCACATTAAAGATAAGAGAAGGAGACTGCAAGAAAGAGACGTGCATTTCATTAGAGTTATGATGATTGGAACAAATGCAACACAAAATGAAAAGCCCTTAATCACTCCAGAGCCACATGGTTACCGGCTCGTATCGCTGTAATGAGCCATTCTAAACTGCTCAGAACAATCCAGTAGAATTCATGTCCAGAGCAAAGTACACTTCACACGGAAAGCAGTTTAAATTCAGCCAAAAATATGGTTGTTTCCATCCTGTAAAACCAACATTCACCGTGCTAGTATCAAAGCAAATACAGCACCACCACTAAAGTGGGGAGAAAGAGCCACACAAACAACAGCATTCAAGGTGCCAGCCAGGGAAAAGACGGCTCTTAGAGGGCAGTGGCAGAGAACACTACCTAGAATTATGATTTCTTGGACAAAAGCTGTTTATTTAGCTGGATCACAGACATCCTGATGGGCACATGAATGCAAACAAAATATGAAAATACGAGTGTGCCAGCAATGCAATTACTAAATCAATCACAATTCATAATAGTCATCCAAAACTGGGAGCTGGGCTATTGCCCAGATAAGAGACAGAAATGTTTGGAAGAGCGGTTACGAGCAGCACAGAATTCCACTGCCCTCTCCCACACAAGCCCAGAGGACTGATATCCACCGAGAGCTGCTGATGGTGATGGAGAGGGGCAGGAGGAATGTTAACAATCTTCCCCTTTTGACCCACATCAGGCTGAGATCACAAAGCGGCTTTGCAGAGATGGAGCCCATGAAAAGGAATACAGGCCACCCACAGGAAGGTATGCTGAGCTGACACAGACTGATGCATCTGCATTCTTCCCTTTTTTTTTTTTTCCCTTGGACCTGTTTGATTTATGATTCAATTAGAACAGTAGACTGTATATCTTATCTTTATATTGAAACCATCGCTGTTATTCATGAGACTGGATAAAAACAGCCTCATTTGGGACTTACTGACCTTCTTATTGCTAATCCCAGGCTTTTCCAACCACTAAACCAGGTGCAGGTGAACATGTCACAATTTTTCATTCCCTTCCAGAAAGGTGCTGTTTCCAGCGAATTTCCCTAGAATGCAGGATTAGCTCCTACAGGAGGGTTGCTGGAAAAGCAAATCACTCTTCAGACTTGTCCCATTGTTTCTGAATTCGTTTGGCTTGCTGCCTCTGACACCTGGGTTTCCAACACCACAGTGCTTATTTGTGAAACATTACATCACAGGAGTCAGAGGCAAGGCTCGGTCTATTTACACAACACCTTCTGCAAAGCACCTGCCCTGCTCCCTGCCACAGCAATGCTGCAGCCCCTCTCTCCCCAGCTACAGCAACAAAACTCTTCTCAGAACTGTGCTGTGAGCTACACCGCCAGAGTGACTAAAGGCTGCAAAACTTAGCCTGTTTCAATAGAAGGATAAAGCAAAAACTTCAAGAGCGAGAGTACCTCGCTGAATTAAAACCTTCCCAGAGTGATAACAGAGGGATGGAGGAAAATAAACAGGGGTTTTTAGCAGAGGATTGCAAGGATCAACAGAGTACAGGAGATGTAATGCACCAAGGGAGGGAAAAGGTAGAAAAAAGCCAAACCAACTAAACAAACAACATGGCAGAGAAAGTTCTCTGCTGTGTAAGAGTATTTGGAACCAAGGCACCTGAATGAGATGTTGAAGGCACAGCTTGAATTCCCAGCTGAGGATGCAAGTGCCAAGTCTAAGACCAAGCAAGCCTCAAGATCAGCCTTGAGGACTACATCTGCTCCCATTTATAAAAGCTGAGCCCCTGCGCTGGTTGCTCCTGTTTCACGTGGGAAATGTTTAAGAGGTGGATGCCATTTAGGCGGCTCTGGCCTTTTCCTTCTTCACTGCCGCTAACTCCCATAGAGGCTCCTATCACAGAGTAATAGGCTGCCTCATGCATTTGCAAAGCCATGACCTGTGAAATTATTTGCCCTCTCAGACAAACGCATCTGTGCTCTCTCTGCAGTATTCTTTGCACAGGAGCAAGCAGAATACAGACATAGAGAGGAATAGGAAAGGAAACTGGTTCTGCTATCGGAGATTTAGAACATTGAATCACACTTATAGATCATTCACCTGCACAACGGGATCTGTCTGTGGCACAAGAAGTCATTACTTTCACCAGTTTAAAGCCCAGTGAAATGTGAACACAATCTCTTTGTAGCTATTACACCTAAAATCTCCAGCAGCTTCAAGAGAGCAAGCCTGGGTGTAGGTAATGTTCTCAGTGAAGTGGTGGGAGAGGCTGTTGAGAACATCTTTCATCTTTGTCTTCCTTTATCTCACCACACTTTAAAGACAACTTGCTCCACAGTTCTGGGTGATATACGTACCAGTTTATGCACCTGGGATGTTGCACAACACACTCATATGAGTAGAGATATGGGGTAATAACACAATTACCGCGCCTGAACTCTAATCTCTGCCGATCTTGACTTACAGAAACGGCCTGAGATACCTACAAAAACCAAACCCACCAAAATAAAACACAGTGCAATTTATCTGTTCAAATGAAATACAAAAATACTCATACAGAGTCCCCCTCTCTTTATTTTTAGGGTTGTCAGTAAACTGTTTGCCTTTACAGAACAGCAGTGAGGCCACTGGAGGGTAAGTAATGAAAAATTTTAAAGTCTTTTTAAAGTCTTTAAAAGTCTTCTCAAATTTTTAAATTTGAGGAAGTTACCAAATGTATTCACTCCTCTAGTATTCCCTTGGAAGATTGTGATAAAGTCAGTACTACTCCTTGTTTGGCCAAGTTAATGAACCTCTCCCTTAATACCCATCACATGATAACTACTGTATGTGACTACTGCCACTTTTTAATATTATAGAATACTTACACCTATAACTAGATGCCTTTTTGCTTTCCCTGAATGCAGTATTGATTGTCAGGACAGAAGACCAGCTGACTCACCCTTTCTGTTCAGTTTCCAGCGTTCCACTATAACACAAAGATACAATTTAAAGAGCACACTGGCGTCACTTGACCTTGCACACTCCTCTGTCACCACACACACAAATCATTCTTTACCTCCCCACCCAGCTGTCTCACCCAACACCACGCATCAATCCCAACAACAGCTCCATAAAAGGGTCAGACCAGCAGCAGAGAAGGATTCAGCTTCTTGGGATTCCCCCACAACAGAAACAGAAAGCTCCCAAAGAAGGGGAAAGTTGTAAAAGAACAAGGAAGATTCTAACTGCTCAAATTAACTCTCCTCAATAAGCAGCACCTGCACCTCCCAGGAGCCTGACTTTTGTGCTTTTAAAACCTCCTGTGGGTCCACATATAGGTCAGAGTATCTCAGTGAGAAAAGGCTAAGAAGTAATTATCATTTCTCAGCATCGTCAGATCCGTTCTGTGGTGCGACCGAGAGTTCTTTGCACTCTTAAGTCCAGCAACCTCAGGCTGAATTTTCTGTGACCTAAAGCTGAACAGGTGTTCTGAGGAAACTGAATCTGCACAGAAACAGCTCTGTTGGCCAAGGCAGCACTAAACTATTAAATGGACAGAAACAAGGCTGAAATTACAGGATGGAAAGGAGATCTTAAATAAAATCATCCCCATGCACACACAAACCACCCCACCCTCCCCGCCCCCCCAATAAAAAAAAAAGGAGGGCAAGAAACAGAAAAGCAGATAATCTTCTAAGAGTGAGACACATGCAACAAAAATCTACAGATTAGTAAACTGGGTCAAAACCAAGTTAGAGCTGTTTGCATAACGTTTCTATGAAAATGGAGGTTTCCCACCGCAGGCAGCTTCAGACTTCTAAATTTTAAATTCAGAGGAGAAACAGAGACAGCTGCTTGACCATCTTCCTGGTGGTAAAGAATTCCTCACAAACTACATCATCAGCACCCTCGATACAGGAACAGGCAGAAAATGTGACCTCACAGAAATAAAAGCAGAACAGCTTCTGCTGGTTATTAGGCCAGGGTGTGGTCATTCATAACCTTGCTGATTTCTGCTTTTTAATAGAGGAAACTAATTGCCATGGAAGCTAGAAATTCCACACTCCTTTCTTTAAAAGGCAGACATGCTTAAAATATGGTACTAGGAACAAGAGTATGCAAAGATCATAAAACTAGCTTACACCTGTTCTATGCAGGTCATCTGCAAATTACCTTTATTAAAATTCCTTTAAAAGTATTTTTTCAAAACAGATGGAAAATATCACAGGCGTTTTAAAACCTAGAATTCCAGTTTCCATGAAGACTCCGGTAAGAAACCAGCTCTCCTACAACATTCATATGCCATCAACTCCTCTGTCATTGCAGAATGTTACTTCAGATTCTGCTATTAAAGGGATCTGTCATCACAGCCTGTTGAAAGTAATAACAGGCCAGTGCAGAAGCTCAGCCAGGCCTTGCTTTAGCAGCAGCACACAGGGCAAAAGGAAATACTCAGGGCTACAGCTACGCAGGACTCCTTTCATGAGCCCACAGCGTTCTCCCAGGCACGATCAGATAGGATCAATAACACCTCCTGATAAAGTCACGATGCATACTTCAGATATTATATGGAAAGTTTGAAGAATTTCTCCTCTGAAGGGCACCAACCCCAGTAAGCCCTTGGAGGAGAACAACTTCCTGAATTTTAAAAAGTGATTGAAGTACGGTGCCCTTTCCTCTCCAAAGAGTCAGTGGGAACTGAAGCTTTAAATGGATTTAAGCTAAGAAATGCAATATAATCAAGTAGCTAATAGCAGATTCATTTTTGTGGGATATCCCAGGGGAGCAGAGAAGAAACAGCAGCCACTAGTCCAAGACCAAACAGGGTGGGTTCTGCTCAAGAGGCTGCTAAAACTGGGCAAGTCTCTAGGAGCGCACAGCCATCACATGAACAGTGAGGCAACGACTGACACAAGCACAGCGAGAATTTCACAATCACACTAATAAATAAATATTTCGTTGAAGCAATTTTCTCTGCTGGCCTCTTCATCCTCCTCAGAGTGACAGAGCCCGTACCTGCATCCCCATGGCAAGGGCAGCAGAAACACGCAGTGCAAGCGACTGTTATTTTCTATGTATTTTATCTGCACGCTGATTTAATTCAGCAGCTGAGAGAGCAAAAGGGACCAGAACCAACCAGCAGGCAGCACATGCAACCCATCAAAAGAGTAGCAAAGTTCTGGCATTTAGTAACTACTGAATATGACAGTAACAGTTCCTATTGTTCCTACCACTTTTCCCCTTTCTCTCTAGATTTTAAAAAAAAAAAAAAAAAAGATTTTGTTTCCCATTTTTGCCCAATTTCTAAAATTTTTCACAGAAGAAAGGAGTGAAATCTAAACTAGCTTTATCAAATTAAAGAAAAAAATATGTTTTAAAACTATTTTGAAGGATTTGTTTTGGAAAATTGAAGCTTCAAAACTCTCCTCCTTAGGCATGTCAGCATCATAAATAGCTATTTAACGCTACACATGTCAGAACTCAAGCATAAAACCCGCAGAAATATAAAATATTACTCTCATGCCTCTGATTCTACATCACTCCATGCTTCTGGAGAAAGCTAACAAGTGCCACCAGCTGTTTAAAAAAAAAAAAAAAAAAAGAAAATAAGAAAGTCTTCCTTAGGCCAAGTCCTTGTCAAACTCCCTCGAAGAGCTAATGAAACTTTGCCTGATTAGAGATTGCAAAACCATGCTTTTCTCAGAATTAATGCAACATGCCAGGTCCTATTTTGTCATCCCAAGAGCCATGCCAGCAGGAGCACAAGTACCATTGTCAACAGCTTATCACAAAACCTGATGTATATGGGAAATAGTCACACTCCAGACAACAGAGAGTGGCAAAAATAACTTCTAATAGGCAATCACCCGCTGGATTAGTGTGTCAATAGTTTTTACACGATGTCAAGAGCACTGCATTTTGACAAACAGAGTATATAAGAACGGAACTCCAAGAGCTTGGAGTGGAGGGAAAAAAAAAAAGTCAAAAATTAAGCTGCTAAAAATGTAGGATACAACCAGAGTAAACAGCAGGGGCAGGAATTTGCCTGTATAGAATAATTGTCTAGAACTGAGGCTCAGGTGGTCTGATCTGTATGCTACACAGCCAGGGGCTTGGGAAGGTTGGCTAGAGGGTTTTTTAACTGCAAAACTGCCATTTTCCCCAAAGTTTTCAGTGACTGAAGAGCATTTGCATGTATTACTGTTTTTCAGAGCAGCTATGATTGGACTTGCAGACTTACAGATCACACTTAAAAGCTTATTCTGTGAAATAAACCTTCCACTTCAGCAGTAAATTATTATTTTTGTTATTTGATAACAACATATTTGAACAGCATTTGGGTTTTTTCCTCCCCCTGCACAACAACTTAACCACTGTCTCCTCTCTTCCCACAAACACCTCAGTTTTAAGCTAAAAGTGCCAAAAAGCGTAAAAGAGTTTGTCATTTCCAAAGTTCAAAGATCTCTTACAAGCCATAGACAATCCCCAAATTTTCAGTACCTTAAATACACCCAACAGAAACACCTCAGAACAAAACACAGCACTGTAGGTGACCTACAAGCATAATTAACTTCTAGGCATTGACTTTAATAGTACTCACGGTGTTGAGGCCAAGAGCTGTCAAAACAAAAGAACTAAAACAAGAAAGTACATTCTAGTCTTCCTGTCACGTTTTAAAAACACAAGCTTCTGAACAAAACATTTTGGAAAACACTGAAGCGAAATAAAGACCAAAGGGCCATCCAAATAATCAACAGCAAAGTACTGCAGGACTATAAACAACCTTGAATAACAAATTATTTTCTTTTCTTATGCCATTAACAACTTTGGCTCTGCAGAGCCTGGAAATTGTCTTAGGAAAAAATGTGACTAGATTTAAAACAAAAAAAAAAGGAAAATATTTAGCCACACAATAATTCACGTGATTTTGCAAATCAGTGCATTATAACAGACAGATCTCATTATCTCCAAAAAGAACATGACCAATAAATTAGGATCTGGAAAAGATGGGAGAGTGTTTTCAGTAATGGAAATCCCCAACCTCATCCTCTGGCAGGTATAATTTGGAACAAAAATCAAGCAATGAGCATTAGTGAATTCCCACAGGAATCAGAGAGAGTTTTAGGGTGGCAGAAATATTTTTGTGAGGAGCTCACTAACAAACACTGACTGAGTCAAAGCACGTCCCCATTTCCAACACCGAGCATTAACAGTGTCTCAAGATCTGAGCATCTTACACACACACACACCCACCACACAAAGAGACACCCGAAAAGTTCAGAGCCTGATCTAACAGTCTTCTCAAACCGATGGGAAATCTGCTGCCCCTGATGGGCTGAAGGATCAGAGGACCAAGCTGAGTCTCCCCATTAGTCCTGGGGTTACTACAAGCCCAAGATGTAACACACACACACAATTTGGAGACTGAAAACAGTTACCTCCTTCAAGAACACAACACTTCCAGCCCGGCCTAGGTTACAAACGTTTCAGAGAATAAGTTTTTAAGCTGCCCGCTTTGTGAACACACAAGGTCACATTTTCTCCCTTTATCCTTGAGACAACTGCTGCAAGAGAGGCAAAAATGCCTGGAGCTCTGACACCACGGTAAGCAGCACTGTCTTCTTGTTCTGGGAGCTCTCCTTCAAAACACAGGGCTCACAAAAAGAAGAGGTGCTGCGCAGGGGGAACAGCATCTTGCCCAGCCAGAACTTAGAGGGCCCGACTGCCAGAGCAGTGACTTATTCCTAGTTGATCAGTCCTCCTGGGGTGTTAATTTACATTCCATTTCAAAGCATGAGCACCACACAGATTGGAGGGAGAAACATGAGAAACCATAACAATCTACAGCAAAAGAGATAATATTCCATTTTCTGTGTCCAGTTAAGTGTTTCAAGTAGTAGCAAAAGCAGTATTAAAAGCAGGAAAGTTTAATGATTCGAAAGATACCAACTAAAGAAAAAAAAACCAACAAAAACCAAAAAACAAAGAATAAAGCTTATTCAGCCTTGATTAGTTATAGCTTTAATCTTGAAAGATTTCAGTTTTAGTTTCAGGAGTTCTGGGCATATAGCCCAAAAAAAAAAAGGAGCGGGGGGGGGCAAGGAGGGGGGAGAGATAATTCAGTTATCATACTTTCCCAATCCCTTTTCACTACACTTACTTCTACTGGGAGAAGCATCATTTCGCCAGTCAGGCATTGTGTAAAAGCCAAAATGTGATCTTTCTTTGCCCTGAGAACACAAGTCTTCGCAGTTAAAAAATGGATTATGCCGTTTGTGTTCACCAGGAAGAATGTGGGACCAGTCCACTCGCTCACAACACAAGGCAGCATTTGTGAGAGCAATAGAGAGCGATCACATCGAATACCTGGGGGAGACAGACCACAGCGGCACAGCTCCTTCACCTGACCCCGTGGCCTGGGTCTAACCCCTGCGGAGGAGGGAGGGCCACGGAGAAAAACAATTCCCGTGGCCGCTTGTGCCACGGTGAAACGAAGCCTTCAACAGCATCTTCTCTTTACCTGCCCTGCAGCAACGCTGAAGGTGGCTTGACGCAGATATCCCCGCGCAGCCCCAGGTGTGAGGCAGCCCTCACCATCCCCTACAGCGACCACACACCGGGGACGGCGGCCGGGTGCGGAGCCAGGTAGGGACGGGGGAGCCTCCGGCCCTTACCTGGGCAGGTTTTCAGCCTCCGCCCCACCAGTGTATCGCTGCCTCATGACAGAGGTGTGAAACACAAGCAAGGCAGACACGCAAAGCACACGCAAACACACCTGCGCCCCTGAAGCGCCACATTCCCAACACAGCGGGGGCATTAACGCGGGATCGCTGTTTTGGGAGACGTTTTGGCCATCGCTTGCCCAGGCAGAGGCGGAGCAGCGCGGCCCTCCCAGCGGGGCCGGGAAAGGCGCTCCCGGCTCCAGCCTCGCACCTGGGGGCACAGCCCGCTC
>VZTA01012705.1:75165-155412 GCA_013398855.1 Mohoua ochrocephala | reverse complement strand
GCCGGGAAGGGAGCGGGGGAGCGCCCCGGGCCGGCGGGAGCGGGACAGGGGTTGGGCTGCACCGAGCGGGGCCTGCGCGGCGAGCGGGCGCTGGCCGGAGCTGGCAGCCTCTCGGAGCCGTAGGTAACTCGGAGCCGCTCGGTGTCCGGACCCCCCGAAGCCGGTGCTGGTCCGGAGCAGCGGGGGAAGTGTGGCGTGCCAGCCCCGGCTGCTGCCTCCGCGTCCCTCCGCGGGCTGTGCGGGGCCGTGCGGGGCGCTCAGCCAGTGCCACCCTGGGCCGGTGCTCCCTGGCATGGCTAACACCCGGTCCCCGGATTCTTACATAGTGGGATTCCTGTCCGTTTCTAGCTCGTTCCTACTGAGTGAGTAGCTAAGTAAAAACGATGAGTAGGGTGCACTTTTTTCAGGTCCCCGGAAGAGCTTTTTTCCAAAGATTTTTAATTTTTTTTTTTAATCTCCCTGGAATCGCTGCCCACTCATACTTTGGGGTGTAGTTTTTCTAGCTGGAATTCTGAATAAATATATTCTTTGTTTTTGTTGAGGAGATCAGTTAAGTGTTTCACACCACGTCTTAATTATGTGAAGCACAACTCGCTTCTAAAGACCTGGCATAGGTTCAGTGTTCAAGACAGCAGCTGTTCACTTTCTGTCTCTTTTTTTCCTGTCCATTTCAGGGAGAGGATAACCACAGCAATGGATGATTACACTAAAATAGAGAAGATTGGGGAGGGTAAGTATGGGGAACAGTGAGCTTTTAAATACTCCAGAGTTTGAGCTATGAAGTGTCCTAGAAGCTCTGTGCACTCTACCTGTTACAGGAACCACTGAGATCCAACCAAGTGGTTAAATAAGCCTGTGGCTTACTGTGGTAATTATCTCGATCTGTAAAAGCTTTCAGCCTGTCCTTTTTTTGAACGTGATGTGGTCTTTTTAAAACAACTGACCAGTGTTGAAAAGTGTCTGCCTTCATTTTGATGACTGACAGTGTAACATTCCTCCAAAAGGGGGAAAAAATATGCTCCAAGTCCTGAAACCAGCTTACAGTTTAGGAAGCTCCCTTCCTGTGTGTATGAACTTCACAGTTGCCCCGAAGTTGTGCAATGTGTCATTTTGCTTGGAGCTGCTGGTAGGGAGTAGTGTTTTCTGGATTGTTCTGCTCTCATACGGGCAGTGTGGGTGTCAAGGGAAAGCACAGATTGGAAACCTCTGTGGAGAAGTGAATTTGAACAATGACTTCACACTGAGGCACTGAGAAGATGGCTTCAATGCAGATGTTAGTCACAACCCCCCTTTCACTGGAAATCCAACTTGTGTTAACTGTAGAAGTCAGTGGTTTTTATAACACTACAGAAGGCTCTAGCCTTACGTAGACTTGAGAATTTGAAGTATATTGCTCTGAGATTGCAGTCTCTGAGGCAACAGCAAAAGGTGTGCTTGGATCTTGCAACAAAGCTTTGTAACCAAAGCCTTGTGCACTTGAGTCTTTCTGAGATAAACTAGTTTAGGCTTCATGTGAGGGATCAATGCTTCAGGAAGGGTAAAAAGAGAAGGCTTACACTGTCATGGTTTGAGGGTTCTACTTCTGTGAACACTGATTATTAAAATGGATTGATTTGAGATTTAATATTGGTTCCAATTTCAGCTTCTGCTGAGACCCCCAGCACTAGCCTCTCTCCTGCACGGAGGATTGTGCCAGAGGTGTTTCTGCAGCTCACCCATGGATGGCTGGATCTCAGACTGCAGAAGGAGCACTACTTCCATTTGCAGCTAAACCTTCAACATTTTAATGTGATGTGTCACTGGCAAAATCGTAACTCTGCATAATGATCTTGCCTGAAAGTTAATCAACTTTAAACTCAAACAGTATCTGATTTTATAACTACATCTTCCAAACATTCACCTTTCACACTTAGGCTTCTAAGTACCCTGTCCTAACAAATGCTACACTTCATGGGTGGCATGCCTTAAACAAACAAAACTATTGCTCAGTTAAACTCCGCAGCTGAGTAGTAGTTTGTAATCAAACCAGATACTCCGTTTGCAGGGACTTTTCCTCTGTTAGCAGCTTGTGTTTGCAATAATTTATTTGTACCTGAAGCTGGTACTTTCTATATTTGTTTCACTGTCTTTTTGTTCAGGTACCTATGGTGTTGTGTATAAAGGTCGTCACAAAACCACAGGCCAAGTGGTTGCAATGAAGAAAATACGTCTAGAAAGTGAGGAGGAAGGTGTTCCAAGTACTGCTATCCGAGAAATTTCTTTATTAAAAGAGCTGAACCATCCCAATATAGTCTGGTATGCATATACTGGTATTTAGCTAAACTCTTGGAAGGGCACTAGGTCCCATCGATCATAAATTATTTTTCCACTCATCTAGTGAGGTGAGAGCCTCTCTGCTTAATACAGTGTCTGCTTAGCAGCAAATAGTTTAAATTCCATATTTATGCCAGTTTTCTAATTAAGCCTTCCTCATGCTGCCTCTTTCCATTCTAGGAATTGAACAAATTTTTATTAATTTAGGAATTTCTGTAAATTATTTTCGGAGGGGTTATTGTGAGAATGGAGGCAGCATGCCTCATGAAAACTGGCTGAAGCTGTTACTTCAGGCAGTCTCAGAAGTTTATTTGCCACCTTGGAAGAGACCATTTGACTTAAGTGTTGTGATGTTCTTCCCTGCTGTTCTGTAGCAAGAATTTAGATGTGTTTTGGTGCTGTCAGAGCTGGCACACCTGAGCTATGAGTGAAACTTCCATCAGTGACTACTTGACCTGTAAAAATGATTGCAGCTATTGTCTTCCCCACAACATATTTGCTTGCTCTGTAATGCAGCAAAATGCTTGATCTTTAATGTGCCTTAAAACTGGCCAAGTTCCAGCCAGGTAGTGTCTCAATGTGTGTCTGCTTGGGTTTAGGAGCCCCTACACTCTAATAAGGATGAAGAAGACACTTACAAATGTGTGCAAATCCTGCTGTGTCTGTTAAATTCCTATTAAAGATTCCCTTAAACACTCCTAGTGATTCAGGCTCTGCTATGACAAGCCAGCTTCAAAGAGAAGCTAGGCACCAACAGCCACAGGTGGGGTTTTTTTAAAGGCAACAGTATTTTTTCCTCAGACTCCTGTGTCTGATATGGGGGAACATGAGTTTAAGAGGAAGCATATAGGCTTTTATCTCAGTGTGGCACTATTTGGGATACACTTGATTTTCCACATGACAGTAGAACTCACCAAGTCTGTTGTTTGAAGACTTTTAAGACTTCCGTACTAGGAACCTGGAAATGTCAGCTTGTATCCCTGTTTAGAGAGGAAATGTAACTGTTGAGTCCATGCATTTTGCAGTGGAATTAATTGTATACTCAATTTTTAGCCTTCAGGATGTTCTTATGCAGGATTCAAGACTGTACCTCGTCTTTGAATTCCTTTCCATGGATCTCAAGAAATATTTGGATAGTATTCCATCTGGCCAGTATTTGGAGCGTTCACGTGTTAAGGTAATGAGGACAATTTTTTAACTTAAGAGGGAATTTAATCTGAAGATGACCTACTAAGCCATAAGCAGCTCTTATTTTCAGTATAATTAACTCCTTGAGGAGAAATGAAAGGTTAAATAAGCAGCTGTAGATAATCAGATGTGTGTGAGTTTTGCTTTCAAATGCTACTTGAAAATCTTTTAATTACTGAGGTTAAACTGCCTTAAACTAATCTTCAGAATTAATTTGTGTGGCTTTTTGATTGATATTAATGCAATATCTGCAATGCTTTGGATCTCCATTTGCTGCTACTGTGGGCAGAGCTAATGGAAGGGAACACCTTTGTGTTGCAGGACACTGACATGTACTAAAGGTAACTCCTTCCCCTTCCTCCCACCTCATCCTTTCTAGAGTTATCTGTACCAAATTTTGCAAGGTATTGTCTTCTGCCACTCAAGAAGAGTTCTGCACAGAGACTTGAAACCTCAGAATCTCCTGATAGATGACAAGGGAGTGATTAAACTGGCGGACTTTGGATTGGCCCGAGCCTTCGGAATTCCAGTGCGGGTCTACACTCATGAAGTGAGTTGAGATGTACTTGTGGTGGTTTGCATAGTGCCTACTTGCTTCCTGCTGAGAACTGATTATGAAACAGCGCAAAAGAATTGTGGAGTTTTTTCAAGTCATAAGCTAACAAAACTATGAAGAAGTTAGGTTTTGTTTTCCAAAACAGTTTTCCACCTCTTTGAAGTTTTACTCAAGGTGGTTTTATTCTAAGGTTCCAAAGCGTTTTATGAATCCCACTCACAGCGAGCCGGATGGACTCAGACTTGTTGCTCACTGTCTCATAAAGGCATCTTTGCTTTGCAAAGCACTCGGGTTTGAGGGGGCTTGTGGCTGGGTGCCAAAGGATCCTTGCTCTTAGGGAAGTCGTGCAGGCACAGTTGCTTTTCTTGAAGTAGAAGCTACTGCAATGGAGTTGGTTTGTCTACAAATGAAGTTTGAAACTAGTATTACACTGTCACTAAAACTTCTAGTACTGGCTATTTTTACCAAAAAACTGTGAATGTTGCTTAATAACAAATGAGCAATTGTTCTTGCAGTCAATTAAAAGACTGATTTCACAAACTTAACCTTTCCTTGTTGCACAGGTGGTGACACTGTGGTACAGGTCTCCAGAGGTGCTGCTGGGATCCGCTCGTTACTCTACTCCTGTAGATATCTGGAGCATAGGGACCATATTTGCTGAGTTAGCAACTAAAAAGCCACTTTTCCATGGGGATTCAGAGATTGACCAGATCTTCAGAATCTTCAGGTATGGTGGGCTGAACCTTTCCTTGCTGCCTGTGTGGCACCACACAGCAGTTGTGTGTAATTAAAAGTGTAATAGCACATAAGAGATTTCTGACTAAACTGCTTAATGTTTTGCTTATGCTTGCACAGAGCTTTAGGGACCCCCAACAATGAGGTATGGCCTGAGGTGGAATCCCTGCAAGACTATAAAAACACATTCCCAAAATGGAAACCTGTCAGCCTTGAAACACATGTCAAAAACTTGGATAAAGATGGACTTGATCTGCTGGCTGTAAGTAGTCTGTCTTAAACTACTGATTAAGAAACTGCATGGGCTGTTTCAAGTACTCCAGAATACACAGAGCTGTTCTAATCAGTCATGGCTAGAAGGGAGATAGAGAGATCTTCAAGCACCTTCATTCCTGTAGAACTAACACCTTGTGTGACATTCACTCCTCTCACAAGTAATACCAGACTATTCTGTGCCTCAGCTTTTTTATAACGATAAACCAGGTACAGCTTGAAAGTGAGGATGAGTCTTTACAAAGAGATTCAGTGAAGGCTTTTGTCTATCAAGTAGCTGTCACCTTCCTGCTGCCAGCACTAGCTGGGATGTGGCTGTATGACTGCTGAGCCAGTTGGAAATGTTTATTTTATGGTAGCATGTGGATTAATCTTGGTGGACTCGTCTTGGTTAAACTTTCATGATGGTCTGAACTGAATAAACAAGGAGGAAAACAACTGAATGTATTGATTAGCTGAGACAAGAAACTTAGTTCAAGTCTATCAGTTAGTGTCTGTCTCAATTGCCTTTAAATTTTGAGTTAAATATTTTTGGCTGTGGTGTATTAATTCTCAATTGGTATGTCTTGTGTCTAGTGTGAGTTGCCTTTTGTTCTGTGGCCAGGCAGTTAAATGACCACACCGGGCTTTTAATTGGCAAGCTCTTCATCAGGCTTTTCCATTTAGTGCTCTTCCAGCTCATGTGCTGCCACTGTGGGCTAATTTAGGTCACATCTTAGGTGTGCTCTTCGATGTCCTGAGGTATAATAACGTCCCTTGGTTGTTCTGTGGCTGTTCTGAAGCTGCATTTGTACAGTGCAGACCTACATTTGGGGGTGTGGGGTGGGTGCTCTGTGTCTCAAGACAAGCTGATACTTCAGAACCCCCTCATACAGCAGTGCTGTGTACGTGGCTCAGGGCTGTAAGCAGCCACAAAGCAGCTCCTTACCCATATTGGTAACGTGGCACAATGCTCTGAGTGAATCAGTATTGCTCAAGAAGCTCAAATGATCACAATTTCTCATAATTTTTTTGGGAACAGAGCCCCAGGTCACACTGACAGCCTGAACATTTGTTAAGCGTGTAGTTGTCCTGGATAGCTCTGAACCTTTCAGCACAGTTGTCTTACAGAGATAAGACCACTGACAGCATCTTTATTAAATCAGTTTGAAATAGAATTGTTACAGACTGTATTTACAAGCTAAAATCAATGGAACAGGCAGGAGAATCTTGTTGCTACAGTTGTATGAAAAGGACCTGCCCAGGGCTCATCTGTGCTTAGGTGTGGCTTCACTGTGTGAAGCCAATGGTTGGGCTTGCTGCTAATAAAGGCAAAAAAAAAGTACTAGTTCTTCATGGTGTTAACATAATTCTAGTCTCAAAGCCTATTAAATTCTCTAAAGTCTTGTACAGTTTTGCCTTAATCAGTGTCGACATTTTAGTTTCCTGTTAGTGCCTGGTGACAGGGGTATTCCTGACTGGAATCCCTTTAAGTTTCCTATGGCACTTTCAAGCCTTTTTAACCAGTAATATAACTTTAAGGCAACAAAACCGAATAGTTCATTCTAGAGCACAAGTTCAGATATGTCAATGAAATTATTAATTTTTTTCTATGGACTATTGCAGATGGAATTAGTATGTAAAGGAGCTGTCTTTGAAAATGTCTTAACACAACAAATGTGTAATTCAAATTGCATGAGTGAGGCTGTAAATTTAAGATCTTCATAACCTAAATGACTTCTGTGGCCAGCATTTCAAAGCACTGAATGGCTGTCATCAAAAATCTTGAATTATCAAGACAGTAGGTGCCAGAAAAAAATAGTGTTCCAGACTGCTCAGAGAAGTTTCCTTCACTTACTCTATCAGTTGCAGTGCTGTAGTCTTGGTGTCCCTTTTTCAGAGAAATTTCCCTCTTTAGGTCAGTTTTGAGAGGACTTTTGATGTCAAAATTAACTGTAGGACACTGTTCTGGGTATAGGTAGTGGGAACCTGCCACAAGGTAAAATTGGACATGCAAGGTTAAATCCAGAGGCAGCATTGCATTTGGCAGAAGTTCAGAGAATATAAATGCAAATTTTGTGGTTTAAATCAACTTGGAAGACTCCCTGTAGAATGAAGTGTAAAGACAGTTAAATGTCAAGACTGAATACTGGGCAGAGTAATACTGGTTAAGTTTTGTTCTGGAAGACAGATTTGTTGTGCAGACAGGGGAGAGGCAGCTGGTGGAATCCTGATTACCTGAATTTGAAATGGTCTGTCCTTGAGTAAGGAGAAATAAAGAGACTTTGCTAGTTTTGGGTCTAGTAGAAAGCTGCTGAATGCTTCGTTCCTTTTTTGACCCCTTGTATGACATAAGCTGTAGATGCCTTTTTTTTTTTTTAATGTCTAGAAAAATTTTCTGCTGTTCTAGAAAGTTCTGGGGCTGTTTTAATGGCTATGACACGCCCTCTTTTTGCTCTATCATCTTTATTGAGGTATTCAACTGAAGTATTGCATTGCAAAGAGACTCAAGTTTTAATTCAGTTTTCTTCAGTTCTACTTGCTTGTAGTCTACTTTCCAATTTGCATTTTGAAACTGAGTGATCATTCTCTTATTTTAATTGTAAAGTGCTTCACCAGCCTGAGCAGAAGCAATTTGAAATTGTTTTCTTTGATGTCCGTAACAAAACAAGTGTAAGACCACTTGTCCTTGTAAACATTTATGGTTTTAACAGCCTAAAGCTTATTAATTTCCCTCAGAAGCTGAGACAAATAATTCTTGCTGCTTGGTTCCTGGTTCTGGGTGTATTTCAGTGGATGTGGTGCTCAGACACAGGCAAGGGCTTGGCTCCTGAGCAGGAGGGTAAATGGGATTCTGCACTTTCTGAGATGTTATGCACTGCTACTGACTTGTAGGGGAAATAACCTCTCCAACTGTGAGAGCACAGACCAGAGGGGGAAAATGTCTTTATGGTACTTTATTATTATGGTTAAATACCTACCTATTTAACATGATTTTACTTCACATTTCATGAGGAAATAAATGTGTTTCTTTTTTTTCCTTCCAGAAAATGTTAATTTATGATCCTGCAAAAAGAATTTCTGGCAAAATGGCCTTGAACCATCCATATTTTGATGACTTGGACAAATCCACTCTTCCTGCTAATCTGATTAAGAAATAGACCTTTGGATTAAGTCATCCAGAGGGAAATAATTGTGATTACTTTTACTCTTAAGTCTGTAATTTGTATGTCTGTCTTCTTGCTCTTAAGACTGGCTGTATTCCGTTTGTTTTGGTTTAAGTGTTATCTAAATGTAAATATTAACCTGTTAGTGCTGAGTTCAAATACAATGCAAATATTGCTGCAATTAATGCAGTCAACTTTCTATAAATAAAGCTTTAACCCCCAGTGAAGGACTGAACTTATTTCCAGGCCACGGCTGCCCTGCAGAAGGACTCTTGTTTTCTTTGGAATGCACTGGTACGGTACCACTTGGCTAAAAAAAAGCTGCTAACCCTCACTTCTAAATGGTTGTTCCTGCTGTGATAGGAAATTCTCAAGTTTGAGTTGTTTTGTGTAATGTTAGTTACAATTTTACTTGAGCATGGCAACCGATGTGCCAAAGGACATCCACTGTGAGATCTGCCGAAGGATTGCAACTTCTGAAAGTGTAGATGGCCAAACTGATTTTAGGGTTTGAGTTTTTGAAGGCGGCTGCAAATCAGGATTTGAGAAAGGTCCCTTGCTCTATGTTTTTGTTATCTTGGAGGCCCAAGAATTTGGAATTTGGACCCAGATGTTGGAATGTTAACTTCTAGGAATTGTAATCATAAACTGAGATGCCACATGGCTATGGACTTTCCCATGATTAAAGCAGAAGTTTTTGAAAGCTCCCTGGCATTTAACTGAACAGGTGAGAGTGTTGTCAAAAGTTCAAATAAAGTTCAAAAGTGTGTACTAATAACTGATTGTCTGTTAGTTTCCAATTGCTACCTCTGTTCTTGGCTTTCAGACCCATCAGTAGGGATGGGGTGTACGTCTGGTCTGTTTTACTGGCTCTAGGCACTGCAGTGCTCCTCTCCCTGCTGCTTAGGGGCCAAGGCTTGCAGCACAGGGGGGAATAGTATTGAAAGTAGATTTCTAAATCAGGTGTGTGAAAGCATCCATATGAACTCTTAACAGTGAGGTTTGTAGGAGGCCTGTCCTACAACTGCTGAATCTTGGCACTAAGAGCAGTGGAGATGACATCTATCCAGTCCATCAGATGTTTATGGTGTCCATGAGTAGCTGAAAGTATTCATGCTAGACCTAGCTTTTGTTAACAGGCAGCACGGTGAGAGGTGAATACCACTTGGGGTGTTACCACTGTTCTCTGCAAAGTGCTTCTTCATCTCTGGAAATATTGGAGACTTGGCTTAATGGAGTCGTGATAGAGCACTGAGGAGGAGAGGTTTTTTTAAATCATACAGGTAAGTTACTTAATTGAAGGCGGGGGGAAAAAGATGGTGATGGCTGACTCCTTTCTGTTAACAGCAGTGAAAGGATGCAGTTTAGAGACAAAGTAGGGACCTAATTTGTCTCCATTTGAATGTAGTAACTTGATACGGGCTGTACAGGCCAAGAGATTTGTAATTGCTGCTGCTAATTGGTTACCTTGGTGTAGAAAGAGGGGAACCTGCCAGTAACTTCATTAAAAATCAGAAGCCAGTGCATAGACAAGGTTCTGTGTGTGGAAAAGACTTCAGCTGGACAAAATAAATGTTTTGTTGCTTTATTTTTGTTTTGTAAGTAACTGGTGTCTGTCTCAGTTTCATGTGATATGGGCACTGCTTTAGCCTCTCTTAACTAACAACCAAAGTACTAAAATTTCCAAAGAGAGCTTTTCAAACAGTAACTTACTCCAAGTCTGCAATCTTGTTTAGCCAGGCACTGTTACAGCTGGTGCTGTGACATGGCTGCAGCTCTGAATGAGCTATTATAGTGCTCCTCCTGGTGAAGGGGAGGGGCAGGGGAACACAACGCTGTCCGTTTGTGCCTCAGGTGGGATCAGGTGCTCAATGTCATACCAGACACCTGACTCAGTGTCACAGCTCCGCTGTTACCAATGAGGCAAAGTTATCTGTGAGGCAAATCGCTTCCCTTAGGGAAAATAACATCATCTCCTCTTGGGAACTGCCCTGCTGCCTGCACCTGGTGTGTGGAAGGTTTGGGATGTTCAAGCTTTGGCCACCTAAAACTCAATTTTATTCCAGTGAAAGCTGGGCGTGCCCTGCACTTTGGGGATTTAAGCCACTGTGGGTGATACTCGGCAGACCTATTTAGTGACACCTATTGCAGTAGCTTTCTTCTCAATGTTGTAAGAGCTGGGGATGGAATCACTTTTTTAAAAAATCACATTTAAAAGCAATGTGCCCTTGTCCAAAATTAAGTTCTGTAATGTAATGTTGCATCAGTATTGCCTCTGGTGCTATGGCTGCTCAGCATCTTGTTTTCTACTAGAGCACAAGTAAACCCCAGCTGAAAATGATAAACTTAACTTGGTGTTTGACTTCACTTGCTTGTCCTCCATCCCATTAAAATGTAATGTAGGTGAACAACTTTTGTGTATACAAGAATAGGATTTTACACAGGATCAAACTGGGGTTTTGTTCTTTTGGGTTTTTTAAGTTGCCAAGTGCTAGCATGCTGCTGAAGTGGGGGGTAGGTGTAAGTTTTATATTGGTCCAGAGGGGATGGGAACTGTACCTGCTGCAGTCAGAAAGAAGACACCAATTCAGCCAGATTGCAACTGCATTTGCTACACTTAAAATTATTTTTAAGCAGCAAATGAGTGGGAACTTAGCAGCGTTCCCATGTTGGTATCTGGGGTTACTTCTGAACAGCCGGTTTTGAAGAGCACTATTTCCTCCTTGGTGCCCGCAGACCTGCACAAAGGCACAGCACTACCACTGGCTCTGTTTGATTTTGTTTTGTATCAGCTTTGTAAAGACTGAGTGGCAATAAGGAAACACTTGATATACAGGCCCTACTTCATTAAGCCTGACTATTTATTCTCAACCAAGCTCCTTGCCTTATTGTCTGACAAGCTGCATCAATTTATGGAGTAATCTAAGAATTTCCCATTGCTTTGACCACCAGCTGCTCTGGTTTACATCTGCTTCATCAATGGCTCATTCCAGGTAATGGCTTTTGATTTTGTTCCCACTGTATTCCTGTATAAAGCATTGTCTCCTCGTGTGTAAATGTCAGCAGGGTACTGGGTGTTCTCTGTTGTTGGGCATATTTTACGTCAGCCTGGCTATTTCAATATATTCTTGTTGTGCTTGAATCAATAGCAGGCTATTGATGCTGCTGCTAACAGATTAATTGACCGATCTCAAACATATATCTCCAGTGGAGGTGGCTGGCTGCCCTTAATGGAAGAATTGGAGGTGAGAGCTGGTCTCTCCAAATTGCTAAAGTGACAGGCATTATGCCCCGGGGGATAATTAGTGGCTTTACAGGAATAGTTATATTCAGTTCTTTGAGTTTAGAGAAAACCTTTCTGCTGACCTCTGGAGGGTTTAGACCAGACTCTTGGAGGGGGTTGTTTAAGAAAATATTTTCCCCAACTATTTTAAGTGGCAACCTATTGAATTCTTAAAAAAACCCTGCCTACAACTCACAAAATACCTGGCCAAAGGCGTTTGACTGAGAGCCAGAACCTGGGCTCGGGGTAGTTTCCAGCACGGATCCTTGGGCCTGGAGGAACAAACACGTTTTTGCCACGACAGCTTGGACTGGCTTAGCAAGGCCCATGGGCCCTTCTAACCCAAGTGGGGCTAGAAGAGCTGTCCTCTTTTTAATCTGCTCTGTACCCACTCCTTTTCTTTGCAGGATCCACATTAACTATTGCTTTTCCTGCCAATTGCTGGTCTTTCAGAAGAGGGTGGGGGTTTTTTGTGTAAAAAAGGTGAGATTTTGTTCCTGCATCATTAACAGTCCTCATTGCTATTCCCTCAGTTTCCAACTACCCTTCAGTGCCATTTTTCTCCTCTCTTATCTCATCTATTGCCTTACAAGGCATCAGAAATGGACCTTTTTTAAGGCCATTCTCTTTGACAGTGATTAGAGGAAGCACATCACAGCCTGGCCAAGGGCTGGCTCTGCATGTCTTGCTTCCAACGAGGACTAAAGACATTGAGGAAGGGTTATCCAGTACCTGAAGTGTCCCATCTTGACTCTTCCATATAAGAGGAGGGCTCCAAAATGCTCCCAATCGGTGGCATGGGGGGATGAAAGGAAAGGTCAGTGCTTTTCCCCCTGTAGGATCTCTCAGGGGATCATGCTGTGAGCAGCTTCCCCCTGGGGCCTGGCAGGCTTTCCAACCCCTGTGGAGATCAGGAAGGATTGAACTGGCTAAAGGAAGACAGGGAAAAGACGGTGTCTCTTGGTGTCCCTCTTGGTGGGTCATCTTTGGTAGCTCCCCACAGGATCTCAGCCTTTTTTGAGTTATCCCAGAACTCACTCAGTGTGAGCAAGTCCCTGACTTTCCGTGCTCCATTTCAGCCCTTGGCCATGTCAGCTGTGGGCAGGAGTGTAAATATTTCTCAGCTGTGTGCTGAACTATGTTTGATCTGGGCTCTGAGCATGTAATATTTTGTATTACAAATGTGCCTGACACCTGTCAATTGTCCTCCCCATAATCCAGATGTGTTTCTGAAATATCTGTTTAACTCACTGGCTGCAAGAAAGGAGAGGGGTTCACTTCTACTAGATTTCTCTTGATCTTTTTTGATTTTAAAACTATAATCTCAGGATGAGGAATTACAACTTTAATTACTTCACCCAGCTCAGAACCTCAGCCTAGGTGTACTGGAACTACTGAATTCCTGGGAAGCTACTCAGCATCCTTTGGTGACTAGCAAAAGGATAAAAAGAGGAAGCAAAACAGTGTAGAACATATAAAATTGGCAGATGGGTGAGAAAGCTTTAACCATTTTATGTTTCTATAAGGAAAAAAAATATTTCTTAAAAGTTGTCAGAGAAATTATCATGAATAGTAAAATAAAATTTAGAAGACTTCTGGAAAGTATAACTTTTTAATTTTTTTTTAAAATTTCATGGTGTAAATCTGGTATTTTCCCCTGGATCAGTAATTAATAAATTTTATTTTCTTTCTTATCGTTTGGGGCTTAATATACAAATGTACGAAAATAAAAACAATGTAACTGTAGCAAAGATTATTTTTTAAGAACCGCAACAGGGCGTGTAAAGTCCTGATGTGTATTTGGTGTAAAAGTTACATTCTCTTATTATTCCTAGAGTTTGTGTTGCCTCTCCCTTGGCCACGCGGTGTCACTCTGGCACCTCGGTACCGCCAGCCAGGCCGGGGGGGGCAGGGAAGAGCAGAAAAACTCTCTCCGACTCTCCTGGCTCCATGAAAAATTGAAGGGTATTTATTTTCTGGTAGGCAGCCAGGCTGAAAATACTATCTGAATTGAAAGCCTTTCATGAAACATCTGGGCAGTTAAATTTTGCAAACTTCAAAGATGTCCAGTACCGTACTGACATACTGATTTCTTTCTTTAGTGAAGAATCACTTAGGCTAATGCACAAAAGCCTCTGTAAAAACCATTTCATGCTGAAATTAATGATCAGAATGACTATGCTTAATAAAGCAACTCTCACACCAGTGCCAGTCAATATAGTTAAACTACAACAGGCTCATAATCGGTCTCTCAAATCGCTATCAATTGTCCACAGTTTTGCAGTGGATTTTTGTGAGGTCTGCATGCTTAATCTCCAGATTTTCCCATTCTGCATTTGATGTGTGTGCTCAAAATTGTGCCTGTGGTTTTGTTTCGCAGTCTGTCATTTCTTTAAGTGCCTTTCCTAAGCTTGACTAGATTCTCTGCTGGTAAATAATAGTAATAAAAATAATAATAACAGAGTCACATTTATAGCAGTTGAGAATCTGGTCCTCAACACTGACTTCCGATATAAGGTCTTGGTTTTACTTGTTGATATGTGTTCTCCTAAATGCAAAAGCTAAAAGCAGAACTACGTCAAATACTTCCCAGATGACTCGATCTGCTCTTAGAGCCGTGGGATTGTACAGTCACGTGCCTGCTAAAATTCACCCCAGTGCTGGTATGTGATTAGGATTTTCTTCTCTCCTCTCAATGTACAGAGTGATGTACAGCTAAATAACCACCATAAGTTCGCACTAATAATTCTGCTCACTGAGCTGCTCGAGGCAGAAATGCAAGTGCTAATGTGTAGGAGCTGTACTTTGATAGTTATTCTTGGGAATGAAAAAAACACACCAATAATTTCCCAGTTCTCATTCAGGTGCTCGTAACCTGGTCTAGGTAAAATTGCATTTAACACATAGTCAAAGAGCATAAATAAATGTAAATACACAGCACGTGTCCTCCCTTGTGCCACGTGGACCTGTCAGAGTACTTGTTCTGGTAAGTGGGGAAAAATACTAATGCTGCTGCTTTATGATGGAGTGATTTTTGAAGAGAAGTAAAAATCACACATAACATACCCATCTCCATAAGTAACATTAATTTTACAGACAGAGACTGAGCACAAAGAAAAGGGGAGTCTTTAGCAGGATCTGTCATTGGCTTAACTCTGAGAGTCCCCACACATCAATGTTCAACTCCTGGAACCCCTGCCAGGGCCTCACCCTGTGATTTAACTCTTGCTGCACGTCTTCAGCACCCCAGCCCCTAAGCCAGGCTGTGCTCCTTTCACCAGGAATGCTGAACCCCGTGCTCAGGAGGTTCAGGATGGTTTGCAGTGCCACACACACTCACACTCAGATGCAGGAGAAGCTCTAACAAGCACTGCAGTGCTTGGATGACTGTGCTGGGGAGGCTTGAGACAGCACTCCACTTCTTGCTGAAATGCTACAGGAAAGAAATCTATGGAAGATGCTTTTTTTCCCCCTTAGAAAATTATTAGATGTATCCTAACTAGAGTCGTCAGAGGGCTCCTGCCAGATACAATTAAAATTAGACTGGTCCCTTTGAAGAAAAAAATAGACCAATAAGGTAGAGTTTAATTTGCCGTCATGTCAGTGAGAATAAAAAAAAAAATAGCTCTGACATTATCATTTGCTGCAATGAAGAAATTATACATAGCATTTTATTCATCTATGTAAAATAATTTTTTCATGTAATATTTTCTTAGTTAAGAATAGCCCTGACTTAGGAAAAGGCAAGTTTACGGATAACAAAAAGCAGTGCTTGTCCAGATTGTCCCTTCTTCAAGCTTTGAACAAGTATCAGCTGTTTTAATTAGCCCTCAACACCTTTATATTGTCATTTGAACTGGGAGCATTCTCTGCATACAAGCAGCAGTTACTTGAAACAGGGAGCATTTGCAAAGCAGATGATTGTGTTTGACAATCTCTCCGCAGCCAAGCAGCATTAAAAATGGTTCTGCTTTGGTTCCGTCGCTTGTTAGACTTGATTTCCTTAATTCTTAGGATAGGAGTAAATGGCCTTAAAATCCATTTGGTGTTTTGAAACACGGAGAGTATCTCCCAGCTGATGAAGCCAACAGGCTCAGCAGCCGTGACTTCATGTCTAGGGAGGAAGGACAGAGCTGGGAGTTTGAACTTTGGTGCTCCCAGCACCGTTTCTGCAATGAGTTCTGTGTGAGCGTGGCTGTTTGCCTGGGAGAAGCTAAAGCAAAGTCGCAGGCTCTGGGCCTTCCATTTGTAGCTCTCACATGCCAGTTTTCCTCCTGAATGTGATTATTACGTTTACAACACAACACTCAGCTGAAACTTCAAGAAAACTGGAAACTAAGTGTCACCTCCAGCAGAGAGCAAAATAAACACATTCCTGCAGTGTGTTTTTCCATGGCCAGACTCAAATTTCACATCAAACAAATCTAGCAAGTGACAGGTCACAACACATGCCTTTAAAATACCAGCGAAAGGAAAGCTTCTTCAGCAGCAACCAGATAAACAAAACCAAACCCCCAAAATTCTGAACAGCCTCAGACCATGTTATGGGCATAGCCCAGGCAGTTTTCAGTTCAGTAGCCAGCACACACCCAGCACTGGTTATTCTTCAGCCATTCCTTGTGTTTGGACAGGGACTGTCCTGCTGTCTGGGTCTTAAGCCCTGTACTGAAAGTACTCTGTTACTTCAGGTCTCCTGGGGAAAAAACAACCAAACACACCAAAACTAACATGCCACTGCATTACAACTGTGGCTCGCTGAGACTGAGGAGGAGCACAGGACAAGGAGTAAGCTCACAGGCTGCCTTGCCTTACCAAAGGTATGGTCAAGTGGAAAGGTTATTCTGGGACGTGACATTACCCTGAAGCAGCTGGCCTATACTGGGTGATACGTGCTGTTGGCCTCTGACAAATGAGAGGTAATCCAAGTTTAGTTCTCACAGAAAACATACTTAAAAAACCCCCCAAAAACCAGTCTGGTCTAAGTAACTGAGCATTCAGAAAGTTCCCTGACCAGCAGGAAGGTTTCTCACCATCTGGCCCTACAATTTCAAAGTGACAAGCACAAAGCATTTGACAGTGCTTGACTTTGCTATTTTAATAAATTGGCTTCCAAAGGAAAGATTTTTCTATTCAATGAAATCTCCTATAAGGGCCCAGAAAGACTTCCACCTATTGAAGGGTTCAAGCCAGCTTTTCAGATTTCACCCGTGGGATTGTGGAACAAGAGCATGGGACTCATTCGGAAGAGCTTCAGGCTCTGGGAGTTATATGCAAGCTGGAGGAATTGTCAGAGTCATAAAGATTTGTCATTAAAGTAAGTGAAGGTTTATTATTATTACTTTATTGTTATTATTTTAATAATTCCTGGCTATAAAATTACGAGCTATGTGATCTGGATTGGCCCCATAAGACTTTCTGACCAGATAAAAGTCAAACTGAGACATCAGTACTGGAGGCTTAATGTCCTATGGCTACAGGGGATTATCAGCGTGTCTGCTCTCATTTAAAAGGCTTCTTGTTTCAGAGAAGTGGTCACAGCCCCAACCCTGACAGAGCTCCAGAAGTGTTTGGACAACGCTCTCGGGCACAGGGGGTGACTCTTGGGCATGGTGCTGTGCAGGGCCAGGAGTTGGACTCGAAGATCCTGATGGGTCCCTTCCAACTCAGCAAATTCCATGATTCTGTGATTTTGAAGTCTCTAGGCCTCACAGAAGGACTGGAAGGCCACCTGGGACTGTCCCATGTCCGACAGCAGCGGGGGGCTTGGGAGGTCGCTGCCCCAATGGGCAAACCCTGCTTGCAGTAACAAGGGGCAGGTAAAGGGAACAGACCCACATCTGTTTTACAAAGTACCCGTCACTTTCCTGGCAGGAGGCATCTTCCCCACAGCAGGTAAAATTACAGCATGAGGAGTGTCTACCTGGGCCACAGAGCAGTGACAGAGCATCCCCAAGAGCTTCATCATGCTGAAGCAAACACAGAGCTCCAGAGAGACTCAGATGGACACGTCCAAAGCGTGCGAGCATCCCCAGTAATTTCTTCGTCTATTTAGTCACGTGCACCCACTCCCTACAACCCCCAGGCTGTCTCCAAACGCAGCGTGTGTGACAGGGGCAGATAGAGCATCAAAGGAAAGGCTGCTCCAAGGAAGGGGTGAACCCCTCACCTGTATGGGAGGTCAGGGAGCAGCCACGGAGGAGTGTTTGCCTTGTGTTGTGCAAAGGACAACAACACTGAAACACTGAAATCTTTCCTCAGGCCTTGCTGCCTGATGGAACCAAGGAAAAAAGGTTATATTTGAACAATGTCAGGAAAACATCAGCTGCAGACTGAAGGCGAAGCAGCAGGATTAAACACCACTATTTCTTTCTTTCATGGTCAGCAGAATTCTCTTACCTTTCTTCCTCAAGATCCTCTGAGGAGATAGATGCCCTCGTTGAGATCCAAGCTCCAAATTTTAGACAGGGCTGTAGCAGATGACTCCACAACAGGAGAACACGTCAAAGCTTATGAGTGGGTTTACACTAGGATGTAAAAATATTTTTTCATTAAAACTCTTTTCCTTGCAAAGTGAAAGCTAGAAGACATTACTGCACTTACTAGAACACAATTTCAGCAGCAGCAGCAGATGAATGTAACACTTAAAACCTATGCTGAACCTAGGGGCCCAGGGGAGGAGGAAGAGGAGGGGAGGGGCTGCAAAGGCTCCTGAGGAACAGGAGGGCTATAGAAGCTGAAGGAGCAGTAGTGGTGCCCACTCAGAGCTTGCTGCTGGAGGGCAAGAGGAGGGTGGTCAGAGCTAAAGGAAGTAGAAGGTAACTTCACTCTTGCTGGGCTTAAACAGATCTTTTCTTCTATTATGTAAGAAGTGTAAACTGGAAAAGGAGATTTTAATCTTCCAAAACCTATAGGAACCCTCTTCCCTTTGCATAAAGTCTTCCATCCCGTGGCACTTCAGTGGCTGGATGCTCTCAGCAGTTACAGTCTGTGTTTGTTTGATCTGTATGTTTGCTTGTAGACTGTACTAAGGGTTCCTTGCAGATTCTTCTGTCCAGTTCTGCAATCCAGGACTTCAGCTGGCTTTAAGCCTTCTTCTCCTGGTTTCACTGGGGGTTGGCTTGTACTAGTTTGTAACACTGCTGTATGCCTCTGGTAAGAAAATAGTTGTAAATTCCCATAATCTTTGGACTTCAGTCCCTGCTCCCTGCTGCTGTACTACGCTGTTGTGCTAAAGAAAGAGGTGTTTAATTAAGGAACGAGTAGTAAAACATCCAATGTAGGGATGAGCTGCCATGTGGGATATCTTGACCACAAATCCCAGCTGGTCACTAATAGCAGGGCAAATGCTTTGCTCCAAGCTGTAAGAGGGTATTGTTGTTGTAGCTTTATACAGTGAGTGAGGACAAATAGGTGTGGGGCTCTGTGCATCTGATGTGCTCACAATTAACTTCCACAGAGCACTTTTCTATTCCTTTTTCCCTACTCAGGGAGATAATCCACCTGCTTAAAAGAGGTGTTGTGGTGCTAAATTAATTAATCTTAGCAATATGCTTTTATAGCACTGCCTGCTCTGCTGTGGAAAAGTTAATGATCAGCCACTTCTATTGCTTGAATTAGGCTTCCAACAGCCCACTCAGATTTTAGTTTACCCTCTTTAGATGTTGTAATGCATTTTTTGTTCGACATATTTTCCTCTTCTCCTGGCAATCCTCAAAACCCTTACAACAAGGCAAAATGCCCCAAAACAGGAAGGGAGTCTGATGTTTCTGAGGGAATACGATGTTCTTTCACAAGCAGCCACAGCGTTCTGTTCTAGCTAGCCATGCAAAGGCAGATTTGATCTGAGGCAGGCTCCAATATCTACAACTCAGCAGAAAGCAGAGGCCAGAGGAAGCCATCTGTGCAGGTGGCACTCATCCAAAGGGAAGGGTGTGAAGGTTGTCCTAACAACTCACCTGTGGCCCTGCCTAATGAGCTGCTCCAGTGCTTCCCTGCAGCTGGAGGTCAGAGGGTGGTGGGCCAAGGGGGAGGACCTGGAGCTGAGTGTGAGCATGAGGTTTGCAAAGACCCTTCTCAGCTGGGGTGAATGCAGGCGAATCCACTCATGGGGACGATTGTGCATCTAATAACAAGGCCTGGTTTCTCCTCCTGTTCCCCACCATGAACTCTTTGGCCTCCTCTAAATATTCTTTTCCTTTTTCTTCTTACCAGTCCAAAAGGCAGTGAAGTGTCACAGCACTACCAAGGGCCTGGTCTGCCAAACAGGATGCCAGTGGGGCAGGGCAAGGACAGAAGGTGCTATTCTCCCTGGACTTTAAATCCTCTGAATCTGTCTTTAGGTAAAGCTGTGGTTTTTGTTAACCAGATTAGTTTAGTATCAATAGATTCCATATTTGCCCCATTGACAAATATAGGGGTTCTCTCTAAGGTTTGGGTCTCTATTAAAAAACCCTGCTCCTAAGCCTCACATGAACGTGGCTCTCAGCTGAACCTGGCTCCTTCCAAAAGGCATTTATGGCAGATCGAGTGATGTGCTGTGACTGAAATCCGTTTATCAGCACATCTGGGAGGAGTGTGTTGCCTCTTCATTCTTTCACAAAAAATAGTGAGGGCTGGGCAGTGTCTGGTGGCTCTGACTGTGCCCTGTTCTGTCCTGCCTGAGGTGCTGCACAAGCTCTCAGTCACTGATGGCACTTGCACAAAAACAAGTGTAACTTTCACTGCGTTCTGATGTGAGCACACCCACAGCTAGAGTTAATCACACTTGTTGCCCACACCTTATAGCTCACAAAAAACTTGTGTTCCAAGAGGGAGGAGAATGTACGGAGAGGAAAGGCTGCTTCAGTTTTAAAGGCAAGAGTAGACAGAGCCTAAACTTTTAAAACAATGTGTAAGAAATACATGGAAACAATCTGTAACTTAAACTAAGGGCTTGAAGCCAGAAAACTCGAGGACAGCACCTCAGAGGGACGGTTGCAGTTTGCTGTTTGAAGGGTCCTCAGCTGCTCTGGACAGAAGTGAGAAGCTCCCACTACAGGGAAGGTGCCAGGCTCACTGTGTCTGCTGGAGCTGAGAATTGAACTGGTGTGAGGTGGCAGAAGTCAGCAGGTTTGAAGTCTGATTTTTAGGTGAAAAATTGCACTGTGAAAGCAGAAAGCTGCAGTAAAAAAACCCCACCACAGCACTGATCCACTAGCCAGGAAAGAACTCATCAGAGACGTATAAATACAACTTCACACGCTTTAATGTGTAAACCACTCCACAAAATAAATTACGCTACGCTGGCAAAGTAGTAAAAGGCCTTAAGAAAATTGAAAAAGCTTATAGTAATGAAAGATTATTCCCAGTGCAATAGAAGGAATGTGTATCACACTAAGTGATGGTGCTTTGTCTGTGAAAATCAGCCAAGTGAGGGAGGAGCAAGGCCGAGGGCAGGCAGAAGGGATGCTGGACACATATTTACCTTGGCTCTCTGCAGTCAGCAACAGGCTCGTGGCCATACTTAAGGCAAGACATATCTCCCTATTTCCCTCCTATCACTGCTCACAGCAGGGATTTCTTTTGATAATATGCTACTGTGCAGCTCCAGAACTGGAAAGTGATTAATTCCCAACAGGCAAAAGGGATTCCTAGAGAGCAGGGCAGTGTAGGTGACCCTGGGGATCACAATGGCTGAATCTACAGCACCACTTAGGGTGTTTGGTTAGGGCAAAATGACTCAAGATGACTTAAAACCCCTGGCAGACACTGTATTTGTGTCTGTGTATCCATCCCCATGTGATTTAGCATCATCCAGAACAAAAAGCAGCATTCACTGAAGTCTGAGGCCAGGTTTCATCATTAAGAATATTGGGCAGGACTGGTGTGTCTCTCTCCCAGGAGCTGATGCCTGGGTGTGGCTCCTGTGCTCAGAGGGGTGTCTGTTTTGCAGTCTTGCAGTCACACAATCACTTCATGGATCTGACCTCTTCTGAGCTCCTCTTTGGCACACAACAGTGCAGGAACACTACAGTATTCCAGGAACGGATGAAGGATAAATCCCTTTGCTTTCCCTCCTCCCCCTTCCCGGGCTGAACCTGTACTTGCCTTCAGGCAGGTGATGAGCTCCTGGACTGACACCCAGTAGAAGACCAACCTGTACAAATACAAGAGGCTCTGCTGCAGCACAGGGAGGGGAACAGCAGATTTGGGTCTTTCTGCAGTGAAGCAGGACGGTCCTTAATCACAATCTCAGGAACAGCCACAAGCAGATGACCAAAGGTCTGCTCAGCCCTGGTTCCTGCTTCTGACAGTGGCCAACAGCAGAGGCTCCAGGAAATAAAAAGCAAAGGTAAGCACAAAATGATATTTGGTAGTGTATTCCCAACTTTCAATGCCTTGGGCTTAAGTTCTGAAGTAGAGGTGATGATCTGTATTTGACAGGTTTCCTCCCTAAAGGTTTCTTTTGGCATCTGTGTGAGCTTCCAGCCTGTGTTCTCTGGCAAGAAATTTTGCAGCTCAGCTCACACTGGTGTGAAGAGGAGCTCTTGGTTGTGCATCTGCCTTGTGCTAGTTTCATTTGATGCCATCCAACTTACATGCTAATGGAATGCTTAGTTACTCCCTGAGAGCCTTTCCCCCTTCCCTAGGCTTGGGCTTCTCCAGTTTCCACCTCAGGCCGAACACAGCCCTCCCTGTACTACAGATGCCTGCTTTCTTGGCAGGCTGGAAGGGCTAACTCTTCCTGAGGAACCTGCTGGCTTCCTAGAGTATGCCAGTGCACAGACAACTCAGAACTAATACAGAGGTTTTGCCAGTCTGCCCTCCCCGTGCCCAGTTAAAGCCTTGTCAAAGAATGAGGATGCTCAGGAAATGCCAAGTGCCCGTGTCAGATGGTTTTGACTTGGTTAGTGCTTCACCCAGCTGATGCCAAATCTGAAGATGATGGTGCAGCTGAGTGATGAAGGGACAAGGGGAAAACGTGATGGCTGCATTTCACTCCCTAGGGATTGCAATTGAGGCCAAAAAGGAATTTAAAGAGCTCTATCTTATACTTATGTGTCCCTGAAAGAAAAGAGCTGATGAAGCAGTCACAGAGAGAGCAGGTGAGCCTGTAGCTTACACCTGACAGTCCGTTCAAGCATTGATTATGATCAGCTGTGCACCTAAAGGAGTGAGATCAGGGGCAGGTCGATCATTTGCATGACCCTGGCAAAACCATTTCTGTTTCAACTCTGCTGAATAATAGAGAGAACGATCCAGAGACCAGTCTGGCACAACTTTTGGGTAAACATCCAGGAGGTGCAAGGTGTGCTGGAGTGGTTATGGGCTCTTGTGGATGCTGGACAGCCTGCCAAGGTGTGGCTTAATGAATGGGCAGTAATTCCATTCAGTGCAGGTGGTGCAGGGAAGGCAGACTCTGTGCTACCTGCTGCCATCAGTGCCACCTGGATTTATTATTAGCATTTACAGCAACAGCATGAGAGGATCACGAGAACGTTCAGTAGTGGAAGGTGACCAGCAAAAAGGCATGGAAAGAACTCTGTTGGATAGGGTTCTTAGGCAGGCTCATTGCAAAGGAGCACGTGGTTAGGTGAGAAAAGCCTCCCTCTTGCACTGAATTCTTCATCCCAGCATTTCTGGACCATAGAGATGAGCACTGCTGGGTCAGACCAAGGATTTGTGTCCCTTACACTGCCTCTGACGGTGGCCAAAACCTGATGCCCAGAGAAACAAAGAACAGCACGACCAGTTAGCAACACCCCTTCTGCAAAGCCCCAACTATTTGTTTGACTTTGGAAATCGCTCAGTCAGGCATATTTTCTATGTATTTATTAACTCCCAGTAAACTTCTCATCCATGAACCTTTCCAGGTTTCCTTGGAACTCAAAGCTCCTCCCACCCCCAATGTCACAGGGCAAGTTCTGCAGCTTGACTGCTCTCCGAGGGAAGTCTGACAGGGACTGAAAAACAGCTTAGAAGGGCTGGAAGTGCAGAGGGTAACACTGCTGGATTTCTCTTTGGTGTCTGGGTACCAGGTTTAAGGAAACGAACTTCTGAAGCCCAAGGGGAGAATGTAGTTGTAGGATGATACTCCCTGGCTCAAGCCTCTGTGTTAATGGGCTGGGCAGGTGTGCAATGTCAAAACAAAAGCCATGGATGCAGAAGGGAGCAGCAAGGCCATCAAATCCTGCCCTTACAGCTGCAGCAAGTGCCTGCTTTTTACAGGTGCACGGCACATGTGCTCCCTGTACCCCCGCTCAGTGCAGGGCACAGAACACTGCTTGGAGCCCTACAGCACCTACTGTAGTGCCTGGCCAATAATTAGCAGGAAAAACTGAAGGTGAATCATTCGTGGCTCCTAACAAACTCCCAGGCACCAGGCTCCTTGCCTCTCTGTTCAGCTGCAGCCGAGCAATCTGTTCTATTAACAGGAAAAGTCTGCCCAGCAATCCCTGCACTGACCTTCAGTCCCCTCCTCACCTTCAGACATACTGGAGGCCTAAGCAGAAAGGAAAGCAAGTCTTTAACTTAATTATCCAATTATCTTGAGGTAATCACCCAATTATCTTTGGATACAGTAATTTTTTATTTCTTATTCTTCCTATCTTCTTAACAAATAGCTTCCAGAAAACAAACCTTGCTGTGACTACAGCAAACAAACAAACAGATCCCCTGAGCAGATAAAAAACCCCATTAAGGGCAGACGTCAGTCTACAGCTCGTTACCTTTCCTACCCTGGAGAGCTGAGGAGGGCAGGGCTGTGGGAGCTGCAGCACCTGCCAGAGCTGCACTGTGCTCGGCAGGCCAGAAATCACCTCTGCATGCTCGGACCTTGCTGTCCTTGGCCAGCCAAAAGGAAGGGGGAGCAAAGCTGGGGAGGACCTGCCTCAGCAGAACAGCCCGAGGGATGAGCAGTGAGTGTGTGAGTAGCCACACTTGGCTGAGGCTGTTTCAGAGCGCTGTTGGATGTCTCACAGGCTGCAGGACTGGTGACACTCAGTCACATCCCCTGCAAGCTGATGCAGCTCTTCCCGTGCAGGGAGAGCTGTCCTGTTCCCGTGCAGGAGCAGGAAGGATTCACAGAGATCTTCCCACCCCAGAGAGTCCCCAGGGGCTCCTTTCTTTAGAGTGCTTGTGGGAAAAGGCACCATCATCTCACTGATTTTCATCACGTGATGAGATCTGCCAATTACTTAGAAACTAACCCCAGATATTCTATAATTGAAAAATGTAAATGTGATACAAAGAGCACAGGCATCCACAAAATTTTGCAGGGAGCTGTAATTGAGGTCCCAGGAGAAAAAGGTAAAGAAATTTCTTTGTAATATGTAGTGCTTAACTAATATTTAAAATATTGGGTGGTGGAGGCAATCACATCTGATCATCTAGTCAGAACGACCAGCTTATATTTAATGACTAAGATGCAAATTTAATCATACACTCATAAACTGCTGTTAATTGTAGGGGTTTTTTTTATAACCTGTGAGGATAACATGAATACTCAGTACTAATACCTGGAATGCCATGTAATCCTTATTATACAGCCATAAGTTAAAAAATATTAATCCCAATGGGGATGAAAGAATCTTTTTTTAATGTCAAAGGCAAGAAAGTTTCTTATGAAAATCTTCACTGTGAAGTGTCATCACCTGGCTGCTTATCTAAAACTTTAGATGAGTGCAGGGGTGGGGGTGAGACTGCCCTCCATGGCCTCAGACTTGTGCAATACAGAGGGATGGCACCCAGCTTGCTGATTCTATCTAATGGTGAAGGCTGCTTTTCTTTAAAGCTGAAAATCAGAGCTGCTATTATCTCCAGGGAATATGCCCCCCCCAGTTTAGCATTCTTGAATGGTACCTTAAATGCTCGTCCAGGCAGTCACACAGCTCATGCCTGTGCCTTCAGTCACTCAGTCTCTGCCTTTGAGTGTTTTTGCAAAGTTGTTCACTTATATTTTTTTTATCTTGAAATCCCTTAATAGGCCAATACCTGGCTGCCACAGAGCTTTGTTCCAGTATCTACTTCCACTTGGAAGGAAGGCTGGACATCCTTCCTGTGTTGGAGTAAGTTCCTTGTTCTGGAATACCCTTCAAGATGGGACAAAACCAGATAGATGATGTCCAGGAGGTGGTACTGGGCTCCTCTGCAGGCCAGAGCACAGGCTGTGGGGTACCAGTGCTGTACAGGGAAGGACTTGAGATCAATTAGCAGTGTACTGTAATGTTTTCACTGTAACCTGTGCCCCCCCTGCTGTGGGGGTGGGATGCAGGATCTGCCTCTTGGGAATGTTTGTTGCTGCAGAACACCCCAGTGGGATGGTGTAGCTACATGGCCTGCTTACAAACCAGCTGGTGAGGCTGAACAGTTGCAAAGGAGCCATCACAACTCTGTTGTTGTCCCATGCTAGGCTCACCCTGAATCACAGCTTTACCTTCTCAGTTTGATTTTCTCTAGAGCTGGGATACATTAGCATAACCATTCTTGCATCTTCTAATGTTCAAATTTTCATCTTAGCCTCCTGCAGCCTTGATCCAAAAGCTTGATCCATATTTATACCAGAAATCAAGATTTTTATGTAAGCAGCAGCGAGGGATTTAGTTTGCATGTATAAATATACAAGAGTCTCACTACTCCGCCTGCTTGTGCAAAGTGAATCCGTGACACGGGTTGTGTTCTCTTAGCTAAAGGCAAAGGCATAAGTTAACTGACAATGAATTATCCTATTGTAGAGCCTTCGGGATGGGGATTAGCACTGCTAACACACTGTCTTATCCTGCATGCAGTACACAGAGCAAACTTCTTTGGGAGATTTGGAACACAGGCAAGCGGTAACGTGGAAATTCATTAGGCGGCACCTCAAAGCCCAAAGTGTGTGTGTGTGTGTGGAGTATCTCATCCATTTCAATGGGAATCTTGCCTGCAGGAGAAGCAAACTCATGCAAATGCTGTTAGATCATTTTAATAGACCAAAAATCTAAGGGGATTCAGGAGTGGCAAGCAGACACCTTAAAGACATCTCACTGCACAGTACGTACTTTGCAATCCAACGCAGAGTAAATAAATGCTGGCCTATCCAGTGACAAGAGTAGAAAGATTGTGATCTAAAAAAAAGGGACAGAATAGGGACGAAACTGTAGTTCCATCTGACAAAGCAAATCTCTTCAGCAGACTGTAATCCTGAAGTCTGGAAGAATTGAAATATGCCACCATCCTGGAGTTTGCGTACCAAAATTAAACCTATTTAGCACATTAGATCTTTATCTAAACCTCTTCGTACAGAGGATGGAAGACTTGACCCTGAGAGAAGGATTTCCAAGATGCCTTCAGTTGCTCTATCAGTGCTTGTTATTTGAACACGGAAAAAAGAAATCCCCCAATTTTACAAATCAAACACTTCTAGGCATGAACTATTCTTGAGGGCTATCTGTAGGCAAGCTGCTGAAGAATTAGGGCAATAAATCACTGTGCTTTTCCTTACTCCCTCTGGTAGAGCCATGCTTTCAGTGCTCAGAAGGGATTTCCAGACTAGCCTCTTCTAGTAGGCAACCCTTCTTAACATACCCACATATTCAGTACTGTCTAGCTTACCTTTGCTCACTTTGAGGCCTGATCTGACTAAAGGACTGTGAGGAGAAGGTCTTCAGTGAATGAAATCAGGGAGCTGTGGCTGAACTCTGGCCCCTCCCATCTCACTCACAACACTATTTCTGGCTTTGATGGGCTATTTGTGGGTAGGAGGCCACAGGAACTGGTTTGAGTTGTGGTGCAGAGAAACTTGCTGGCAGAAATTCTGTCTTGAAGAACAAATAGAAAAACATTGGTTCTAAGAGGTAAGATGAATGAGACTCCCCAGAAACAAAGGACTTCTTAACATTGGTCTTAGTATTTGAAAAACAATGCCCTGGAGAGCAATGCTTCTCATTTGCTCCTTCCTCCCATGCTACTGCTTTTATCATAAACAAGAGAAACATTTTTACACCTGACATCCCCACTCTTTCTTTTGAGCCCATTACCTTTACTAATGGTAAGTTCAAAGAAATAAAATTTTGCTTCCAAAAGCAAATCAGATATGTAACATTTTCATAAATTAGCACTTGAAAAACAAATGAACACTGTACTGAACGTGCTGCTTTCAGTGTCATTGGCACTGCTTTGTGATTCTTTTCAAAGCTCTTAACATGGCATTCTTTGCATGATATCTTGCAAAAATTCTCTGGGAAGTACCAACTTTACACATCTATCAATTAAACAAGCTGTATTCAGGGAGGTAGTTGCTGAGGGTTTGCTAATAGGTAATGAGGAATCCTGTAAGATGGTTGACAAGTAGGGCAGAGAGAAAGCAGGGAAAACAGTGTTTGTACAAAGTTTAGAGCACTGAAAACCTCACAGACATCCTGCTGTTTACCTACAGTTTTCCTCCCTGTGTCTGTCATGACCAATTAGTTTCATGTCCCTTGGGTAATAGCATGCTAATTAAATATTAGAAACCATGGGGAAAAGTGGCAAGAGGTTTGTTTTTTCTTTTTGCTGTGCAGTTAACAGTAAGTGACAAGCACCAACCTTCCGAGAGCATATACAAACTCTGTAGGATTTCCTTGTGACATTCCCGACCACAAATCCTAATGTGCTATGCAAATATGCAAAAGTTCAGTAAAATTCAACGAATGATAGCACAACTGAATGCTTACAAGCAGCACTAAAAAGGGAAGAATGCGATGCAAAATTAAGGAAGTTTCTTCAAAGAGCTGGGAGACAATTTGTAACTAAACAGTTTTATTGACTTTTTTTTTTCCAAAATAAAAAACACAAAATAACCACCAAGATTAAAGGCCATAGACAGCATTAACCAAATGAACCAGCCACTTGGTTATAGTAGCTGATAACTAGAATAACTGGATATTATTGCATATACCTCAGGTTCATTTATATATCCATTACAGTTTGGCAAGATTACAATCATACAGTAGCTTTGGTTGTGTAAAACCTAGTAGCAATACTTACTTAAAATGTGACTGGTTAACATTTTATGACAACAGCTATTTATCTCAGTCTTGACACGTCTTCTCTCGATCCGTGTTCTTGTCCACATTGTCGCTGACCAAGAATTAAGGAGACATATTTGCAACCATCGTTTATAGCCCTTCTTTATCACCACGTGGTGATGAATCTCAGAGGGGTAGGAATCTCTCGCTTGCTCTCCTCATCAAGGTTTGTAGAGCAGCCTCTCCTCCCGTGCTGGGTGGCTCCTACCATCCTGTGGTAGCCTCGGCCGAGCGCGAGTCCGTGCAGAACGCAAATATGTCGAGGTGTTTATATGGCTTTCAGGCCAAAGCCTTTCCTGACCTACAGTGCTAGGGGGTGACTGTACTGCCTTGCCTTTGGATACAGAGAAAAAACCACAGACAAACAAACAGCTTTTCACATTGGTGTGCTGAGCTGCCAGCACAGAACAGCATGAACAAACCTAATACACAATACTACCTTGGTTACAGAGTTGTGCCTGAGACGCTGCACAGGATTGCATGTGTATGTTCTACAGTCTATGTATTTTAGTTTTGGTCTTTTAAAAAAATGCTCTCATCCTTACGTAATCTAGTGTAACACTGCAGCTGTAGAGTAATGGTTGATAAAAAGTCATAAACACACAGGCTATTTGGGAACACTGGAAGCTTTTTCTTGTCTCGCAGCACTTGTGCAGAACTCCTGCCTTTCCACCATGAGTTTGCCCCCAGCATTCTGGGAACACCTACTTCCAGGGGAAATATATTACCTACTTAAAAGTAACCTAAAACTCTGAGTTCTACCTGGGAAAAGCTGTAAAAGAATTTGGATCAAACTGAAGTGATCTTGTGTGTGAAAGACCCTTCTTCACTTACAAAATGCTGGAACACTAGATAACATCTACTTGTTTTTGCAGCCCTTTCATTTGCTTGCACTGAAGCAAAAAGGAATTCAGCATGAGGAACGGCTGCATGGTGAAGATCCTGCAGAACAAGGTAACTGCCATGCAGTAATTCAAATGCAAGCAGTGTAACTGCTTTTTGCATTCAGATCCATACTTGTATAAGGATATAAATTAATAAGCCCTTCTAAATGATTTTAGAAATATCCTCTTTGATCTAGACATATAAAACCTCTGAATACTTAGAATCACTAGATTTCACATGGCCCACGTAGTCGTAATTATTTGCACTTACATGGCAAATATTAGAAATACATTTGCCTGCAGTTGAACAGGTAATTATACTGTCTATTATTCAGCTGAGCAAAGATCAAGCACTCTATATCTTGCAGTTATTGGATCTTATTCTAACCCTTTGCTTTAGAAAGGGGAAATAACCATCTAATTACATTACCAGTGCACAGTACTTAGTTTGAAAAAGACAACCTATAGTAGGCAACTAGATTTTTTTTTTCCTAAGATGACTTTTTATGAGATACTCTAAAAGCAGTCTCTTATGACTGAAGATTGTCTATTTCACTGTACTCGCATAGTAAAAATAGTTAAAATCTAATTACAAAGCTGCTACATGATTATTTTGTGGTCTGTAAAATAAAACGGTATCCAGAATTTTATCTGAACAAAATACACCAGACAGTATAAAAATATTTCCCAACTGGAGATTGAAACATTAATGCTGGATTTGGTTTTTTTTGTATAAAAAGTAATGTAATAATGGTTGACATTTATCTGCTTACCAGTCAAAAATATACATATGACTTCGAGGAGCTGTTCCAGGCTCATTTTGAGTGAGCTTGTGCTTTTGACCCTAGCAGTAATAAATGCACACGTGGAACACAGTTTCCTGAAAACCTGAACTACATCTTATTTCTAACAATAAGACTAATTTCTGGCTATGGATTTTCCACTCATTCGCTTTGTTCAGGCAACTACAGCAGAGGAATTCCAGAAGCACCACTTCCGCTTTGAATGATGTTTGTTCAGTGCAACGTCCTCCTTTTCTCTCTCCTTTTTAACTCGCTGGTAGTGATCTTCTTCCTTTAAATACCACACAGGCGGCCACCGATGCCTCTCAAAATACTCTTGATTATCTGATTGGAAAGAAACAATGAAAAACATCCCCAAAGATGCCAGGAAGATACACAAAGCTCAGAAACGTCTTGCAAAAAGCTATGCAGCTAAGAATTTATGCACTCTCTATGCTGGCTTGCTTATCAAGAATTCACCCAGTCTCCTGAAATGCCTTAAGTGTGAAAAGACTTTGAAAGTGGTCGCACACAAGAGGCCTTAGTCCACCAAAAACTATAAAAAAGCAAGGCCTTTACAGAGTGTATTTTTCATTGCAGAGCCTGAAGAGAGCTCTGTTCCTTTTAGCATCACTGAATTAGGTGAAGAACATGATGCTTGCCCAGCAATCAGGCTAATGATTACGACCTTTCTTTGCAGATAAGAATTTATGAATGCTGTTCAGGATAGCACAGAGGTTCGGTCTCATGGCTGGGCTACGTGAGCTCATCTTTGTCTTTGTGTTTAATCAACTGGGTGGGGAGAAAGAAGGGAAAACCTGACGAAAACTGGGGGGGAAGTTGCCCATACCTGAAGATTTAGCTTTGATTTCCTTGCGGAATTTGGAGCAAACGCTGTTGTAATTGGTGCAGATGTAGTGCAAGCACCAAGCTGCCAGCTGGTTAGCATTGTGAAACTGTGAAGGAAAACAAAGAGCTTATTCCATTTCCTGGGGTTATCATTCATTTTGCAGCCCCTAAAGCTAGAATGGTCCCAGCAGATGGTACCTGGCCGTACCCTCCCAAGCGTTCATCCTGACTGCCTGCTCTGATCTTGGGTTATAAACACATCATCGTGGGGTAGGTACTGGCCACACGGGATATTCTAACAGCAGTCAGAGATAGTGCTTCTGCCTTCAACCAGGAGAAGGAAATAAAAGAAAAAAATTCCCTTCTTAAGATAAAAATGAAGTGAACCGAGCTGCTTTCTCTTGGGAGGGGTTCGGTTCTGGTTTTGCAACAGGATTAAAGGTACTGCAAGAGAGGCCCTCGAAAACAGCTGCAGGAGATCTTGCATGGTGGCCAGCTTGGGCAGTGTTTCAGTGCTACTTCAAGCCAAGCTGCAGCTGACTCACTGTTTAAAAAATATTTTGGCTTGTTCTACTGCATCTGGGAGTCTGCTGCATTTTGGGAAACAGAGGCGGGCAGTTTAACTGTGAGCTGGGGGCTCTCTCTTTTAATTATTTACGGGACTCGAGAAATACTGAAATGCATTTGAACATAAAGAGGATTTGCACACAGTCTGAATTTATCAGGTGATTGACTTTGATTACCCAGTTTAAGTATTCAAAAAATGTTATATTTAGACCTGTACTGCAAAGACATCTCCAAGAACTGAATTGAAAGGAATGAAAGAATCAATCACCATTACAAAGCCGAACAGCTTCATTATATTGCTTTTCATGTTACTGAACCATGGTCATGAGAACATGGAGCTTGGAAGTTCCACAATCAAGACAAACTAAAATATATATTTGAAAGACAACTCCTCTGAGGTTACTTAAAGGGATATTTTACCTTTGAACTAATGAAAAAACCTTCTTTAAAATAGAAGATAAAACTAAGTTTTATTGTCAGTCACTCTCAGAACCGCAGACTTTGAGCCACTTAGAAGCAATGCTCAGAAGCAGTAAGGAGCTAAAAGCAAGTCCTGCAGCTGCCCAGAATATCTTCAGAAGGCTGTGTACACTGACCTGTGCCAGTTCCAAATAGGAGAGGACTTCTCCATCTATTGCAACGCCGCTCATGGAGGCCTTTGTCAGCTCTTGCACTGCATGCTGCTCTGTGAGGGGAGAAAACTCATCACTCACAGGGAAACAGCCACACTGCAAGGTCACAGCATCCACAGGTAACACAGAACCAAGGCAGCGTGTCCTCCCTCCTCCTGGTGTTAACCAGCATTATGCAGGGCTCACATTCACACAGATATCCTTAGCAAGCTCACGTTTGGGGGAGGTAAAATTCTGACCTTTCGAGCTGTGGCTGAAGATGTGGTTCATAACCACTGACAGAAGGGCAAAGTTTAGCAGCCACCAGTCTCTCTCTGGCATGGGTACAACATTCACTATAAATCAGAAATATGGATCAGCTGTCTCCTTTGGGTCATACAAAGTGCTTAAGCAACAGTGCACTTGCCACTGAACTGTGGATTTATTAATGAGTATACACACAGCATTTGATAGAGAAAAGGTCACTTCAGGCCCTCTTTAGGTTTTCAGATCACTTGTTCCTGGGGATTCGGATAAAGCCTGACCAGCACCCCCAACAATCACCTCAGTTCAAGATTCTCCTCAACCCTTTCCCAGAACCATTTCCTAAAATCTTAAAAGTCTACATTGTCAGTTGGTGTGATTCTACTGGGTTCAGTTGTTGGCAGTAGCCTTTGGACTCAACATTATTTCACCAAAAATTAAATGGAATGAAATATTCTTAATGCTGTAAGAATGTTTACACTGCAATTACGTTAAAAAATACCCAAAACTTCAGCTAAAATGTGCATATAAAATCAGGCAACAAAGATGTGGTCTGTCCGAACAAGAGACACAGTCCTGACACAGAACCAAAGCAGAGCCAGGGTTTGGTACGTGATTAAATTTTGCCTAAATGTAGTCCTGTAGGTAGGTGTAGCTTTGTTTCACCTGTCTCTGAGTTTTGGCCTTGGTCACGTGTTCAGAACAATGCCAAATTACTGACACAGAGAGAAGCAAATGAAACACAACAACAAAACCCAAACAGCCTCAGAGGTCTGGGATGTGTATGGAGTTAATTTTAAAACTTTAGTGGTATTTGAACCTGTAATTTTTCTCTAAATATGGGATCGAAAAGGTTTTGTTCCTGAAACCAGGGTTGAATCCCCAGGTATATACCAAAATATCCAATTCCCATCTAGTGAAAAGGGATCTAGGCAGCATTTCTAAAAAAAACATGATCATCTAGATCAGTTTTGAGTTGGCTCAGTTACTCCCTTTGAACTCTCAGAAATATAAGGTGGAGCACTTCATTCATTACATAATGGAAAACCCGGAGTCCTTCCTGTTTTTAGGTAAATTAACAACAAGGGAATGGATATTACACCCCACAGACATTATCCTCAATGCTAAAGAGAGTCCTTTCCGTTTTTAAAGCACAGAAAACTTCAACGTTCTGAGCGGGTTCAGCACAAAACTAAAAAAGGCAGGAGAAAGGCAAATTTCTCCGTGTAAAAATATCAATTTGCATTACAATATCCCTCTCAGAAAAAAACCCAATTATTTTCTCTGACACTTGAGAAAATCTTATGTGGTCCAAAAACCATTAAAGCACATTTCAGCTGTTGCAGAAGACGCTGCATCAGACAAGGCCACAAATTCTTACCTGCTAGAGCAATCAGGTGAGGAAGGCAAAACCTGTTTGCCAATGCAATTAACTCAAGTGTGTCCAGTTCCTGACTGGAGGACAGCTGCTTGGTATACAAGTAATCTAAAACTGCTTGCATGGAGGTCTTGTTTATGTTGGGAAGAGCTACCTGGAAAAGATATTTAAGAAAAGAGTTTCTAATTATTAAGGGATTTTCATATAGCAGCTATATCTCACTTCTCTCACTTTGCTGGACTGTCTCTTTTTCTCTTCAAGTCATTTCAGAAATGCAGGGAAAACATTTTTCAGAACAGAAATTTCCCACTGAAGTTCAAGAAGCTGCCAACAGGTAAGCATTGCTCCAGAGTCAGATCCTTTGCCAGGTTATATCCAAGCTGGAATTGGATCCACATCAAACAGTGAATCTGTTCAATGCTCTCTAGCCTGTAAATGGACAGCTACACATAAAAGTCACTGAGCACTTCCCATGCCAAACCTCCCTTGGTGGACTCCTTGAGGAATGCAATCTATCTGCTCCTGGCAAGGAAAACTCTGCGGATTCTGAGAAGAACAGAAAACAAAGGACAACAATAAAACCACCCCTCTCAGTCTTTTGGTAAATAACCAAATTATCCAGGTAAACAAGGCTGGGAAGGAACCGAGAGCTGAAGAAATGAGGAATAAAAAAAGTAAGCCCTTTTTGCCTCACACATGTAATGAGTGTAACCAGCGTGGAACTGAGCTACCAAGACTAGGACAGGAACTGTCTAATTTCTCATGCTACAGCATGAACCTTTCATGCACATCAGCCACTCTGGGAAGCAGCTCAGTTCTCCAAGTGAGAGCAGCTAGCTGTGAAACTCATCCATAATTGATATATTTTTGTTAATGCAGAGAACTGTAAATTTAATGAATGCGTTTATAAAATTTGCCCCAAATACAGAAGAGGTAATATGTAAAAACAGATGGTTTTATTCTTTGTAAACCGTTCCATTCATGTCTACCTATATTTCAAAACTTCCAAAAGCATTACTGAATGCTTTAAACTCTACAAAATGGAAGCTAAATATTTTAAATTGGAAAGAATTGGAAAGATGAGCTAAGACTGTTAAGCTAATCATTAAAAATAGGCTGGTAGAAAATAAATGCATATTCTTCATTGCCAAATGCTGCTTACTAGAATCAAACTATGTATTTTTAATGAACCACTTGTTGAGTATGCCTCTGGGAAAGGAATTATGTTTACAGCTGTATTAGAAGAAGCCAGAAAAATCTAAGTAGAAAAATATCTATCAGAATATTAAATACAAAAAGTTTGAACACCTCCTATGAGCATATGAGTATGGAAAGCAACAAGAAAACCAAAACAAAAAAAAGCCTGGGTATGGATAAGGCACATGAAAAAATATTAGCAGAGTGTTGGGAATTTGAAAAACAGACCATGAAGGCACATGAAAATACAAGGCTTCTTCTGCAAAATCTTATTCAAAGTATTGAGATCTTTTAAACTCAACTGCATACCTGCTTTACTCCAAGGACAAGATGATGCATTATAGAACCTGTGCTGAGTTTCTACTAAAGTTAGTAGAATTTCTCCTAAAATTAGCTCAGTTTCTACTGTGAAAACAGCTCCCTTTTCTAGTTTAACCCTCTATGTTCTTTAACCTTTTTTATCTTTAGTTCCTTTATCAATGCCCCTGCCCCAAGTATTCTTTGTAGTGCTTCTGATCGTATAAACGTACATTCACAAAACCTAAAAAATTCTTTTAAAGAAATTCACAAATTCCTAGTTAATTTCTCTCGCCATATTTAATATTTTACAGGACTTTGGGTTTAAACACACACTCCCATGCTGGAGGAAAACTTGTGCCTTGGAGGAAGTATGTTGTCTTCCTGTGCAACCTTATTTAATGCCCTAAGAAGAAAAGCATCCCAGGTTTGCAAGGAAGAATAAATCCCTGATTCTAGAGATTGTAGCAACCTTTCAAATAGATGATGCTTCCATCACCCTAAATCCATCAGACATTGTAAACAAGATAGACAAAACCAGACAAATACCTCACTGTTGGAGCTTTCAATAAATGATCCTCCAAACATAGCAGACATCCACTCACAGCTGCAGATCAGCAGTGGCTTGTGGGCCTTGATGCTTCCATCGTCCAATTTAAATGTCACATCTGCCAGGGGAACAAAGGCACAGGAGTGCTGCGAGTCTGTGTTTAAGGGGTAACCTTGTCTCAAGAATGTGCTTCACTTGCCCGATGTCAACCAAGGACCTCCTTCATCTCCCATGACCCCCACCCCAAAAATAACTTGCATTTTAAATAGTTAAATGAAAAGCTTCTCTTGTAAAGGGGGATATTGGATGTTCCACGTTTCTGAGAATTGGGTCACTTATTTAAAAGCTGTGAGTAGATTTTGAGAAGTGAAACTACAAAATCCCAGGTTGGAACAGTTGGCCTAAGTAACGCTTCGATTTTGGGGTCATCTCTCCTCTCAGAACAATGTAAGCTGTCACAGTTTTTGAAGTCTATGAAGTGACAGTAACGTGGAGGAGAAAAAAAATAGTGCTCTTCCTGCTTAAGCATGTATTTACTTACCAGAAAATGTCCCTTTGCAAAGGCACTCTTTTATCCGATTAGCTTTTCTGACATGAAATGCTTTAGTAATCTCTTGATTCATGAAGGCTTCTTTATTCATAATATTCTCCACCATCATTCGCAAGTCAAATACTTCCAAGATTTCAGCAATCTGAGCCAGTCTGGTGAGGTCTTTTTCGTTTTCATCCAGTTGGCCTGTGTATAAAAACTGCAAAACAGTTTTAAAAGGTCCGGCCTGCACAGACGAATCCATTTTTACCACAGTTACAGGACACGTCCGCTTTGAGACAGGATTCACTTGCATTTCCTTATGCACACTAACAAACCCCTTACCCCAGGATGACAGAGATCTTGCTGCAGAGTTTGTTTCACCAGATTCAGGCTCTAGAGTGGTTAAAGAGTCACTGCTCTCTGGTGGGGGGATTTTAACATCAGGAGATTTCAAGGATGCCTCATCACTGTCACTGTTTGTGTCAAGGTGACTTGTCGGGACATCCTTATTTGTGTTTTCTTTATTACACTGTGTTTCATCCAAGTCGGGACTTTCCTCACATTCCATTAAGAAAAGGTCATAAAACTTTGAAGAGGAGGTAGCTAGGTAAATCTTGTGAGCAAAAATGCAGTCCTGCTCCTGGAGAACAAACATGACATCTGCACACAGCGGGCTGTCCAATAAATATCCAGCTTCATTCATGCTCGGCACGGGACACTCAGGAATTTTGATAACCGGAGGAGGGGCTTTTGGAGGTAGGAATGGAGCCTGAAGCAAAGGTTTTTGGACCTTCTTCAAATGAGATTTCCAGAACTGCAGGTGTCTTCTGGAGATCAGGGCAGCTCTGATTGCATTGTCGAACACGTCTTTAATCCCAAACTGGTCAAACACACTGGTTTCATAGTACGGTATCCCGAGTTCCTTGGCAACCTCTCTGCCTCTCTCTGGTGGCAAAATGTCTCCCCTTTTTATCGGCCTAGGGTTAAACAAAAAATAAACCTTGTCACACACAACGATCATCACAAAGTTACTCCAGAAAGCATGGAAATTCACCAAATATTCAGCACTAGATCCGACATAACTATCAGGCAAATGAAACAAAATATAAAATTAAGCCCACAGAGCCCTTTGGAAACCTACAGTCATGACTCCACAGAGTTTTAGAATAGCACATACTTGCAATTTCATTTAGGTTTGGTGGTGTCTTTGCAATGTTACTAAATATATGTAGAAATCATTTATGCAAAATGGACCTGCCTCTTTATTAAAGTAAAATTTACGGTAAAAAATTTTGATAGGATACTTGAGAACTTTCATTATCTAAAAAACCTCCTACCACCCCTTACTAACTCAGCTATTCTGTCAGAACCTTTCTTTGTATCCGCCATTTAAACACAAATGGAAATTTTCATGACAAAAAAATACCAGAAACACAGCTAAATATGAAATGGAAATATTTATTAAGCTCATGCTTTTTAAAGAAAATCATAGTAGCCTACGACAAAAGAGTAACTGAACACACACTGCAAGAGAAAAGGCTTGTTTTGGCTGTGGAAGCATTATGTGGGAACGCACGAATTTCCAGAGCAGCTCCAGTACATGATGCAGGGTAAACAAACCAGTAAAAAGTCTGGGCTAGGATCCATTTTCCCAGCAAAAAAAATCATCTCCCCAGAAGACACGACCCAAGAGTGTGTTCTGTGAGCACACCATATTGGGCAGACACGAGCTGGCACAGACGGAACACGCCCCAGACAACAGCTTGTGAGTGCCAGCTAATAAATAACCAGTTCAGGTGGCACAAGCCTGTGCTAGACATGCAGAGTTCTGACTCAAACCTACTGACGGTGACATCAGGGAGCAGGATTAGGGCAGAAGAAGAGTTTTGAAAAAAGACCATTTCCTTTTAAAGAGTCAACCAAAAAGCCCGCCCCACCCTCACAATGAAGTAATGTTTAATAAATAAATAAAGAAATAAATAAATAAACCTATGAAAATCCTATTGCTAAGTCAAGAGTTTTATTGCATTGCAATGCAAAGTTTTCTAAGGGCCCAGGAAATATTAATTCAATCTCTTTACGGAAATTTGTTACAATACAGTCATTGATTACACAATCATGGATATTATTTCCGTGAATCTGGTCTCATTCAAATTCCCATAAAAGGAATAAATTAGAAGCAAGCCAGTTATTGTGGGACTGTTGTGGCCAAATATGTGAACGGTTGTATTTTGTATCTGAGAAAAAGGAAGCTTCTCTAGAATGACCCCCAAACTCTCTTTTAATCTCAGAACTTTTACAAGTTTAATTTGCAACCATTTTATTTTCTGCCGTGGTCTAGGATTACATTTACAAAAAAAATTAAAATTGATAATTAAGACAACTCAAGTAGAATCTGTCAGTTTAGAACAGTGACAACAGTGACAAGGTAGGACATGACACATATGTTCAGGCAGAGAAAGATACATCAGAAAACCTTCAATTATCATTACCATCTCTATCTTACTGCAGTGTTCTGGCACCCAAACACGTTTAGATGTCCAGTGTGCAAAAATATTGTGGGAAACTTAATAACTGCATATGCTAAAGAACTAGCACACATATTCTCATTGTACAAAAAGAAAGGAAACTGGACTCTCCAATTTCTCTTTTGCAAGTGTTGTACCTGATTACCAAGGTGGTTTTTTTTAACTCTTATTTTTGTTTAAACTTTACCTTGCCAAAGGCCGTCTGGCTCTGTTAACAGCCTCGAGATCTGCATAGCGGAGATCCAGCTGGCAGCCCACCAGAATGACAGGTGTGCGAGGACAGAAGTGCTTGATTTCTTGATACCACATTGTTTTCACATGATTCAGGGAATTAGGATTAGCAATTGAAAAGCACAGGACAACAACATCGGACCTAGAAAGGCAACGAGAAAACACCCGATGAAAACCCCACCAATGATTTTTGCTGCAGTTTCACCTATTTCCATCACTACTCCACTCTGCTCTTTGACAAACGTGCTGACACCCAGATGTCAGAATACATGTTGTTCGTGCAGAGGTCTGAGAGAAGCTACACATTTCACCACAAAAGCATGGGAGCACAAAGCCACATCCCTAGGAAGCACAGCCCCTCCATGCCAAGATGATCCCTGCACCTGTGAGCAGAGCACTAAGGAGAGAGGTCAGGCTTTCCATTCTCTACTTTTACACAACCGTTACTCACAGGCTGCCATTGCTCCAGAAATAATTCTGCTGACTGCACATCTACATTGCAGTTCAAAGGTCATTGGTGCTTAGGAATTAGAATAGAGCTGTGCAAAACTTCAGCCACACAGGCAGACACGGATCACTCCTGAACTTGTCGTGGAGAAATACCTTTACTGCGCTGTTTGAAGGACTGAGGTGGTCGCCTTTGCAATGTGCTTTGCACAGCAATTCTCTAATGTCTTTAATAAATAACCTGTTAGAAGGGCAAACTACTGCAGAATGACCACTTCTACAATATCAGCAAAAATAAACTTTATGGTGAAAATAAGGTCAGTGAAGTGTAGAATAGGACAGTGGCTTAAATTAGAGTAAGCATGACGATATTTGCAAGCTTGTAAAGGTTTCTAAGAAAACAGGAACTACTTCACTAAATAAACTTGCTTTATAAATTCTAGTATGAGGATTAAGGTTGACAATTCATCCACTGAACCACTGCCTAACTCTTATCAGAGCTGGCACTCAAAGGCAGAGAAATGATTGAATACTTGTCTGTGGGCATACCTAACTAGGGGCAATTTCATTATTTATAAACAAGCAGTTCTCAAGCTCTTGGGTCTCTTGTGGGGGAAAAAAAAAAGAAAATAAGAAAAAAAAAGTTGAATTGAAACTCTTGAGAAAAATTGAGGAGAAGGGACATTTTGAGGAGGCAACTCATTGCTACAGAATTGTCAGCAGGATAAGCTCAGCAATACCATCTCTATCTCAGTTCTATTATTCTTTAATTTAGCACCAACGTGTTGTATCTGCAGTTTGTGTCATGTACAGAGCAGCAGCAGCAGCAGTGAATCTTAACATTCACCTTTTAAATAATGAAATACCTCCTCAGTAGTGCTGCTTTCTACATTTCACTGAGGGCATAGATATATCCAGCTATTTCTAAAGATAGCTACACACAATACGGGGACTGCTGTGAGCATCAATTTAATGCAAGAGAAATGCTCCTGCTCCAAATTTCTATCTTACATAAACTGCAACACATCTGTCATATCTAGGAACAAGGCCTTTTCAAACTGGAAAGTTATCTACTAAATAGTGAAGGGCTAAGCAGCCAACACAATGGTCTGCTGCATAGCTGAGGCAAACATGCTTTAAACTCACACCTGCTCTATTCAAGGTCAGGTTAAGAGTAAAACCTAAACCCCAGCAGGCATTTGCTTAGCTCCCAGAAAGAGAAATCAATGCACGGCTAAGATACAAAAAAGTCTGTGTTACACGGATTCTAATATGGTCAATTGCTGTTTAATTCAAGGCCATCACGACTGCTGGAGTGGCAAGCGTTGGCTGCCTGGCTGCTCCTAACTACAGCTCAGCATCTCAGAGACAGCCTGTCCAGCGTCCTTCAGAAATTAATAGCTAAGCCCAGTAATTGCAGTCACGAGTATCCAACCCTCCTGACTTTACAAGCCACAAGACACACATCGCATCTCCCAGAAACCCAAAAGGGAACAACTCCAGCAGGCGTTCGCAGGCAGGACGCACCAGTTCCCCCAGGTGCCCGATGCTGGGCTGGGCACAGTCTGGGCTCCTGAGGGAGCCAGGGGTGAGCTGTGTCCCTGGGCCCAGAGCACCCAGCAGGCTGGCCCAGCACAGCCCTGCATGTGCTACAGCCCTTGCCAAGGGAGTATCATGTTTTTGCCACCGTGCTTCTTGAGCAACTCCTCACCTCTGACCTAGCTGGGCAGCCGTAAAAGGGAGCTGGGCAAAGCCGGGTTCTTTTCCCAAAACTCACTGCACTGCACTAACAGGACATTCTCACCTTACTGCCTTCCAAATGAAGGGAAAAACAGAATAAAGAGGTAAAAACTGTGATTTGCTTATTATTTATCCTGTGTTAAAACCTGGACTTCCCCATAAAACAAAGATTCCTGAGAGTTCCGTACTGGACAGAGAGGTATTTATTAATGGTTCTGTGGAAATCCCTGGGCAGTGGCAGAGCTCACATGCTGAACTAGCACCACAGCTGGCGCTGCTGGCTCACAAAATGCAGCCACTCTATCATCATAAATTAAGTTTTCATTCAAGTCATAAGCACGATTTGCACTCAGTACAATCTGGAGACAGAAATGCACGAGGAAGATTGACCACCTAAATAGAACTGTGAGCAGTTGGGGAAACATGTCCTTTGGAAACTTTAATTAAAGTACCTACAATTCCTATTAATGTCAAAGGCACATTTACAACTTGCTAACACCGCAGTATAAAGTTTGGTTTGACATTTGTTCATAAAACCCAGAACCTGTCAGGTTAAAATAATGCATTAATATTTCCTAAGCATTAAAAATTTACCAATGTTATTTTAGTATTCTCAGGGAATGTAAAAGGCTATGGTTTTTAAGAAATATCTAATTTATTGCCATTTTTGTGCAGTTACTTTTTGTGTTGGTTACCTGGAGAACGAGAAAGAAGAAAACAGAAGTAAACCTGATTCGTCCTTTCTCTCTGCAGCAATATATTCACAAATACATGCTGCACTGATTCTAAAAACAAAATTTCATAGCCATTTCCCAGTAAAACTCAGGAACAATTCAAGAAACATTTTTATAAACTTAAACTCCAAGAAGTGCTTTATAGAATCAAAAACCAGTTTGGGTTGGAATACACCTTAAAGACCAACACTTTCCACTCCCCTGCCACGGGCACGGAGACCTTTCACAAGACCAGGTTGCTCAGAACCCCCTCCAGCCTGGCCTTGAACACTTCCAGGGATGGGGCAGCCACAGCTTCGCTGGACAACCTGTGCCAGGGTCTCACCGCACCCACAGTAAAACATTTAATATCTATTTTAAACCTCTCTCAGTTTAAAGCCATTCCCCCTTGCCTTGTCACTACATGCTCTTGCAAAAGGTCCCTCTCCAGCAAATGCTTTAGAACTTCTCCATCACATTCCTCCTGGAGCACCATCCAATGGAGATGGGCAATAGATAAGGCACTGTGTGCATCCACCTTTGTTAAATACAACAAATCTATAAAAATATATATATTGGACATACTGTTATTTGATACTGAAACATCACAAGAAATAAAGCATTGTAAGTAACTCAGCAAGCAGAAATGGGAGCTTGGATATCCAACATTGTCTTGTCTATTCTGTGGTACATGCTGAAAATGCATAGCTGGTTTATTCTTACATTCTACATTTTCGAAGGTTTATCAGAAAAAAATTGAAAAACATCTATTCTTATTTGAACTTCTGAACCTACTTAAGCATCACCAAAACCCCCAAATTTCCGTGTGACCTGCTCTAGCATGGGATCAATCCCCAGTAAAACATTCTGCATCACCGGTGGAATAAAACAGGTTTCCTTCTGCTCCCTGAGGCTCCAAACATGGAAGAGCACAATGTAGATGTGTGGGACTTGGCAGGGGAAAGGGGAGCAGATCCTTTCAGCTGCGGGCAAACCAACCACCACTGCCACGTTTGTCACCTCCCGGCTGACCAGACTCCTGCACTGGAGGCTCACATTAAGAGTACTTAAAATGCTCCCCTGGGAGTCACAGAATTTTGCATTTTTAATGCAAATTATACACATCTGAAGGCAACCCAATGTGGTCTAAACACAGCTATGGCCTTCCTTCTACAGGAGATTCCTGTGGGCAAAGAAAGAACCTCACCTCTATCTGGAGAAGCAACACATCTACCTAATGCAGGTACTACCTCAAGGCATTCAGGGATATTTTCCCAAACTTGGATAAGAACTTCTTTTGATGGAAGCTACTACCCCTTTTTAGAGGCAGAGAATGAAAAGAAAGCCTCTAGACAGCCGAATCTCTGGCAGGATTGAGCACATGGTGTGCTGCCACCCTGTGAGCTCCCGGTGTGTGAGTTATGAACTGGATCAGATGTGAGCATCCAAGCCACTGCCAAAAAGCAGGTGGTACAGCACTGACAAAGACAATTTGACAAGAGCTGTCTCTGCTGTCTTCTTGCACAGTCCTTCAACCCCCTGGAAGGAAAGATTGTGTAGGGCAGCAGCCTGAGTGCAAATACCAGCTCCCAAGTTCCCAAACACAGTAGGTTCAGGAATTAGAAGGCCACCTAAGAATTAATTTGAGAACTTCGTTTATGACTGAGCAAAACTCTGCTACATCTCCATGTCAGCCCAAGTACATTTTGAAGAGAGAGATTAACTCGGTTAGACAACATTTTTCATGCAAGCATCTCAACAAACTGAAAAAGAAATTTGTGCAGATAAGCAAGGCTGACACGGGTGTAAGCGGACTCGGATTTCAGTAGACGCAGTTGCAGCCATCACATGAAATGAGAAAAAAATCATCAAGTGACTGGTGAACATAAAATTAGCTCAGGACACAGGATTTACGTGCACACACTCCAAACAGAGGAGAGGCTAGAAAAACTAAAATGCAGGAGGTGCCTGGCAGGTGAAGAACTGAAGATATCCGGGTAAGGCAGGGCAAGACCATGCAGTGCCCTGGATGTGAGCAGGAGAATCAATTAGTTCTGTACTTTACCTACAGCAGTGAAGCTTCATAAGTACTGGTGTAATGTGGGAAACTGTCAAAATGCCCTGAAATACATTCAGACGTGGTGAGTAGCATGCAGGTCTATTTCTGTAATGTCATTTTCAGTTGGAAACAACAACAATAAAAAGAAGAAGAAAAAGCTACCTTTAAGAAAATTGCCTGTTTCAAGAGTGTGCTCCAAAAATGGAAAGTTTTCCCATACATTCCTTTCCAACAATACATCATTCTTAAATGTTAACCATTTTAAAATCTCTTCTATGTCCTTTGAAGTACTCGTGGGAAAACACTGGTGCATTTACAGAAGATGACAAAAAACGTTTTGATATCACAAAGAATGATTAAAATAGCTGATTAAGAGCTACTCTTGTAGTACAAATGGCTGACCAGCAACAATGCTAAAAAGAATGGTAAAGTTGTGTGGAACTATGGAACAAGAGAAAAATCAAACAAAAAAACTAATTTAAAGGTCTGCTTCCAGAGTCTTGGAATTTGGTTTATTTTGTTGGTGACTACATGAAGTAAATTCACACATAAGTCTGATTCACCATTTACATATGAAGAATTCCAGCTTAGTGCTAAATAGGACCTTGCAGTTGAAACAGGCTGCCTGTAAAGTACCCCAGCATGATTCTGGGCCAGATTTGACCAGTAGACTCAGGAAAACCCTCTTTGGAATCAGGTATATACGTTCACCATAAAATACCAGTACATGCCTTTTTCCCTCTCCTGAAGCAGAGATCTTGGTTGCTGCATTTCGAATACAGGAATAAGAATTCTATGATACACAGAATCCTAGACAGTTAATTGAGGCTGTAATACTGAAATATTCTGGGTATCACATGCCAAGTCAGGGTTTATATAAGTAGGACATAAAGCCTGAGATCAATGGAGAAGGATGAAAGAAAATGCTGGAGCAAGAGAAGGTACAGGACCAGCTGGAACATGTCTGATCAACTCAGGGCAAACACCAAAATACGCAATATCATACAAAGGGATTTGTCACGTATCAGCTGTCTGCTGTCTCCTGACAACAGTCAGAAAACAAAATAATGAGAGAGAAATTCACAAAACAATGGAGAAACCAGAAACGCGAGGACAGGTGGGCATTCCAATCTTATTTTTGCTTATTTTTAGGAGGCAGCTTACAGATGAGAACTATATGCTAACTCTTTACAGAGAACCAACTAATTTTCACCAAAGACTGCAAAAGAATAAATAAATGAAAGAAGAAATGAACCATTTCTTTATTCCTGGCACCATCATGTAAAAATACCCCAGAAATCTATGGTCAATCATAAAAATATACCGAGTTTAAAAAAGGTAAGAAGAGATTTAGTTAAAACATCAGCTGAAGCAGCATGTTTAGAAGAAAAAAAATACTTCCAGGTAGCAGAGGGATGTAAGGATGGAACAGGAAAAAAAAATTAGAAGGTCCAAAGTTAGATCCCAAAATTCATTAAAAGCGTAATTCCTTAAAAGTACTGCTGAAGCCAAGGAGGGAAAAATCCAGGGAAGGTGAAAGACTTACAGGGTTTGGTTTGCATCCAGTATGGGAGTGGCTTCTGAAGTCAGAGAAGACATGGATACTGAACATTAAGAGATGCATCTCTTTCACTGCAGAGAAAATATGGACTTTTATATTTTTTGCTTTCTTTGGGCTATCACTAAAACCAGCCTCCTTCTCTTTTTTAAAGGTAAATTAAACTATCAAGGAATGTTAACTGGCAAACTGATGTTGCAAAGGTATTGAGAACTCAATTTAAAACAGTCATAACTGGTTGTACAGACTGTTTTCCATACTCTGACATGTTTGAGACTGAGATCCTGAGACTCTTGGAGTAGAAGACAGCACAAGACTCCACCTAGTACCTATTCACAAAAAAATAATTCACTAAGGTCAAGATTTTGACAGAAAGTAGCTTCCCAGGCTTACAATTTCCAAAAAGTTTTGATGTTGCCCTGCAGCCTTTCAGTACAGAGCCCAAAGGGCCTCTTTCCACCCAGCCCCTGACCGAGGAAAGCAAGGCAAAATGTGAAATGATGTAATACCACAAATAACAACTGCCTCGTACTTTTTCACTCCTTAAGGAAGGCTTGAAGCGTTGGAGGTGTCCTTCTGTTAGAGATAAATTGCATATACATCGAGCTGAGCCTCAGGCCCACCAACAGCCATTTGGCACACACCTTTCTAAAGAAGGGAGGATTCCTAACAGAAATTCCATAGCAACCTCCTTCTACTCACAGTATGGAACCACGGTGGGATGCAGAGGAGAAAAGCAGATCTACCTTAATTTCAGTGGCCTAAGTATACAAAGCATTTACTTCCCCATCAGCTGAATGAAAAAGCCTCCAATGTTCATGCAGGTAACAAAAGAAGAAAAGAACAGTGCATACACACAGCATATCAGAATAAAGTCACTTGAGAAAGCTCTCTCTGTGAACCTCTCTGCTTGTTCAAGTCTTTCTTGGGCCTAAGTCAAACTCAAAAGAGAAAAAAATAGTAACAAATATATATATATCTTATAAAAATGTTTTTTAACAGTTCTTCATGATCACACGATGAAGAACCTGAATAGCTTATAAACCACTGTAAAGTAGAAGGGGAGGCTCACAAATTTGAGTGGCTGAAGATGATTTGAAGATACTGCCTATCACTTTTTTGTGGCAGAAAACATAGCAAAAGGAAGCAACCGAGGTGAGAGACGTCTGAAAATAACTGGATTCCCCATCAGCTGACCCTCTGCTAACAAAGCAAACGACTGTCCTGTGTCTCTTAAGTACCTCTGCTCTAAAGAGACATCTCTGAGGATCTCTTCCAACTCAGGACAGTAATGGCTTGTGAGGCACAGGGAATGTGTGAGTTTTCATTCACAAAGCACTTCTAAAACCTCAGACCTTCCCTGCAGAAAGGAGGGGAGCTGCTGGCCCAGTCTCAGTTTAGGCACCAGCTGCTCCATGACAGAGGGCACCAATGTAAAGAAAGGCAGACCAAGTAACTCCGTGAAGTCACAAACCTCACCCTCATCTCACTGAATGGGATGAATGCAAATACCATTTCACATCAAAGCTACCTTGGTTTTGTTCTTGCAGGAGGAAAAAAAAATCAGAAAGAGGCTGGTGGAAGTCTTCAAATATCAGTGATAAAGCCCTGTTCTCATGGACTCCTTTCAGCAGCATTCAGAAGGTATATTTTTAGGGATTCAATTACATTGAAGGAACCGGTGAAGGGAATTGTAATCACACAGAAGAAGGCGAATGCATGTGTTCCTCTGTGTACATACAATACCCACAAGGCTTACAAAATCCATTCACAACAGAGGAAATACTCTAAACATATTTTAAGAGGCTCTGTCAGCAGTCTCGCAGCAAGACTCATTCACATTTGTAAGTCATGAGGAAAAAGCTGTTTTCTGTCCATGCTGTATGAACAGATTTTGTTTGGTCTACAGCTCATATTTAAGTTGCAAGTAAATAAATCATCCTGGCTGGATTAGCTGACAACCCCCATTCATGGTATTGAGAATAAATATTTGATTGGGACTGCATTAACTCTTTGCAGGTTTGTCCTCATGTTTACACATACTAGAGCTGCATGTTAAAAAACCCCAAGATACAGAGGCTATTTATCAAATTAGCCAAACATGTTTACCTGGAGGAAAGCAAAAAAAAAAAAAAAAAAGGAAGGGATGCAAAGTGAGAAAAAGAAGTGCAAGCCAGCTTCTAGAATTAGTTTGAACATGATGATATGTTGACACTCTCATTCAAAACCAGATTGGACAGGAGGACGGAAGATAGTGAATCCTGACAAGTTGAAATGTAAATTAAGATGTTTTCTTGTCTTTACACTTGCCTCCCAGAGAAACTGCTACGGAATAACAACTTGGGCTTTAACTGAAGTTCACACCTCATCTGCAGGCTTAGAGAATACAATAGCACCGAGACTAGATTGTTATTAAACAAAGAGATGCCTGGGAGCTGGAAATCAATACACTAAATCATAACCAAGACATTATCATTTTACAGCATTTTGGGATGATGGTGCACCAAATGAAACCCTATGGGACACCATCAATAAATGGCAGTTCGGCATCACATTCTGCCTAAGCTGAACTGAACAGAATCTTTCCAAAACTAAAACTAAAGCACACACTTTAGTCTAAGGGGGTGTGGGGGGGTGAATGTCATTCTGTAAAACTGCAGCAAATATTTCCACAAGTCTCTGCAGCCACATCCCCCTCACTCCCTTAAGCTGTCAGGAACTGTTTCCCAAAGCTCCCAGAGGAGTGTGATTATTAAACGAAACACCACAGAGCAGAATGCAAGCTGATCTCACTCTCCATACTCCCATTAAGGGATGGCAGTAGAAACATTAACTATTCCATCCCCAGTGGCATTTAAATGTTTCTCTCATTCTGTCACACAAAAATAATGGAAAACAGATTCCTTTTCTCACTCTCCCTTCAGGTTTCTATCTGCGAAAAATAAAGAGTTAAGAAGGATTTATCTGTGCTGCCAGTCCTATTAACTGTTCACCCTGTCATCTATAGCATAATCTATTTATGTAACGTTTTCTAAAACTGTATGGAGCAAACTTTCCCAACGAGCAGCAGGTGAGTTAATGACTTGCTGGTTCTTGTTACACCAGGTTTAGGACAATTAGAGGTCTTGGCTGAAGGTTTGCTGCAGTAAGCCTTCCCCTGCATAAGATGCAGATGCATAGAACTTTTTTTAACAGAACCAAAAGATTATATTATTATATGATTCCTTCAAACAATCAAAACACGGGGCACTTGCAGGTGTAACCTTGAGCAGTTTGGCATAAAATAGGCCTTTCACTGTACTGCAAGATTTGATACAGCTGACTAGACTGCAGCTCAATGTACAGAGGTGATTTAAAATAAATTCCTATAAATATGAACATTCAGCATTGAAAAACTCTTTTTAAAATGCCAACCCAGATAAAATACTAAACAGTCTGTTTTAAATGCAACATTAACATTTTCAAAACGACCAAGCACCTAAGCAGTGCTTACAATCACAACATTTTAAAACTGAAATTCTATTTATAAAATATTTCTTTAGAGTTTCCAGTTACTTTCTTCATTAACAGACTTGCAGAAAAAACAACAACAGCAGTGCAGGCTTCCAGAACAGCCTTTTAAAGTTAATTAGGATCTAGCAAACCTCATTCTACACAAGTTCAGTTCTGCTAACATCACAAATGGATCACTGTGTTCATATGCTTAATCCTCGAGATCTCAAATTATTCACGTCCTCCTTGGCGTTTGCAGGATTAGAATCTAAGTATGTTGTTTCCTCCCTCTCCCGTCCTGTCAGTAAACGTGGGATCAGGGCTCAGAACATGCCTGATTCTGTTCTCCTAATCTCCAGTAATCTTCTCAGTGACACAGTATCTGTTGCAGAAAATCGGGAGGCCACATCAAAGTGGAACGGTGAGTGGAAACACGAAGTTACATCCAAATTTATCGATGCAGGCTCCACCAGATGCCAAAAGGTAAAACAGTATCTATGGACATATGCCGGTAGCACTCAATATTAAGGTAAATATTACCTTAAAGCCAGTAACTTCTCTCACAAAGCTTATTTACAAACGGTACAGGTCATGCAGCCCAGATGTGCTGCCACTTTAGCTCCTGACAGAGAATTCCAGGTGATTCATGACTCTGTGAAAACTCAACTAGCACAGTGCTGTACACAAAGCAGGGTTTGCACAAACACACAGAGTTCTACGGCCTGAAAATTTAATGGGTGGATTCAACCGGCAGAACCCTCTACAGCATTTCTAAGGGGTAGAGAATAGAAAAGACCATCCTCCTTCAAAGTCACTTGTGTCATCAGGCAGCACAGAGAGAAGAAAAACAGCCAGACAGTACATTTTGGCCACATGGAATAGAAAGCTGGGGCTGACACTACAAAGGGCATTCCCAGCTGGAAATAAAATGTGTCTGTCTATGAAAGTCTGACCAACTGCAGCGACTGAAGCAGATATGAAAAGGTTATGAAAAAGTCCGACAAGGTGAAAAAATGTGTGAGGACTGAGACCTCTCAAATGTGAGTTATGAAAATATATGTCCAAAACCCACCTTCAGCTCAGTATTTGCCTAATACAGCTGTTCTGCTGTCTGTACTGCCACAAGGTCAGATCTAATTAAACAAACCAGAAAGACTATCACTGGCTTCAGTCCTTGCTGAAGCTATGCTGAACTTTTACATACATGTATATGTACACACACGTGTATATATAATGCATGCTGGAAAAACCTACATCACATTAATTTAAATATATATTTATTACAGATGTATTTTTTAGAATTTCCAAGGTTAATTCGATTCACTAACAGACATTTTGTATCTGTAGAAGAAAAACCTCAGCTTTAATTAAGGAAATAGAGAAGAGCCTCATCTTTCATGAATCTGGCTCTGCTCTCAAGAGGTTAGCTGCCCACTCAACATCACAGGTTTTAATAAAATAAATATTTCATTGAGTAAGAGTGATATTTCCCAACATCTCTCCCTGTTTGTTGCTTGTTAGGCAATTATATCATGCACTGCTTATACAGGCAGAGAATGCTGATGTTCAATTTTGTAAAACTACGATCTCATTTTGGAGAATGTTCTTTAAAATTCAAAATAGGACAACAGTTGTTGACAGAGCTTAGCAGGCTGTCCAAGGAAATGTAGTGTAGTAAAACTATGCTGCTTTTTAAATATTTATATCTTTTTAATCCTTGCAGCAGATAATCCTCTTTGCAGTGGGCAGGAACATGAATACCCGTGATTGTTTTTAAGTCCTTGCTTTTCAAAATTCAGATTTGCAATTTATTTCTGCCCTAAAATTTGAACGCAAGTAGTTCTTAAAATTTTGCTTGGATCAATTTACCTTCCGTAAGCAAAGCGCCTGTCTTTGTGGTGGTCCCCAAATGTGTCCCACAGCCTGAGGGAAACACTCACTTCATCCACAACATCTCTGGAGCGTTCAAGGACCTAGAACAGAACACACAGAACATTCTCTTTCCCCCCATCAAACAATTACTTTTCTAATTCACCCCATCCAAAGGTCCAAAGCATACTGGGTCAAGAGTCTATCCCATGTAGTTTTTACCAAATGATGCATCTTATAAAACAGGCAGAATATTTATCTCCCTAAAAATAGGTTTGGAAAAAAAAATTACTTTAGAACGAGAGGCGTATCAGACCGTGGCTGCAGTAGAGATCACTCATAAAATACCTGCGAGCTCATTGCTGCATCCTGGCAGGGTAAGGCCTGCCAACAAACAGCAGCAGCACCTCGCAGGGTGTGCAGCACACCTGCAGTCCTTACCTCCTGGCAGACACGGTACTGATCAATGGCCCAGACGGTCGGGACGTGCGTTGCCAGCAGCTGATACTGAGTCAAGGTTGTGTTGCAGGCTCTCGCACAGATCAGACGAGTCTTTCCCACTGCGTTATCTCCAACCACCACACACTTGATAGTTTCAACGTTGGGTCTTTCGTAGTCCATGTCAATGTCCATTTATCAAAAACTGGAACAAGACAGTTAAACTTGTTTTCTACTTCTGCGTGACAACAGTGCTATTTAGAATCAGAGCCTTTTACTTCCACTTCTCGAGAGATGCCTGGAGACAACAAACTCTTAAGGAAAAGCGTGTAGTAAACTGTCCCAAAGTAAGCCAGCCAGTCCTTTAAATACTGCTTGGTTATGCAAATACACAACTATTTTGACCGCAGTGGCTTTATGCTGTTCACATGCTATTTTCACTTTGGTTTCTGTAAACACAGGCCTGTTTGCAGAAGATAGATCTTGGTGAACCAAGGACAGCTAGCACAAACTTACCTCTTGCTAATACTTTTTATGCCAGGAGGGAAAAAAAGCCTGGGCATCAGTGGGTTTAACCTGAAGGATACCAGTATAAACCTGCCTTCTGCAATCCTGCCCATGCAGGATTTGATTTAGGGCTGCCCAAACAATATTGCTAACAGCAAGTCACACAGATGGCACACAATAAAACTCATTTGTAAGGCGACTCCAGAGACTGTTCGCTACGAAACCACAATTCACATTATATCACACACTCCTTATTGTCCAAGGAGAAGTTTGTACAGATCATGGACTAAAATGAAACCAAAGAGCCGAGCAGGAATTTGCAAATTTAGTTATCTACACCTAGAAATTCTTTTGGATGTGAAATGGAAAGAGGAGAGAAGAAGTTTTTTGAAGATACTATCCTCATGGAAAGTTATTAGTGAAACTATTTCCTTAAATATTCTATGGCAACATACTGAATAAATGCCTGGATAAGAATGCAAAGCTGGGAAAAATGGGTATTTGAAAAACTAAAACCAAGTCATGCATGTTTACTACAGTCTGTCATTTTCATATGTGGGATCATAGTTTGAGATATCTGAATTTGGTTTTCTAATGTCTCGCAGTCTGCTGAGCAATCTGGTCTCTGCCAGGGAATTGTAATCAAGGAGGGAGAAAAGGGAAAATGCAAGTCACAAACCTGCTCAGGAAGGCTTGCCTAATAATTATTTTAGCGAGGGACCTACAGCAATCTAATTGACAAAACACAGGTCATCACCTGGAGTGATGGTGTCCTTTTCCCTGAGAAGAAAGCACTACAGATAAAGAAATCCAACAATTTATTTTAATACCTTTTTTAATATTCACAGCTCATTCACACATAAACATAGAATATATATTAACAGTCAGGCTGTTTAAAATAACAGATTCAAACTATTTTGGTGTCCATTTTTCACTGCCAGAGGCACTATGTTCTGATTTAAGAAAAAAACATGTTTAGCAACTACTAGTCAAACACTGATTTTACCTGTATTCTTTCGTTATTTAAACTGATGTACACCAAGAAACAAAAGTCCTTCTTAGAACTCAAGGTTACCCATGTAGATAAAATTTTGAGTATGGACTGCGTGCTAACAACTATAATGGCTAAGGCACAGTTGTAATCTTCATTTACGTGTGCAGGGAGGAGTTAGGGACGACACAGACGAGGTGCAAGAGTGATTTTTGCCACTACTGTGTCACTCTGATGTTTCCACAGACACTGAACGCTTCTGGAAACGCTGCAGCACAGACTAGCACATGGGAACACATTTTGGAGTTATCCCACCCGAGATGGAAACGTGGGCCCAGACACTTTTCATCCTGGCCCAAGCGCGTGGTTGCACAAGCAGAGCTCTGCAATCTGCCAGATGCAGAGCAAAGAACACGGCTTTGAACACACACACACAGAGATCGACCACACGTGAACCCTCACGGCCTCGTGACACCAACCTGCTGCGTCGGCACAGGGCTTCCAACTGATAAGGACACAAAGCTATTAAGAGACAGCCTTTATCCCTTCACCTGGCTTGTAACCTGCATCCTGAGAGGTTACTGGTCTTGAGGTAAAGCACTCCAGAGGCTTCCAGCTCCCTGTCTGTGATCCAGCCCCAGCTGCCTGCTGGATGCAAGCTCCCATGAGGCTGATCCCTGGGATGGCCCACGGGCTCTGTGCCCTCTCTGCGATTCCGAACAGGAGCTAACTTCTCGTTCCTCCTCAGCATCCTCGTGAAGGATACAGCCATGATATAAATAAAAGCACAAAACCAGTAATTTTTTCCTCCACACTACAGACAATGTGGCATGTTCACACACTACGGCCTCACAGGCAAGGCCCCAAATGAGTAGCAAAACCCCAAGAGCTTTAAGCACGTGATCTCACAAAATTTCAAGTCTGAGAATAAACAGCAACCCCCCTGACATATTATGTGGTATTAAATTACTTCATATTTTATTCATGCATGAACTAGACATCACAGATGGAATGTGGAAATGTTTACAAGGCTAGAAAACAAAATGAAGGAGCGTGGCTAGCCAGTGTGTCTGATTGGTTTTAAACTACCAAGCAGAGATGCCAAATCAATTTTTCTTCCAACCCAATATTCCATTAAAATGCTGTTACACAGATTAGCTGTGGTATTATATAACAGTTTGATTTAAAAATTCTTCAAAAGTTCTTAAATGGTAGTTCTGCAAAAATGTGCTCCAAGTAGTCACAAAATATGTATTAAATACAGAGTCTGGAATCCTAAAAAAGTTTCCAAGAGGATAACAAAGCCAGTTTAAAATTAACAGGCAAATCTGAATAAAAGTAACTAGATAAATCAATGCGACTATCTGAGAATCCTAGAAAAGGAACATATGAAAACAAAATTTAAAAATTACTGGGGTTTTAATTTTCCAATATACTGACTAACTTGATTAAAGCAAAGTTATCACAGGACTCAGACACAGCATGCCTGAATGCCCTGCTGTAGATCAATGACAATCTAATGAAGATATTTTTAGCATGACTCAATACTGCACAGGACAGAGATTAAAACAAACTGGGAATAAAAACAAAAGTAGAGCTCTGTGGCTATATTAAGGAAAGTTCTTAAACACCCTCCAGTATCTATAATGTAACTATGCGTTAAAAAGGCAGATCATTTTAATATTGTTCACCAGTTTTCAGGAAGGGATCAAAGCAGAAATAGCTCCTGAAGAGACTGACAGACAGAAGCCCGGACAGATATTCAGACACCTCAAGTAAAACCAGATGCTAACAACAAATTATAGCATAAACAATTAGCGAAACAAGTTGATTAAATGCTTACAAATGTAGCCAGATGCCTTCTGGCTACTGGAATGATTAAAGCCAGGAATACATACAGGATCTGAAAAATACAGCCACAGTTAGTTTTTTTTAAGGTAGCCTCTAGGTTAAGCTGGTGCTAAACCTATTATATAATCACACTGATTTAAAATGCTGAACATGTATTTACAAAACTAAAATTAAAAAACAACAACAATGAGACAACTAGATCTGAGCTCTGAAAGTCTGGTAATATCTGGGAAGACCAACTGGAACTGAAACAGAACTGGTTAGACAAGAACAAAGCAGCGTGTATAAAGATTAAAAAGAAGGCATAACATTCCAAGATCAACGAAAAACTTGCTAAAACCAACCTACAACCGGCAATAGTTTCGTTTACTAGCAAAGCAAAGCAGGGTAAAACGATGAGGAAAATTACTGGAAGTGTGACCAGTCCCAGAAAGGGCACTGCCGAAAAACCCAGAGAAAGACAGAAAGGCCATCAAATGAGGGGCAGCGAGAAACCTACCAGAAAAAAGGTCTGATCAGAAATCGCCGTTTCCAAAAGAAAGGAGCACAAAATTCAGCTGCTTAATCCAGTTCTAAAGAAAGATGAGCATATGGATGGAAATGGAAAAAGATACCCGTAAGAATAACACAGGATCTCAAAAATCTCTTAGGATGTTCTATTTTTACATTGTCACCTGTGATTGTTTGCAGATGAACAGAAGACAGAGGCAGCCAAAAAAGCAGGAGATGTGAGCAGACTCGAGATCTAACATAAAGCCATTTAATTCATTTACTTGATTAGCAGTTAAAAAATATTCCAAATAAAGCTGATTTCTTTCCAAAGACATATAAGGCTACTGTTTTGAACCATGGCTTGCAGATGGTTATGGCTGCCAATTTCTTTCTCTGTTGCTTCACCTCAAATTGCTGTGGGGTGCTTGGTTTTTCATTTAGTTTTTCCTCATTGCTAAATGAGTTGTTATTATTCTCACTATAAAACAGTTGTGGTTGCCATAGCATGGTGGTTGGTCAGCCACAATAATGAAACACTCCCTTTCTAGAGAAACTTTCCAAAAGATCTGTGGATGAAGCTCATCACTTGATTATCGAGTCCACTGGTACACAGATTAAATGCAACAGACACACACAATCCTGCTCACTCTCTGCATTAGTGTAGGTGTATTAAAATACAGTAGATAACCAGATCATAACCATGAACTTGTTTTAAAAGTACAGTTTAATATATTTAAAGCTATGATTGCATTTTTCTCTGCTAGGAACGAGGTGGATGAAGATCCAAATCCAACAACAGCGAGTTGCCTGGGGAGGACCAGGAATCCACCCCTATGGATCTCTAAATGCCCAGTTTGAAATGCCCCAGGTGTTCAAAATCCTCACTTAGCACATACAGAGCATAACCAAGATTTTTTTTCAAAAAGCAGTAGCTAATTATCAACCATTTTCTCTTCAGCACAAACAAATGACAAACACCACAAACAAATCACTAGGAGTGTTTACATAAATCAGTGATTATGGGGTGATCCTGCAGGCATTTACTTCTTAGCTCTGTACTTAAACACATCCCATAAGACTGAGATAGGACCCCTCAAAGCAAGAATTTTGCTTAGCTCTTGTGCTGAGAGCAAACTCTTCAGATGACAGTTCAAAATGACAGCATGTAAGAACCTTGCCTGCTCAGTGGAGTTTTTCTTTAAGCTATTCCATGGAAAAAGAAAATTAATAATTTCAACTTGTGTCAAGTGATCTGACCAAACATGCAAACCAGGAACTCCTTCAAACAAAGGAGGTGCCAACCACAATTAAAATGTCACCATTTTACTAAAGAAATCTAATGGAAAGAGACACCAAAGTCTAACAGGACTTAATATGAACGGTGGGCATGGGAATTATCTGAAAAACTCAGTAAGGCAATAAGATCATCAACAGTTATCCCCAAAAAACACACTTTCATGAAACTGTATGAAAGTGCCTTTGTAGCTACTCCACATTTCAATCTATTCTGGAGATGTATTTTTTAGTATAGTTTTGGAGTGACTCCTTCAGAGGACCATTAGGCAATAACATGTCAAAAAGAATATAAAAAAATTTACAAGACTACGCAACACTCTTGCCTCCATCCCCAAGTTGCAAAATTACTGCTTGCAACCATGGAAACTGGAAAAGGAGATGCAAAATGCCAAGTTCTTCAGGCACTGAAATCACCACCTCGCAGTGCAGAATCCCAAGGCACTGGCACGCTGGCAAGGACCAACGAGCACATGAGCCAGAACAAGTGTGTGAAATGTTCGTTCTCAATATATAACCTGCCACGTGTTGTTTCAGAATCTTTAATGGATTAACACAGAGATGCCAGGGGACAAAGCAGGGGGAACTTAGTGTTCACTTGTGCAAGAGCGTAGAATTCACAGACAGCTCTGATTTGGGGAAAGGTTGAGGGCCAAAAGGCTCTTTTGTGGTTTGGCTCAATTTAATCAATGAATTTAGGGCCCCACCAAGTATATTTGTGAAGTAAATCACAACATGGGATCAAGTAACAGATAAACTATACCAGCTGCTGAAAGACCATCGCAAAACATTTTTTACAAGGTGTATATTAATATTTTATTAAATCATAGGAGGGCTGTTGGTGAGACTGGTTTCAAAAGGAGAACTATTCCTGGTCAGCATTAAAGAACTAGCCGGCGATAAAGGGTGGTAAGACTCAAGGTGGGATCAGATCACTAGGTCACCAGGGGACAATGGTGGGCATGATGCTTACCAGGATGGATTCTTGTCCAGGATGAAGCAGCATTACCATATTGCCATTATTTAAAGTTCTGGCAGTTTACATGGAAAGACTGAAAAGGAAGAGACTGACTCAAAAGGAAGAAATTCAAGATTAACTGGAATTTATCACCTACTTGCTCCACCTGGTGCATCAGCAGAAGAAAACAACAGACACAGCCAATGACTGGGGAAGGAGAAAAACCCTTATATTCTAAAGCTGGCCTGATGACAAATGCGAGACCCTCGGCTCTCCCATGGGTAGCAAGGGAAGGGCAGCTGATGGCAGTATTTCACTGCACAAGGTGATAAATGAGATAACCCTGGCTGCTGCTGCTGCCCACAAGAGTGCAGGTCAACAGAAACACCTTTATCTTCCACAAGGGAAGAACCTGGTTCTACCCTTTTTCTTCTGTCCTGGGACAGCTTAGGGCCAGTATCAACACAGAAATAAATCCCTCAGAATGCTGCTAAAATTTTATACGGCTGCAGACGTTAAACACTGAGGCTGCCATCAAGAGAGACTCCACTTGGCTTGCCTGAACCAGCTTCTTTCATGTCAGCTTTTGATCAATAAGCATCAGATTTATTTCTGGATGCTACCTCTTACTTTTTAAAGAAAGAAGTTCTCAGAAGCTTCCATTCAGCTGCCATAATCCCCACTCTATCCCTCAAGTTTTAAAGGGAGTGAAAAATTGACCGTGGCTTCAACACAGAAATGAAAGGAGCAGCCCTTAATGATGATGTAAAGTTGAAGACATAACAGATGTCTCTGAGTTTGCTAGAAAACTTCTCAGTCAAATGATCACCACAACCCTCACAGAAATTGTAGAGACAGGGAATAATAATTCCTGGCTGGCAGTGTCAGAAGCCTGTTACTTTCTCTGCCTGCATGACTCCAGATTTATTTGTTTCTGTTAATTATTAGCATCCTTCATCAAGCCCGACCTACCTCTGTGATGACACAAAAACTTTCGATCAGTAAGAATGAGCATTTCCTCAGATGCCCAAAAATCAGAGATATTAGTAAAACACAAATTCCTCCCACATAACAATGTGTAAAACAGACTGCCCTGAAGCCCAATAGCTGAGAATGAAAACATTCAATTTTAGGTACAATAACAGATTCTCCTGAGCCTCTTCAAAAAACATGCACCTCACAAGGACCTGTTTTTGTGTTATACACACACAGTCTATCAGACCAAATAGAGACCCAAACGCAGAGTTCAGCATTAGACTTGAGCTATGTCAATTTTCTGACAAGTTCTGGAAGACCTGAAGGGCAGAAATCAACAAGCTGATTACACTGAGCAGCTTACATATTATTTTGACCTGTGACATACATACCTTGGGATATCCTTTGCGATGAGATCATTGCCCTAGAAATTAATCCACATGGCAGGTGAAGGACATTTAACCATTTCAGAAACCTCATGTGTGAGAATCTGAGTGTTTTTTTCATGGTGGCAGAGTCTGCAGCACTGCCACTCCTCCCTTCACCGATTTTCCAGAGTCTACCTCAAGAACAAGCCACGACACAAGGCAGACCCTTGTGCCCCTTTTTGCTTCTTCTCTCTTGGTGTGCAGAGAGATGTGGAAAAAGGTGATCATAATGGACCCACCCCTGAAAAGAGGGGAACATCCCTACAGCTGGTACATGCCTGATTTAAGGCTGGCACTTTAGCTTTGCATATGCATTTTGTGAGGATTCCAGATATACCTGGCTACAACTGACTATTCTTTCCACTCACCAGAGATAATCATAGCAGACACAAGGGACTAGGCAGTGACCAAGATCTGGCATCGCTGTGGGTCGCAATCTGTCACATCATCACAAACTGAAATTAACTGTGGCTGACATGAATAAAAGCGGCTGAGAACCAAGCACCTGAAGAATGGACAATACCCATTGATGGTGATAACCATCACCAAACAGCTGGCACTTTTTAAAGCAGCCATCCATAACATGCACAAAGTCCTCAGATTAGCCCTCCTTCTGCAACAAAAGATTATGCTGCAGGAGTTGAACAAGGGTGCATTGCTAACAGCATTTTAATTCAGCTCCAGAATACATTTTTGAAGCAAATATTCCATGCTTTGGTTCACATCAGGCACAGCCAGAGTGCACAAACTGAATTCTGAAGGGGAAGGTGTGCCACCTTCCTGTGTGATGAGTAAGCATTCAGTCCATGGGACCAGAGCAAAGGCAATCTGAAGTAACACCCTTTGTCCCTGAGCTGTGTGCATTGTGGACACTGGGTCCTCAGCATCAATTCTTTAATTCCCAGGTTCCCTGCTACTGCATCACAGGATCCATCAATAGACAGAGCATCAGGTGCTCTGACTCCTGGTTTGGTATTTGGATCAACATAACTGGGGCAAAGCTGCAGCTGAATCCTTAGTGACTTAATGCTCAAGAGTATCTGGGATAACATATAAAACGCAAAGTTTAAAGGAAGATGGGTCACTGGAAAAGCCTGACTCAACACTACTAGATTTCACGGTAATAAACTCCATAAACCACCTGATTTTACTTTTATGTATTTAAGATGCTTGTGCAGTATTAAACTCCTGATACTGTAGCAGAGGTTGTTAGTGATTGCACCCACTTAAAAGAGGTGTTGACACTGTATGCTGCTCCTAAGATGTGTTCCCAACAGTACTGAAGGAATAGCAACAATAGCCACCAAATAAGGCATTCTCACAACTTTCGTGCATTTCTGGGGGGAAAATATTTATTGAGCTATGCTAGAGCTACAAACAAAGAATATTCCAGAGACACTGGTGACCTTCTAGCACAGAGAGCTGTTGAATTCACTTTCTGTACTTGTTTTCTTTCCAAAAGATAGAATCAGGCTCTTGCTTCTTGAACTTTATGTGACATTTCTTATGCATTCTCTTCTTTGTTAATCAGTGATCTTAGAAAGACATTATATGTGATTTTATTCATTCCCAGACATTATTACCACAAGGAAACTACTAAAGGAGAGTGAGACCTCGTAATGACAGCAGGAAAAACCCACGCAAGGACCTAAACACTGACTGGAATAGCAAACACTTCATGATGGCAGACTTTGGGTAAATGCTATTTTCAGATCGTGGGTCAAGTTCTGCAAGTTCTCAAATGCAAATCCAGCAACATCAACAGAATAGTGCAGGAGGCACATAGATGTGGAGTTTACTTGTCATTTCTAGTGCCACACAGAGACACATTTGTAAAGAAAAAAATAATTTAAAGAGAAGAAAGAAACTGCTGTCTTGTGTCTCAGGTCAGACAGAAAGGAGAGGAAAACAGAAAAGTAGAATGGTGTTGGATGGGAAGCAAAGGGAATCCATACTTTTATTTCATGACCTGCCTGTAATGCCGAAGAGCCCCAGCTATGACCACACGCACTGCAGGTGCACCGACTGTAGCTCATGCACCACTCACTCCTTCAGCACTAAGTTTTGAGCTCTTTTATGGAAACCCAAGCAGTGATCCAAGGGTCCATTCACCCAGTCTCTGAGCTGCTCTGCAAGTCTGCTGTATGCAGCAAGGACGCCTCGGCTGTTCCTGTTCCTCCTTCCCAAACACATACTTCGCTCTAAATGTTTGTATACTTTTCTGGCAGGATGGAAGGGAGCAAGGGAGGAGCATGTCAAACACCTGTTTGTCCTTTGCTTCTCCTCCTTCAAGGCTTCTCTGTCCTTTCGTCTCCTTCAGCACAGGGTAACATCTGGATACAGGACTTAGGCATTTTTTCAGGAAATAAAATGTATTAGCAAAGAATCAAACATCAGGATTTACGGGTCAAGTGATCAGCTCTTCCTCTCAGCCTAATGCTTTACAGTATTTATGAAGCTTGGAGTTTTAAAAGGGCAGGAGTTTTAGAAAGCTCCCCAGAGCTAAAATTGATGTTTATTTCTTCTCGGATAAAAATACTTCTGTGTATCTGAGCCTGTCCCAGATCTTATGCTCCTTAAGTATTATGTCACTTTGATAAAGAACCCTAGTACAAATACTGAACTCACTTTTTTTTTCTTCACATATCTGAGACATAGAAACAGGTGTACAAATGCAACATGCATAGAAAGAAAAGCATAACCTAACAGAAGAGGACCTCAGAAAAACGCTGAAAAGAAATGTAGCCATTCTGCTTTCATGTAGTGTGAGTCCTGATCCTGAAATACACCCTATACTGAAACATGTGCCATTCAATTGCTGCTTACACTGGGCAGTCATGACAACTCTTCAGTGTAGTCCTAACAACGGTGGGTTTCTCCCCACATGCATTATTTTTGCCTAGAAAGACCAGCAGCTAAAGGACTCCCCTTAAGCACACGGGAAAAGCTAATTTCCACCTCAGCTTCTATTATAGCTCAAGCTGAACATTTGGCTTCAAGTCAGCTGTGTGTCCTGAAATAGTACACAAACTGAGGATGAACAAAGTCATTGAGACTATTCTGGCATCACTTCCTTGCTCTTGCTGTGACCATATGCAGAGCCTCAAGGGCTTTCTTTTATTATTATCATTTTTTAAACAAGTATATTGTTGCCTTCAGAGTAGTGCCTTGACCAACAGACAGCAACTTGGAGCTCTCCACCAAGTCTGCCTCGGTATGTCCAGTGACCGATTTCTCTTTGCTCTAGATGTTGGAGGCCACAGTACCCACTAAAGGTTGACTAAACAAAAGTCTACTACTGTTTGTCTCTGCAGCCCCTTTCTATGGCCCACAAATAGGTCCCGACATAGACACCTGATAATCTGTGCCACAAAACCCCCCAACAGCCTCCCGGCATTGTCACAGAAACTCAGCAGACTCCNCGGCCCGCAGCGGGGAAATACCGGGGCGCATCCCGCCCCTGCCCCACGGCCCGCAGCGGGGAAATACCGGGGCGCATCCCGCCCCTGCCCCACGGCCCGCAGCGGGGAAATACCGGGGCGCATCCCGCCCCTGCCCCACGGCCCGCAGCGGGGAAATACCGGGGCGCATCCCGCCCCTGCCCCACGGCCCGCAGCGGGGAAATACCGGGGCGCATCCCGCCCCTGCCCCACGGCCCGCAGCGGGGAAATACCGGGGCGCATCCCGCCCCTGCCCCACGGCCCGCAGCGGGGAAATACCGGGGCGCATCCCGCCCCTGCCCCACGGCCCGCAGCGGGGAAATACCGGGGCGCATCCCGCCCCTGCCCCACGGCCCGCAGCGGGGAAATACCGGGGCGCATCCCGCCCCTGCCCCACGGCCCGCAGCGGGGAAATACCGGGGCGCATCCCGCCCCTGCCCCACGGCCCGCAGCGGGGAAATACCGGGGCGCATCCCGCCCCTGCCCCACGGCCCGCAGCGGGGAAATACCGGGGCGCATCCCGCCCCTGCCCCACGGCCCGCAGCGGGGAAATACCGGGGCGCATCCCGCCCCTGCCCCACGGCCCGCAGCGGGGAAATACCGGGGCGCATCCCGCCCCTGCCCCACGGCCCGCAGCGGGGAAATACCGGGGCGCATCCCGCCCCTGCCCCACGGCCCGCAGCGGGGAAATACCGGGGCGCATCCCGCCCCTGCCCCACGGCCCGCAGCGGGGAAATACCGGGGCGCATCCCGCCCCTGCCCCACGGCCCGCAGCGGGGAAATACCGGGGCGCATCCCGCCCCTGCCCCACGGCCCGCAGCGGGGAAATACCGGGGCGCATCCCGCCCCTGCCCCACGGCCCGCAGCGGGGAAATACCGGGGCGCATCCCGCCCCTGCCCCACGGCCCGCAGCGGGGAAATACCGGGGCGCATCCCGCCCCTGCCCCACGGCCCGCAGCGGGGAAATACCGGGGCGCATCCCGCCCCTGCCCCACGGCCCGCAGCGGGGAAATACCGGGGCGCATCCCGCCCCTGCCCCACGGCCCGCAGCGGGGAAATACCGGGGCGCATCCCGCCCCTGCCCCACGGCCCGCAGCGGGGAAATACCGGGGCGCATCCCGCCCCTGCCCCACGGCCCGCAGCGGGGAACGCCGGGGCGCATCCCGCTCTTGCCCCTCGGCCCGCAGTGGAGGCTTTCTGCCACGGCCTCGCATGGTAAAAGCTCGGACACGAAACAACTTGAAAACAAAGCAACACCCCCCATACGCAGTCTTTAAAAGTATACACTGTAAATACCGTTAATGCATACACAGTGCAAACCCTGAAGGCCTCCCTGGATGATGCCCTACGCTGGGCGCGCAATTTCATACTGCAGGCGCTGTTGATATCTTTTGAAATCACTTCTCTCCATTTTCACTGTTCAAAGCCTTCTTGTAAAACACACACATCACAATTAAAGCACAACCTCCCCTTCTCTTACAGTGACAATCTAGACTTGGCATTTTCGAAGCAGTGAAAACAGCTCAAGGCCCTGTGTGTTACAATCCAGACCTGGCTCCCTGCTAAAACAGCAGTCTCTGGCTCTTCTGTTACCACTTGACATCAACAAAACTGTCACTAACCAGCATGGGGCATGGGCACAACTGCTGCAGCTAAGGGCAGTTTTTGACATAGCTGTGACTATTCAAAAAATAGTCACTATTCAAAAAATACTGTCTTGCAGCAACCTGGACTCACACATTGCACAGTCTCATAGCATTAACACAGTAATTTGTTGGAAAACATTATAAAGTTGTTTAAAACCCAACTTACAAGAACAGTTAACAGTACCAATAACAGGTTAACAGTATCCAACTGCATTTGGTTATAGTCAATTACTTACATTTTTCAAATACCCAGAAGCCAAACTTACCTTAACCAGGTCAGACTGCAACAATTTTCAGTTGAGTACATCTGTGTCAGGACAAATTACAGTTTGCACTTCATATCAAAGGAGGCTAATAGGGGCAGAGGAACTACGTGCATCATGGCAAATACTACGTGTTACTCTCCTAGCTTTGCACAGTTTGGATGGACAAGACAAATGCATCAGAAACTTAAACAACTCTCACTCAGACATCTACTTACAAGCAAAGAAATATCAAGTTGATAATGAAGGCAACAAAAAGTAAAAAAAAAGTCAACAGATTTAAAATGTATAGAATAATAACCTTCTGTTTTTAAAGTTTCAAGTTCTATGGGAACTTCTCCACAAAGGAGGGCTAAAAATTTTCATTCTGTGCAAGAACAACAACCCCATGCACTCACTTGTTTCTCAGATATATAATTTTTAGGAAATCAAAAAAACTCATGTTCATCCCACTCAATTCAGGAGGCTGAGCAAAGCAGCGTTATACAAAAGGAATTCCTTTTACTGAACTGTTTCAGTGCGGCAATTTTTAATTCCTTATTGGTACCTTTTTTCTACAGTCTAAATGATCACTTTCTGAAGACAAATCAGAGCTAGAACCCGTGTCTCTATTAAAAAAACTTAGACTATCACTGCTGCAAACAGTGAGTGTTAATGTGAGAACAGATAAGTTAGCATCACATGAGAGAAAACTGATGCAAAGCAACCAGACTTGCCATGATACTGACTCAAGAAGTATTGGACTGCAATTCAAAAAAGAACCCCAAACCAAGCCAATAAAAAAAACCCACAAACCTTTAGATCTGATTGCCAGCTCTTTACAGAGCTTTTGAACAGAAAAAAGGGAAGAGGACAGGAAGAAAGTGTTATTTTTAGCGCACAATAAAAATTTAGCAGAATACAGCAATGGCAAAGATTAGTCAGGTGGTTAAAAGGGGAAGAAGAGAAAGAGGGCTTTGCTTTTGATGGGGATAAAGAAAAGGTCTCAAGTTTCTCTCTTTTTTCCTGTTTCATCAAAGGGTGATAAAAGCTTCTGCTGCTGTGGAAATAGGTACATGCTACAATATAGTTTCCATTTTAATGATCATCTACAGCAACTTTTACCATTCAGTGCTTTCCCACCACAAATGTAAAACTTCTTACATAATTCAGATTGCAGCTTTTCCAGCAAAGTATAAAATAAAACCCCAGGACAACCAGAAGTTCTCTGCCCTCTGATATATAATTCTGTACTGAAGCATATTTACGTTTTCCCAAACTTTTAAAACAAACAGTTGAGTTTTGACCATGAACTTGAGTGACACAGGGAGAAGTGCTTGGAATGCATCTCTAATAGGGTGTAGAGCAACTGACAGTTTCTAGGCTTTGATACAAGAAAGCACAGTAATAAACCACAAGTATTCCCACTGACTTTGCAAAAGCATTAAAAATACACGAATGGTAAAGCTTTACTCAATTAGATGTTTAAGTACTCCAGGTAGCCAGCTTGCATTTTTCATTTTCATTTGTTTGTTTTCAGGGAGGAATAACAGCTAGAGGGAAAGGGAGAAGGGAATAAGCTCTGTCTTTGCAAGCAATCCTAAAGGACGTGGCATTGGACCATGGTAGCATTTAACTACAGAGTCTGCTTTTGCCAAGTCGATACAGCTTTCCAAAACATGTTTATGGGCTGCCAAGCGAGCTCCATCACTGCAGCTCCGTTATGTGCTTTAAACACTTATCTCACAACTGAGAGAACAACTGGATAAAAAAAGACTGAAATAATAATTAAAAAATGCATTCACTCCCATGGAGAATTCTACTTAGAATTATCTTCGTTTTGCTAAATTACAAAATGCATTTGAAAGCACAAATGTAAATTCACATCCCCATATGCTCCAATATATTATTTGTTACTCTGGGGCTAAACTAACCTTTTGGTTTCGAGACTTTATTTCTCAGATGATTAAAAAACATCAGGAGAGAGCATCAGTTGTGCAGAGGCTGTAACTGAGTTTACAAATAACCTTTCTACTCCTGGATCTTGAGAGTTGGTTTAACTCCAGAGGCTGCTCTGACACACAGTGTTAGCAGAACTCCTTAAGGAACTTTCTACCAGCTCAGAAACGCTGAAGCTCAGTGCCCTCAGGCCCTTCCATCCTCTGCACTCCCCAGACACCAGAGAAAGGCTCAGGAGGAGACAGGTTGAAAAAATACCAGTCAAGGATAACAGGAAGCACAGGGAGAAGGGACTACAAGCACTTGGTTCAGCTTCTTTGACAAAACTCTTCTGGAAGGGGAGGAAATGGACTAGCCCGTGCTTCTTACCACCCCATCATAATCTAAGTCTGCTCTATCTACAGAAGGATTATAGTCTAAGCATGGCAACTCTGGGGTTTAGGTTTTATATTTCTGTTTATCAAAGTCAACATCCCAGACCCAAGGGCCATGTGGAAGCAAGAGATTCTTCCCTGTATTAGAGGTCTAGGTACAGTCTGCTTTAAAAAAAAAATAAATTAAAAACATAGTGACATGGCTCTTTGCTCCCTCTGAGGACCCACTCAGGCTTTTAATTCAGGACAACTGAGATTATTTCCCTTCTGCTTTAGGCAGTAACACCCAAGCATAAATGCAGTTTCCTTTGCTAAGCTACACCAACAAGACTCAGCAATGACAACTACAGAACTGAGCTTGTTCACTAAAAGAGGGCAAGTCTGACATTGCAGAGACCACCTGGCACTGTCCAAAACCAAAACCCAATAGTATAGGACATCCTAGAGTTTCTCTCTCTCCCTTATCCTTGAATGCAGGGGCCTTTCATATTAGAAGACTTTAGCAGCATGTTTAGATTAAAAAAATTGTTAGTGGAAATAATATAAATGCACAAGGAATTGAGTAAAACAAAATAAGTTAAATTGTCCTGTATGGGCTCCACGTTGCATATGGCAATCTCACAGGGACAGAAGGTGCTCTCTACAGTCCACGAAATTTGCTTTCAACAGTACAAAGAGAACATGAGTGAATGTTGTACAACCAAAACAAGGAAACGTGGTACTTCAGTTAAGGACTTCACCATCCACCCATTGTGTGCGATATATGTAGTCTCAGCCAACTGGCAGCATGTGAATTAAAATATCAGAATTACCCAGCTCCTGCCATTGAAATCTACTTTTCCCTCACAACTAGGCTTAGAGACTTTAATGACGTGGGTAGACCAAAATAATTTCTAACTACTTTTGTAATGGATTAAGATATATTTCATTAGATTTTATCCATAAAAAATTCATAAAGAGAACAAATGCCTTGAATAAAACTATGTAAGAACATATTCTACAAACATTGAAATAAAATTCAACTCGTTTCCCGTGAATACAATTTTGTGTTAAAAGGTTTGCATTCAGGGCTGCGATGTACCCTTGCCAAATGCTCGTGCGTTCCTAATTAGCTTTCTTTTCAAAACTATTGTACATTGTACCCAGTCTGTTCTTCTCTTTGGTCAGCATTTGACGTAAGGTGTCTCTATTTAGTGACGTCAACATCTACTCTCAGCCAGCTATGCAAATTGATTAGGCCAGTTGCATCCCTTTTCCTACAATCCCACATTTGTTGTAATTCTCAGAGATGGAGACATGTGACACACACAATGGTACCTTCACGGTGTTCGTTAGACACCAACATAGGCATTTATTTGTTAGGGGTTTTTTGCAGTTGTTCATTGAAGGCTAAATATAGTGCAAGACCATCATCGCTTAAGAAGCCCGCAGTGCACCAGATTTTATTAGAGCATTCTGTGAATGATATATTGCACCGGTGGTTCGCCTTATGAATTGTATTTCCTCATTCTTTTTCACTAGAAAAGGCACATAGAAGGCTTAATATAGGCATACATTTTGAACAGCTGAGTAAACAGGAAAGGAACCATTTCTAGAAGGAAAATGCCAATATTTATAATTTGGAATAAAAATTAAATGTCTACATTTTTTTCAGATGGTTATATTTCAACAATGTTTTGGTTTTCAGTCTAATTATGTGTAGGAAACTGGCTTTTGCATTTCCCTGCTTCCATATTTAACCGTTAATTATGAGACCCTGATTCTCTCCACCTCACCCCAAAACAGAATATCAGTTTAGGTGGGAAGAGTCCTCCAGAAGTCATCTAGTCCAACCTCCTCCTCAGTGCACAGCTAACTTCAAAGCTTGATCAGGTTAAGGACAGTCAGTCCACAATCTCCAATCCACCTGTTCCATTGCTTAGCCACTCACTGTGAAAACGGCTTTTTTTACAACCAGTGAGAAAATGTTTTTCTTTACACCCGCCCTGCTGCTACTTGTGACTGCCACCTTTTGTCCTTTTGCTGCGCAGCAGTGAGAAGATCTGTTTTCCCCATAACCTCTCGCGAGTACCTGAAGCAGTAATTAGATGCCCTCTCAACCTTCTCTTCTGCGGGTCAGATAAGCAGCTCCCCCAGTGTCCCTGTACATCTCACATTTCAGTTTCCCCACAGTATCAGTGGCCCTTGGTTGCACTCCCTTCAGTTGGTCAATCTCTCTTTGGAGCTGTGAAGCCTGAAACCGAGCACAGCTCCTCAGAAGCCGCCTACCAAGTGCCGAGCAGAGGAGAATAATCCCTGCCCTCACCCTCCTCGCTGCACTCAGACTCAGGCAGCCCCGGGCGTGGCTGAGCCCTGCTGCTGGAAGGGCACTCGGCTGAGCCAGGTATGTCCCAGCCTGTTCGCTTGTGCTGTCACGGTCTCTCTCGTGACCTCTTAAACTCTAATTCTGCCCTTTGCTGCTGCACTTCTCTTTCTACAGACTGTGGGGTCTGCTCTTAAAAGGGAGCGGATTCACTTGAACAGTCCCAGTTTGCAAAGTTAGGTGTACCAGGATACAATTAAGCAAAACAAAATTTTGGCTTAATAAGAAGAGCAGCAAGAGAAACAGCTGAGCAGTTACATAAGAGTCTCCCAAGGGAAGAAGTGGCAGAGTTATGGCTCACTGCATTCACAACCCAGAGAGGACAAGGCTGTATTAAGAATTGGTTCTATGGCAGAGTTTTGTGTCACGTGTGTAATCTTTTCTAATGGGAGCAATTTTGCAACAGCTTGTATTTGCTATATTCCACACTTCTAGCTCCTCAGAACTACAACACGGATACAAAAGATTTAATCAGCTTATAAAAACAGTTCCAAACAAAAACTAAATAGGAAAACTGACTAGTAGGAGGATTTGTTCTTGACTGTGTCATTTTGCTGTTTGGCAAGGGAATGAATCTGGAAGTAATAGTGCTGGTATCTGCATAACTGCTCAGAGCTTCTTAAAATGTTTCTGCCATCTAATCAGATGTTAATGGAATGGAAAGAACTCCTTTGTGGAATGAAATAAGAGTCATAGCAAACAGTCAGCTGGGGAAGATTTTCTGTCTGTCTGACCTTGCGGCTAGCTGTCAGTCTCCATCTCTCCTCTATGTAGATCAGTCAAAATTCACTTGTCTCCGAGTACTGAGTTTCCAAGAGACTTGAAACCTCTTTATACTACAGCTACAGGAGGTTTTCAATGACAGACACAGTCTTTGCTTCTCACTCTTGATCTAAGCTATTGAGCTCTAAAAACCATACATAAATGGATCAGCCCTTATTCTTCGAAGCATTATAAATGCTCTCTCTGCCTTTGAGGATTGCATAAATCACCTATTAAAAGCCTAGATTTATACGCAGGAGGATACAAAACGTAGACCAAATTTTAGAAGCTAAAATATTGGTCAAAGATTGCAGAAATTCGACAGGAGCAATACACAAATAGAGATTATTGCAACAATGTGCCACCCTTGCTCAGAGTTGCTTATATTGGTGGTATAAAGAGATCATGAGGACAAGTCTTGAACACAGACCTCTAGCTACAGGAACTGGAAAACGTAGGGTAAGGATGGTGAGGGGGAAAGAAAGTGGATTTTGTCACCTTTTTCATAGTTGCCAAAGCCTAGTGTTATTGGTCTCTGAATCACTGCTTACATACAGGAGCAGCAGCCAACAGCCATATTCTGATCTTTATAGGCTGTCAAACCAACAGAGCAGGATTAAAGAGAAGAATCAAAGGCAGCTTAATCTCATCATCACTGATCTTAGAGAAATAGCCTTATTAGCTACAACTCACTCTTCTGCACCTCTGTCCCATAGCGAGCTAGACACAGAAGTAAGACCCAGTTATGGTTTTAAGAGCCTGACATAAATCCTACTGGAACTGTTGGGGAATAGCTTCCAGAGATTCCTCTGGGCTTCAATTCAGGGAGTAATTCAAGAAGAGAAAGTCCATAGAATTAGTTGCCACAGGCCTGTCTTAGAAAGATGGTAACTTAAAGTAGCTGAAACAAAACAGAAATGGCTGAAGCACCTGTAACTTAGATGTTTTTTTCACTAGGTTGTTCAAAGAGTGTACTTATTTGGATTACAACCCCCCCCAAGATTACAGTACAATTCTTCATTCATCTTGAACAGTGTGATTCTGCACCGTAACAACACTGTAGAATTTTGCTCATTCAAGACCAAAATTCAACCTCTGTTACATTCTCAATATTCTATACCTTGGAACCACTCATTTTTTGAAAGAGAAAGCTTTTCCAGGAAGGTAAGACCTTGTGCCTCTTACCACCACCTCACACCAGTTTACTGACATGATTTAGTCACACTAGCAAAGACCGCCTTGCAAAGCCTGCATTTTTGGAACACAACAAATTCAGTGGGTTAGACTGGATTATATCAACACGAGATTTCTACTGTCCAAACACCACTCACGTATTTTAGTGGTTTACTTCAATATGCCTGAAGGAATCCAGTTGCCACTTTTTTGTTTCCCCAATGAGTTAAGGCCCTAAATCGTATGCAGAAGGAATATTACCAGGGTTGGTTCTGATGGGTATCTTTCACTCCCTGAAACACTTCCTATAAATTCTAGCAAAACAGCGTAGCTGAAGGATAACAGTAATTGCAGAAATTGCAGAGGGATGCACACAAGTGATCCGTACAAGAGAACACACACGAGTGATTCCGAGTCTAAGACGCAGGCAATAAAGACAGTTTGCATGTTTCACCACAGGCTGCTTGATGAGACTTTCCTAATTACGCTTATTAGGAGTAGTTACCAAGAAGGATTCTGTCTTTTAAATGCCACCATTCAAAAGCTATCAACCATGAAATCACATACTTCTTGCACGTATTTGCAGTTTTCACAGAGGGTGTAGGACACTACTTCCAGGACCTGCCAAAATGTCATTGTTACAGGTTTGAACTACAGATTAGGCACAAATCAGAGGGCTTAAAGGAGTGTGTGTATACTGTGGAATTTGCCAAGCACTGAGAAAAGGACATCACTTTCCAATTACACATACACTGATAAGTGCAGCATTTAAATCTGTCAGGAACAGACTATACCTTTGTAAAATTAAAAACAAACTAGAACCAGCAGCAGTGGTTTTGAAGTCAATCAGGCATTCAGGGAGCTTTAACAAAATCAAAAATATCCCAGTGCCTTGAAATTTCTCATCCACTCATTGCTTGAAAGTCATATTGCCAAACCATCATGAATTCTACTAGCAGGGTTTTTTTTCTCTTTCAATAAAGTAGCAAGACATGTTGCATTTTATTTTTAAACTTTTTTACAGTCTTTTCTGAGTCAGGCAAGAGTTCTTTTCCTGGTTAAAGGTAGAAGAGAAGAACTACAAAGGTATTAATCTTATTTACTCCCATACATATTGACAAAATTGCTAGAGCAGGGTGCATTTTGTAGCATTATAAAATCCTCAAGAGAATTAAATTCCTCCCACACCTCATCCCCAAAATATTTTTGCAGGAAAAGGTATGAATTATTTACAGAAGCAATTGCCAATAAAATGTCGTCAAACTGCATCTGTTACAGAAGATAAACATTTCTCCGCCATCCCATTTTTTCACATTAGGCTCCTAGCTGAAATTCAGATCTATAGCTAAAATACTATTGTACCCTTATTGTAAGATAAATGCTGAAAGTTCCTGAATTGCAGTGTTGCCCATGAGAAGCACTGTTGCAAACATGTAAGAGAATTAAAAGAACAAAATTCACCCCTGGAGAAATTCAATGGAGACAGTTGGATTGCTTCAAGAAAAGCCTGACCCACTGGTATTTTCCTTAGAAGACTGGAAAGTGTTTTATGAAACATTCTTCTGTATTTAGTGACCAATAATCTACATCATTGTCATAAGCTCACGTGACAGTCAAAAAGATGTCTCTGAAATCGAAGAGCCAAATGCAAGAAGTTCAAGTGTTAAGCAACAGCCATAAATCAAGAACTGAAACATGGACAGCCACAAGGGCCACAACATGTACGTCCATCTCCAGTGTAAATTGTACCTGTTGCTCAGGACAATCACTGGAACACCTGCCCATGCTGAGCACATCTAGGAGCCCACGCAGAAGCACAAACAACAAGTTGTTCCTGATTCTACACAGGTGTTGTGAAAACCATTCATTCTCCTTTATGTAAAGCACAGGAAATCCCATGATGAACTTAGAAACACGGATTTCAACAGTCTGATAAATGGTGCTAGAGGACAGAAATTTAATTATAAAGATTAAAAGCAACAAACAGCAACGCTGCCCTTCCCCTCACACCTGAACCACCCACACAAGGCAGTCCCCCACATTTCTAATCTCCAGTCACAAGCAATCATAAGCCTGAGAAGAACTAGTTCAAGCAGCTTTAAAATTTAAAGTTTCCTCTGATAAATTTAATTCTGCTGAAGGTTACTGTTACACACGCACACCCCTCTGCTGGCTTTGCACAGTCCAGAACTTTGTATTTACCAGTCTGAATTGCCAGCTAATTCGAGTGCCAGACTGCACTGTAGAGGCAATCACACACGGAGCTATTTTATTCCGCTGCCTGGGAAGACAGTAATCTCTGACAGAGCAGTAGCTTCTTTACCCATGGAGCTAAATTTACTACCACTTGTCTCATAATGCCTCAGGAGACACAGAAGCCCATAAGCAAATAAGCTATGACTGGGATATTAAGAAGTAAATAACACCTTTGCAAAGACACCTCCCAGAGATGCAGCATTTCCTGACTCAAGCACACACCAATCCACAAGTTAACTTTTTTTCAGACCTGCAGATATATTCTCTTTAAGAAGTGAGACCAAATCAGAGAAGCAACAGGAACTGGCGTGGAAACAGCAAGCTTCTGAGAATATTGTTCTGTAATTTAGCTACGTGAGCTATACACGTTACTCAGAAATTAATTTCAAAACAGGCTGGGAAGCGAGAATTGACACTGGGAGCAGAGCTGAAAAGAGATGTTGGGGTTCTTGGGTGTGCCATTTTCCTCAACAGGTACTTTCTGATGGCGAGATCAGTCAGTGCATATTAAACAATTCATAGCATCACTGTCCTGGTTTCAGCTGGAATAGAGTTAATTTTCTTCCCAGTTGCACGTACAGGGCTGTGTTTTGGACTGGCTCTGAGAATGCTGGTGGCACATTGATGCTGTAGGTGTTGCTTGGTAGTGCTCACTCCAAACTGAGGATGTTTCAGTGCCTCATGCTCTGCCAGAGAGCAGCTACACCAGAAGCTGAGGGGGAGCAGGGCCAAGACAGGCGACCCAAACTGGCCAAAGGGATATTCCATACCCTAAAAGGTCATGCCCAGTATATAAATTGGGGGAATTGGCTGGGAGCTGCCAATTGCTGCTCAGGGCTGGGCTGGGCCTCAGCCAGCATGTGGTGAGCCACTGTATTGTGCATCACTTGTTTTTCTGAGGTTTTATTTCTCTCTCTCTCTTTTCTCTCCTTTTTCATTCCAATGATTATTATATTTTATTTCAATTATTAAATCGTTCTTAGCCCATGGGCTTTACCTTTTTTCTGATTCTCTTCCCCTCTTTTGTACTGGGGGTATATAAGCAGGCAGCTACATGGTACTTAGCTCCTGGCTGGGGTTAACTCACCACAATCACAACTTGCATATGTGTAATATTGTATACTGGCTTTCAGGAACTGCATTACCTATAAAATTACTTCTATTTTTATTCACAAAGTATATGTTTGTCTTTGATGATGTCCTGAAAGGGGCTCATTAAATTACTAATGTAACTATTAAAGCTATTAAATTACCAATTTTGAGGGATCAATTCAAAGCACATTGAGATAAGCATAAATCCAAAGTAAACCAAGTGTCTCTTCACTTCACTGACCCTCCCATGAGGCTCTGAATGCTAAAATGCCTTTCTCCTGACAGGATTAACCCCTTCATTGTATAACCCTCCCTGGCCAAAACAGTGGAAGTAGTTATTCCTCGGGCTCACAAAATGTTCTGCTTGGTAGTACATAATGATGGGAGGAGGAGGGATGCTTGGTTTGTGTTTACTTTTAGAGCCCAGGGGAGAGACTGCTCCCTAAGCTTCCTGACAAGATGCTTATTTTTATTCACATTGTCACTATGTTTTCCCATGAACAAATATTTATACTTCAGAGGAAATGTTTCAGTAACATGTTTCAGACAGGATAAGCAACGTGTTCACTTCCCTTCCTTTTATTATGAGAAAGCAATTTTGCTTACAGGAGGAAGTAAATAAATAGATTCCCCAGAGATGCCTGGGAAGGGGTAATTCTTGCAGGGAACCCGTCTTGAAAATACTGGCAGCATGTCACTGTGTTAGCTGACCTGTGGAGGTTTCATTTGCAATCGCAAGAAATGAACACACCAGAGATTTACTGCTTCCTTTGTTCAGAGGAACAGACCATTCCTGTGCAACCCTGTCTTAATTCAAACATTCGCCCTTTTGACAAATTTCAGTAGCGTGTTATGTTCCTATCTGCATCATTATAATGTACATTTAATACATATGGCAAGCTGTAAATCCATCTTTTGTTAATACTTCTGAACGTGTAACAGACTGAGAAGGCCAATGGATGAAAATGACCTAATTTCGTTGACTACTCCAAAATGTGAGCAGAGGGTTTGACTCTATGATATCCCGAGGTTCCTTACAACCTGATTTCTCCCATGATCCTAAATTAAGGACATACTTGGTTTTACTAACTTACATACTTACTTCAGGAACTGTGAAGATCTGGCTGTGACACTTGACAAAAGCAATATAAATATACACCTCTAACTCAGGCTGGCAAAAGCCCCACTTTTCTCTAGGCTGCACAGAGCAGGAACTCAGAAAGCTGCCTGGATGCATGGAAAAGTACCTACATATCTGTGGTACAAACTTTTTCTTCATCCCAGGATCTCACTCATTTCCTGCACCTGCAGTCAGTCTGTGTAAGTATTCACTCTTGAAAATCAGACTTAGCAGCTTCCGTTTCTTTGATGCTTTGAAAAAAAGCTTGACATTGGGTCAAAAGCTACTCTGTGCAGAAGCTGCTCATTACCAACCCTGCAACACCAAGCCTTTATACATTTGTTTTTATCTGCTGGAAGAGCAGAACAAAGCTGACTAATCCTGCAAATGACTTTTCAGTTAAGACTGTTGGTACAAAGTTTGCCAAGACACAGATGCTGTAACTCTAAAATACCTGACCAAAAGCTGCTGGTCAGAAGAGCAGTGGTGACAGGCAACACTAAGAGAAATGAGTCAGGTTTTCTTCTATTTCTCCCTCTCGATACTTACCTCACAGGAGAAAATGTTCACATCCATTTTTAGCAGCTTGATCAAAAGCAGAATTCCATTAAAAATACTTCATGTCCTTCTCTTACTGTGGCACTCCTAAGGAGGAAAGAAGGAAAAAAAAAAAAAAGAATAAACCTTATTATTTTCAACCTAAAATTACAACACATGCAACAGCAACAACATCTTTTATGATTCATTTTATATGGTAAAACAGACCTGCTTGGTCAACAAAACAGTCTTTCAAAGTTTCAAACAGGTAAACTGTTTTACTTTACTAAAACACTCTTTGCTCCAAAGCACTGAAGAAATCATGGGCAGCTCGATGAGCTTTTGAGCATAACTGGAGATTGACACAGCTCTGTCAAATGAAGCTTGTTCTTGAATAATTTCCCTCTGGATTTAGATTTAAAAAAAACCAAACCACCTTAGGTGTCAGAACTGAACACTGCTGCATCCCAGTTAACCAGCTCCTCTCTCTTAGGCAACAGGAGGGGTTTTTTGCCTACCTTCAAGAAGGTGACAAGACTCCAAAATATGAGCTGACAGCCTGATGATAAATGAACTAGGAATTCTGTGTTGCTTCCCCCTTTGGTAACAAATGAAATTAATTATAAATGTCCTTCGTTGGATTTGGTAAATGCCTGCATTATTGTGGCTTGGTTGCCATCCAGGAGCAAGGTGGAGGTTTTCCAAGAACCAAAGGTGGGAGCAACATTAATTTCACCTCAGATGCTGCCCAAGAAGCAGTGCTCAATGGCACCAGTAGGTTCATGCTAGTTTGAATAGCAGCAGTGAAATGCAGAGTCTTCATATGAACAGAGGAGTGGCCCACTCAGCTTTCCTGGGCATTTCTCCCTTCTTATCAGGATCATTTCAGCACTGAATTTAGGACTGAAGTTAACTTCTCACAGAAATTCCCACCTTCTGTAGCTACCCAGCACAACACAACACAGAGAGCAAACAGAAAATGAAGCAACACTTCATTCCACCCTTGTGGAATATGCAAGCCACAAGAATTGATGCTAGAGCTAGAGGCATGATGTTTATATCCTCTAGAAGTCCTGCCCTTCCCTTTGCTACTTATCAACAAGCATTTTAGGGGCAAAGACACATCAGTCTTCCTGAACTGCCATGTTTCATGCAGCTACAACTGTGGAGAATCTTCTCACCATCTTTCCTACTGTGCTCACCCTTACTTCCTCCAAGGCAGGCCCACACAGCTCCCTTTGTGAGCCCTGCAAATAACGGCCTTAACCCCCAATGAAACAACCCCCCAAATTATTCGTTAGTGATATTAGCACACTCAGGGCTCTAAAACTGTTTAAATAGCTACTTATGTGGTACTGTACCATTCATAACTGTTTACTTGTTTTCTGAATGTTGATGGCAGATTAGAAGTTACTTGCAGCTTCTTTCAGAACATCCCTTTTCAAAAAAACCAAACTAAAAAACATGCATCTAGTTTATCTGGTCATAAACCCAGAGCTTTCCTATGTTTTTATTTAACTGAGATCTCATTCACTTCTAACAGCCTTTCTCTGCTTCACCCTCACTAAAATCTACAGACATGACCAAGGATATATCAAGGCCCTTCTTGCTCTCAAACAGACATGCTAAGCCCTTCCACAAGCTCATTCACCATTCTTTTTCATCAATCATTAATCATTTACATTACTGTCCTATTAAAGGCCACATTAAGACTCTCCTGCTTGCTGAGATTTTTAAAAAATTATTGTCCTGTAGAGTCAGACCACTTGTTTGAAGAATGTAAGTAGATAGAAATGTAGCTAAACCTGATTTTCATCATTACTAAAGCATAAGCCTAAAAGTTCCACTTCACAGATAAAAGTTTATGGCCATCAACCCCCTGCCCCTCAGTGTTCCACTTTCTAGTTTTGAAGACAGTTGAGTCCACAAAATAAAGGCTTAATTCTTAATTAGCATTGTTCTACCCTATTGCAACTCCAAAACACAAACATCTTTCATACCGTGGTAGTGGAAGCAGATCTCTTTCTGTGGTGATGATCTGCACTCTGAGGAACAGAGCAGCTAAACCTTACATGCACCTTCCTTATCAGAGCCTCGAGGAGCTCACGGCTGAGGAGAGAGCTGGCTTGCCGTGACTCTCACCCCGTGTGCCTGCAGAGAGAGTATCAGCTGTGGCCGTGGCAGTGCACTTCCTCCTCTCTCCCATCTGCTCCACACCCAGGCAGGCATTACCCGAACTAATGCCCACCCACAACAGCAAGCACACCATGAGACTGTGGGCAGGACACGCAGCAAGGTCACCGTGGGCTGACGGAAACTAAACCCAGCTGGAACACAGAGTTACTCGGTGAGGGATGTACTTACATGATTCTCCACAGTGGGGAATTTCTTTTAAATAGGCAGGAAGGTGAGGAAGAGGAACACCTGCTGCAGGTTGGCAGGTGAAACATTTGCAGTGCAAACCAGGCCCAGAAGGAATGCAGAAGAGGCCAGGTGGAACACTGGGCTCCCTGGATGAATACTTGGGGCCAACAGTAATGTCTAATCTGGTCTAGAAGCCTCTTCTGTGATGGACGAGACACTCCTCCAACACACTGACACTACAGAAAACTCAAGAAAACTCAGCCCAGTTTTCCCCTCAAGTCCACCTCAGCTTCACCTCTGTGTTGTTCAGAAGCCTCAGCTGATCCAGTCTTTGCTCCACTCATTTTGTTTGGTTTGTTGGGGGGTTTTATTATTGTTACTAAACAAACAATATTGCAGAATTTTCTCCTCTCGGGTTTTTTGTGAGTTTCCTTTTATTAGCCCATCATCTCTGTGCATTGGTTTCAGTTTCTGTAACACCACACACTCACAGTACTTCCGCCCCAAATCTCTTCAACAAACTTTGAGGGATTACATGGAAGAAAACTGCTTTTAAGCCTTATGTTTCTGATTTGCTTAATACGGTCTCACTTCAAACTTTTGCCTTTAAGAGTTCAAATAGTGGGAGAAGTTTAAGTAAAAGAAAGAGCAGAACCTTAGTTCACTGTTGTAATCTTTACTATGACACACCTCACTTCCTCTACATTACATGGTTGAACAGACAGTAGAAATGTTACTTCCCATTGATACCTAAACCAACATTGCCTCTCAACATACTTTCAAACCTTTAATGTCGTTGAATCCATAGTAAATGCAAGTGTTTTGCCCTTTCTACTTCAGTTTAGGAGAGTACGTTTTTTTCCTGGGGTCTCTGTCAGAGAAAAAGAAACTTTTTCCTGTATTGATTACGCAGACAACAGCACGATGAGGTGTGATATAAATGCCTCAATTTAACTAAGTACAAATGCCAACATTTGGTGTGAAGTTGACAATCAGGTTCTAAAAGAAGATGGGATACTGTGATTGCCACTAACCCTATCTTAGGAGCACCCACAACGACTCAGTTAAACAGCTGCTAAACGAAAGTGCAAGTAAATGTAAAGCTCTACTTTCCTATACTCCCCGAGTAGGGAAAAGTTTTTCCCTTTTCTCATTCCTTTTTTTCAGAGAGCTGCAAAAGATTTGGGCTGGGTATGGCCCACTGCTTCTCCCCAGAGGTTCTCAACAACTGTAAAGAAGAGAAGGGGCTCTTTAACTTCATTCTCCTGCTAGGTCTTTTTGAGAGGCACGTCCTTCTTTATAACCAGCTTCTCTCATATCCAGTTCTCTACATGCATTTGCACTCTGCACCAATTACAAATTTCATTCTTGTAATGCAGAGAACCATTAATAATTTAAGATTAAAAAGGAACCTAAGGGCAGGAATATTCCATTTTTGCTCACGAGATAGATGGTACTCTGCTAGTACGTCACCTCAAGTTATCTTTGTGCATGCTACGTTAATTCAGCAAATTGCTTTTCAAACAAAGTGCATTCAGAAAGTGCCTGGAGATGACATACGAGAAGAAAGTTTCATTTCCATGGCAAATGTGCCAAACCAATGCCCAGAAAGTGAAATACAAACAGATTTTAGTTTTGTGCATCTAGTTTTCACAAACAGGGGTCAGCCAGGATGAATTTCGTGAAGAAGCCCTCTGCACGAGCGAGTGAAAGCCATGCCAGGTGTAGCGATAAATAGCCCAGCGCCGTGAGAAAGCAGAGAAACAATGAGCACGTCTAACGGTATGGAACGGCTCAGGAGCGATGCAGCAGGAGCGCCTGACACCCGAGTGAGCTGTCAGCATTTCTGGCCTTACCGCGGGAGGGAACGGGACAGCAGGGCGAGGCGGGCAGGTGCGGAGACCCTCCTGAGGCAGCAGCC